>CM060318.1:41650757-41658257 GCA_030674155.1 Stramonita haemastoma
AGAACACAAACGAAGAGTGATCAGATACTTTAAACACACCATACAATGCCTGGGGATAAACTCTGATTTCAAGAGGCAAACAGGCAGGCTGAAAACTGAGAATCGACCAAGATAAGTTTCCTGCTTATCTGCTAGCATCCAGACTGGCACTGGACCTGAAAAGACCCAGATGGGCATCACACGTCTTGATTTGCTCCTCGACAAGCCTAGTTGGCAACATGATCCAGCTATCAGAGCTAGATAGAGCTGTTCCGAAGGGAGAGGCTTTGCAGTCCGGGTACCGATATACCTGCGTGAATGGAAAGGCAAGTTCCACCGATTTTCAGTTACCAGCGTACCCCTTCACCACTTCTCTATCGCTGTCCGTGTCTTTGAATCCGTCTGTCCATCTACCCTTAGAAAACGGCTGTTAGCAGGTTAATTATAACCACCTTCCCTTCACCTATCCCGTAGTCTAGAAGACCGGTGGGCACCATTGAAGATTTTGCTGTGTAACAGATTGAGATCGTGATTCAATTCTGATTAGAAACAAAAAAAAGTTCTCCTTCATACCACTAGACCTTAAAATGGATTGCTATGTGGTATGTCCCTGTGAAGTGGCCTACACGGCCTGTCAGTACAGATCAGTTGCTTCAACGAAACGTCACTGTCCCGGAGAGATAATCTGATGTTGGAGCGACTAAATACAGGCACACAGAGAACAGACAGGAGATGCAGAGGTAGCTGACCCCCGCTATCAGCACAGGGAGAACATCACACTCAGCCAACGCCCGTCTCCAGGTAAACCGGTGAACTGACAGGCTTCGTTAGCCAAACCAGCCATCCCAGGCTATGGGGGGCTGCATGAGAAAGATACGTTATTATTGTTGGGCGTTCCCCGACTGAACATTCTATATGGTCATCCTCACATTCCATTGTATTCATTCATCATTTATGGAATTTCTGCGAGACCTAACAAATACACCTTGGATGATGAGTTTGCAAGTATGGAAACTAATCAAGTATTTGGCGATTATTTTCGTCATATTAGCAGTCATACTCCGACTTCCGAGGACTTTTTCATTAGTGGAGAATACAGGTGGCACTGCTAAGACCTTGACACGGATGAAGACAATATCATCAGAAGATGTCAAAGCCTAACAGTATTTTGATACAGGCTTTAGCCTTTTGCTGACATTAGTTACTGATAAAGCTTTTGACGAGGGCCAATGAGAGGGATGAGAGAGAGGGGGGGGGGAGATTGATTTGATTGATTATCTTTTAGTATCGAGGATAATGGGATAAGACGTGCTTTACATCAGTCGAGTGTAGAGTTTTGTAAAGTCATGTCACGGCACACGAGGCTATCTACGAAAAGCGGAAAGGATTTAACGTGGCGAAGATGTTGGTGCGTTCGCACACGGGACTCGGTTTAAAAGTTCAAGAAGGTTGTGGAGAGTGGAGTCAGCACTGATGTTAACCAGGAAAATCTCTCGACAATTCGAACCGGCTTCATTTGCAGGAATGCTAGAGCACCAGGTATCGCCAGAGAGAGGAGAGAGAGAGAGAGAGAGAGAGAGAGAGAGAGAGAGAGAGAGAGAGAGAGAGAGAGAGAGAGAGAGAGAAGAGAGAAGAGAGCAGAAGAGACAGAAGAGAAGACGACAGAAGACAGACAGAGAGAAGACGAGAGAGAAGAGAGAGTTTGCCAACTGGGTACGACAGCAATTACTCATCTAAAGAGGGAGGCTGGTTTAGTCATTTTCCGGCTCTTCACACATCGCATTTATCTGTTTTCTCTGTCTCTTTGGCATCTGTAATTATTAGCATGTAAATCCTTTCGTCTGTATGCGTGTGACGGCATGTGGGTGGTGTGTGTGTGTGTGTGTGTGTGTGTGTGTGTGTGTGTGTGTGTGTGTGTGTGTGTGTGTGTGTGTGTGTGTGTGTGTGTGTGTGTGTGTGTGTGTGTGTGTGTGTGTGTGTGCGTGCGTGTGTGCGTGCAGTGTGCGTCGTGTGTGTGTGTGCAGGCGTTCTTAAGTGTCTGTGTCATTCTCCTACCCCCCCAAAATAATAATAAACTGCAGTCTTGAAATCCATTTTTCCCGAACGACTGAAACACTTATGGTTTCCACAGTGATAACAGGATGCAATTTTTAGCAGTCGGGCAGAGAGAAACCGCCCCTTCTCCTGATTGGTTGATCATCAAATCTCGTTCACAACGTGATGCACGCAAGAAGTGATGATCGGCTGCACAGGAAGTTCCCTATTAGGCCCTGATATGTAGTTACTGATTAACAAGACTCCCATATATATGAGACTTTGGACGGTATCTTAGACTCAAGACTGTATGCAATACATTGGATCGGTTGTTTAGAGGTAACACGCCTGCCTAGAAAGCGAAAAGTCCGGGTCGGAGTGTGTGGTGGTTCGAATCCTTTTTGGGCCCAAAACTTTTCCCCCATCTATGAGTGGTGGTCAGGGTGCTAGTCTATCGGATGAGACAATAAACTGGGGTCCCGTGTGTTACACATCATTATTTAGCGCATGTAAAAGAACCCACAGCAACAAGAGGGTTGTCCCTGGCAAAATTATGTAGCAAAAAAACCCCCACTCTAATAGGAAAACAAATACAGTTGCAGGCAGGAAAATGAAAAAGAAAATAATGGGTAGGCGTTGCATTTGTGGCGACGCGCTCTCCCGGGGAGAGCAAACCCAAATTCAGGCAGAGAAAATCTGCTGTGACATAAAGTGGTAATAAATAAAATAAATAAAAAATAAATAAATAGATAGTGGGCAAAAACGGTTGTGTACAAAAACATCTCAAACTTTTGGTGAACTCATAGATGTAGCTGAGGAACGATATTTTTTTTTAATGAAAGAAAAAAAACCCACACCTAATCAGTAGCCGTTATATTACATACTGTTTCCAGCATGTATCGGTTAATCTTGAAATACCAACACTAAATATGATTATTATCTGTGTTCATCAAAGCACACTCTAACATGTCAAAGTCAAAGCATATTTTTATTTCCAGATGGTACAATAAATAGGCATTGATTTGCTTTTTTTAACACAGCAAATCTAATCCCTTTTCAAAGCCAAAACTACTTTATCTTTGATTTTGAAATGTGTATTGTTGTTGTTGTTGCTGTTGTTTCGCGTTCCCTAGCTTAACAATCCTTTATCCACCTGTGAATCAGTATGAGATTAAAAAGACACACTGGATAAGAAGACTCGTTTATTACTCTTTCCAAGTACCTATTCACTTGGGCGGCAATATCCGACGTCAGTGTTGTTTTTTTTCTTTAAAGGGAGTGTAGGCTATTATCCTAAGAGATTATCATAGCTGAAGCACAATCTGAACATAATAAATTACAACATAACAATATTTTATTCAAGGCCTTGGCACCTAACTCATACCCATAACTGACAACGCTTTTGTTGGCCTTGGCCAATTTTTGTGTATTAAATCCCACTGTTTGAAAATAGCAGAAGGCTTTATTTCAGTTGACGCTAATTGCTCTTTTCAGCGAATCATCCCATTCCCTCCTCATGCTGTTACGTATGTCTGTATGTCTGTCTGTCTGTGTATCTCTCTATCTGTCTCTCTCTGTTTCTCTCTCGTCTCTCTCTCTCTGTGTCTCTCTCTGTTTCCCTCACTGTCTCTCTCTGTCTCTCTGTCTCTCTGTCTGTCTGTCTGTCTGTCTGTCTGTCTCTGTCTGTCTGTCTGTCTGTCTGTCTGTCTGTCTGTCTGTCTGTCTGTCGTCTCTCTCTCTCTCTCTCTCTCTCTCTCTCTCTCTCTCTCTCTCTCTCTCTCTCTCTCTCTCTCTCTCTCTCTCTCTCTCTCTCTCTCTCTCTCTCTTATCAGGCACAAAGCAAACCTGATTATAATCTTTAAGTTGTTTTTTAATTCTCTTTTCTTCGTAAAAATTCAAAAATAAACCAAATCAAAAATATACGAATACAAAAGAAATTTAAATCGAAAGTGTCCATATTTTATTCAGAGTATTAACCTTTTCTTTGCCATAACAGTCTGCAATAATCACGATCACATCAGAATTTCTAATTTATCTCCCTGTATTTCTCCTACACATATTTTGCTTGCATAGGCATTTTGGGGTTAAATTCATGTCACTCTATTAAATTTGGAAGAAAAAAACAACAACCTTTTTTTGTTGTTATAGTTATTCTAAGGGATGTATCCTTGTTTTTTGGAAGTGTAATGTTACCATGATTATTATAAAGGCAGGCGGATTAAAGAAAAAAAAGTGGAATAATATTATTGTACATTTAGTTTTTAGTTCATTATCTAAACGGAACTCGATTGCTTTCCCAATGTCCAAAGCAGATAGATTCCTTTTATCAGTCCGTCTGTGCGTCGGTTCGTTCTTTTCTTTTTTCCATTCTTCCTTCTGTTTGTGTGTGTGTGTGTGTGTGTGTGTGTGTGTGTGTGTGTGTGTGTGTGTGTGTGTGTGTGTGTCTGTCTGTCTGTCTGTCTGTCTGTCTGTCTGTCTGTGTTTGGGTGTGTGTGTGTGTGTTTGGGTGTGTGTGTCTGTGTGCGTGCGTGCGTGCGCCTGCGTGCGTGCATGCGTGCGTTCATGCGTGTGTGTGTGTGTGTGTGTGTGTGGTGTGTGTGTGGTGTGTGTGTTTCTTTCTTTCTTTCTTTCTTTCTTTCTTTCTTTCACTTTCTCTCTCTTTGTTTTCTTTTTTTCTTTCTTCCTTTTTCGAATGATCATCATTTTGTTTGTTTCTTTCTGTTTATCTTTCCTAACATCCTTCTGTCTTTCTTTCTTTCCTTTTTTATATTTCTTTCTTTACTTCATATCTTTTTTTTTTCATTCCTTCCTTCCTTCCCCCTACGCCCACCTACCAACCCCCAATCTCTACCTTCCTTCCTGTCTACTTTTTGTTTTTTCTATTAACGACTGAAATGCTCTTCATTCTTTTTAATACCCCCCCCCCCATCACCACCACCACAGCCACCACCACCACCACACCACCACCCCATCACCACCACCACTGCCACCACCACCAACCACACTTCCACTCAGACGTCTGCTCAGTGCAGATTTTACGGGCAATTTTGTGCTGAATGGAAATGATAGCAGTGTGGTAGCCTACCCACCCCTAAAAGGGCCCCACTATCTATCTGCCTCTGTCTGTCACAATCTCACACTGCCGTCTCAGCATGTGGCATGCCTGTGGATGGAGATGGGAATGGGGGAGGGGGGGGAGGAGGAGGAGGGGGATTGAGGGGTAGGGGTGGTGGGGATGGATGGTGGTGAGATACAGGCCACTTTATTATTATTATCAATATTTGTACTCAGACAGACTTCAGGTGATAACTAGAAAAAAAAAAAAGAGATAGAATAAGGTGTGTGTGTGTGTGTGTGTGTGTGTGTGTGTGTGTGTGTGTGTGTGTGTGTGTGTGTGTGTGTGTGTGTGTGTGTGTGTGTGTGTGTGTGTATGTGTGTGTGTGCGCGCGGCGGCGTGTGTGTGTGTGTGTGTGTGTGTGTTGTGCGTGCGTGTCGTGTGTGTGTGTGTGTGTGTGTGTGTGGTGTGTGTGTGTGTGTGTGTGAGTGTGAGTATGAGTGTGAGTGTGTGTGTGCCTGTGTGTGTGTCTGTGTCTGTGTAGAGCGATTTAGGCTATACAGAGACATTGACTGGAACAGTGACAGAGGAGAGAAACATGTGGGAAGGAATTTGAATTTTGTGATTGTGTTTGGATACATGCCCCTTTTAAATCACGACAGATTTCTCTGTGTGAAAATTGTGCTGCTATCAAGTGGGAGAGCGTGCCGCCACAAGAACAACGCCACCCATCATTTCTTTTTCATATCTGCACGCGTATTTGTTTCCCCATCAGAGTGCTTCCTGTTTAGAGAATTTTACCAGGAACAACTCTCTTGTTGCCGTGGGTTCTTTTAATTTTATGTCGCTAAAAGCGTGTTGCACGTGGGACCTAGGTCTCATCCGAAAGACTAGCACCCAGACCACCACTCACGGTCTAGTGGATGGGAGAAAAGTTTCGGGTACAAAAGGGCACTGAACCTGGACTTTTCGCTTTTTCGGCATGTGCGTTACCTCTAGACCACCGATCCACATGGAATGGAGGGTATATAATTATGATCATATGAAGAGAAAATGCCAGACAGTTAGGCAATCAGATAGACAGACACACATACAGACGCACAGACAGAATCACAGCCGTACACGCAAACTGAATAAAACAGGCAGTCAGTTCGAGTGGGGTGGGGGTGGGGTGGGGGTGTGGGATGAAGTAACACATGCTGTCACTTAGCTATCAAGCAAGCGTAAGAGATGGTTTTGTGTTATGGAAGATGTTCTTCAATCTAACGTCTTTCCACATAAGTGATATTAGACGAAAAATAAAAAAGAGCATGTGAGAGTATAGTGTATGTGCTTGAAGAGAGAGAGAGAGAGAGAGAGAGAGAGAGAGAGAGAGAGAGAGAGAGAGAGAGAGAGGAGAGAGAGAGAGAGGAGAGAAGAGAGAAGAGAGAGAGAGAGAGAGAGAGGAGAGAACTCGAACTCGAACTCGAACTCGAACTCGAACTCGAACTCGAATGTTTTATTGAGGAAATATGGATAAGCCAGAGGCTTCTTTACACCAGGTCCTCATAAAAAAAACAAAAAACAAACAAACAAAATACCCAAAAAAACCCACCAACAACAAAACCATTGGCAAACAATCATAAGAATTATATAACATATAGATATAGTAAAGCAAATGATAAGCTTAATTACTTAGTTATTTATATAACCAACTATCCAACTACACTCACAATTACAGCACAAGCAAAATCTCAATATACACTATTCCAAGTCACAACCCTTAGTATTAGTCTTATCCAACTTCACACTCTAAATTACAAATTCAATTTATTCTACGCTAACAAGACAAAACACATCCCTATGAGAGAGAGAGAGAGAGAGAGAGAGAGAGAGAGAGAGAGAGAGAGAGAGAGAGAGAGAGAGAGAGAGAGAGAGAGAGAGAGAGAGAGAGGAGAGAGAGGAGAGAGAGAGAGACAGGAGGGGGGATGGCAAAAGGGAGGGGGAGAAACTGAAAGACTAGATATAGAGTATGGCCCCATGGCCCACAGAGCAATAAACTCATCTATCATCTTAGGAAAATGACATATGGAAGGGAAAGAATGCATAAAAGAGAGAAGTGAAAGGAGAAAAAGAAGAAGAAGGAGAAGAAGAAACAAAAAGGAAAGAAAGAAAGGTTGATATCAATCGGTGACGGCAGTGAACAGTTGCTATACTTTGTGAATTACCGTTAGCTATAGAACAGGAAAGAAAATGTGTGTGGTGTGTGTGTGTGTGTGTGTGTGTGTGTGTGTGTGTGTGTGTGTGTGTGTGTGTGTGTGTG
The DNA here is from genome assembly GCA_030674155.1 of Stramonita haemastoma. Lineage (NCBI taxonomy): Eukaryota > Metazoa > Mollusca > Gastropoda > Neogastropoda > Muricidae > Stramonita > Stramonita haemastoma. The sequence goes on from CM060318.1 coordinate 41,658,128, forward strand.
TGTGTGTGTGTGCGTGTGTGTGTGTGTGTGTATGTGTGTGCGTGTGTGCAATCATGCGCGTGCGTACGCACGCGCGTGTGTTTATGTGGGGCAGGGGGGGAGTGAGATAGAGAGAGGAGACAGAGAGAGA
>CM060318.1:41660757-41670757 GCA_030674155.1 Stramonita haemastoma
CTCTCTCTCTCTCTCTCTCTCTCTCTCTCTCTCTCTCTCTCTCTCTCTCTCTCTCTCTCTCTCCTAACACACATGCGTGCGCGTGCGCGCACACACACACACACGCGCGCGCGCGAACTTACAATACACCATCTCTATTAAAAAAAAAAAAATATATATATATTATATATATGTTGTGTGTGTGTGTGTGTGCTGTGTGCGTGCGTGCGTGTTGCGTGCGTGTGTTTAAAAAACCGACAAAATAATTGTGGTCGCCAACACGTAAAGAACTCTCTCTCTCTCTCTCTCTCTCTCTCTCTCTCTCTCTCTCTCCTCTCTCTCTCTCTCTCTCTCTCTCTTGGGAGTCCCACATACTGACCGCAGTAAGCAGCAACAGTGGGGGAAGGGTGGAAAAGGGAGGAGGGAGGAGGGAAGAGGGAGAGCAATGCCAGACGACATTTATCACCGCTGCATTCCCGCTCTGGGACCAGAGAAAAACAAAACAACACGGGCACCTGACGACTGAAAATAATCAGAAATAACTGCAGGTGGCCGCAGGTTCATTGACACTCACACAAATCTGTACAGTAGAGAAGAGAACGTGCGGACTTGCATGTTTGTGGAAAGTACGTGTAAAGATGCACCTAAATTATATAAACGTGCACATTATTACGTATGTTCCTATGTATAGTTAGTTATATTGTGCATCTTATCTGAACATACAAGCATCTGCAGCCAGAATATGTTGATACTCTTACAATTGTGTAATAGTACAAAACGTGAGAATGTTTAAATCCACTATGTGTAAAGATGTACCTGAATATATGAAAACATGCATAATATATATATATATGCATATATTAGCGCAATTTATCTGAATATACAAGCACCACCCTCCTCTCCCATTGTCATGTTGAATAACATACAAATACACGCAGGTGTGCATGCACACAGGAACACATACATGCACGCCACACAGACACACAGACACACAAACACACGCACACACACACACACACACAGAGCAGACACACATACAGACACACATACAGACAGACAGACAGAGGAACAGACAGACAGAGAAACAGAGAGAGACAGAGACAGACAGACAGAGACTGAGACAGAGAGACAGAAACATACAGACACAGAAACAGACACAGAAACAAACAGACAGACACAGAAACAAACAGACAGAACAAACAAACAGAGGAGAGACAATGGACAATACGACGGAGCGAACACGATCAGAAGACAAAAGAGAATAACACCAATAAATCTGATTATTCGTTCTGCGTTCCTGTCTCTTTAGAGCAACCTAACACTGAACGACCTGTCAGCTTGCTTAGTTGCCTGGTGGCTGGCTGGCTGGCTGGCTGGCTTGGATGGATGGATGGTATGACAGGCTGGCCGGCTGTCTGGCTGGTTGGCTGGATGGATGGATGGTGTGATGACTGGCTGGCTGGCTGGCTGGCTGGCTGGATGGATGGATGGATGGATGGATGGATGGATGGCTAACACGGCGGTGGGATTAACTAATTGACTGACAGTCCGTCCGTCCATCCGTCTGTCTGTCAATCTGTACATTGCTTTAATAATCTGTGCAGTTTTAAATGCTAAATGGAAGAAAAAACCCATCTAGTATCAGTGTCTGTCTAATATCTCTCTGATTCCCCGTTAAATGAACAGCACAGTGGGTGGTAGCCTAAACAGTGTGCGCGGCACTAGGGTAAAAAAAACAATTCCAGACTTGCTTATCAAGACTGCATTATTTTCACTCCCAAGCTTATGTTGCCTTTTTTAATTAAATGGTTGAGTTTGATTATACCCCTATGGTTAGTTCTGGCACAGACTCAGCAGAATGTTATGGCGTGATATAGAAAGAAAGAAAAAAAAAGAAAGAAAGAAAAGAAAGAAAGAAAGAAAGAAAGAAAGAAAGAAAGAAGAAAGAAAAAGAAAGAAAGAAAGAAAAGGTAGAAAGGTTAGGAGAGGAAATGAAGAATTTTGGATTGCTAGGCAGTATTTCTATTAGTTTGCAAATTCCTGTTTTTATTTCTTTGATGTAAACAATACGTGTTGTGAACTAGCTTTCTGACGTCATTTCCAAACAAAAAATTGAAGTCTGTGAAAGCCATTGAGGTAGTCGCCCAATTCTATAGCACACAGGGCAAGGGAAGCAACAGCAACATTTTCACATGACTAGGACTTACAGAGTTGTCTGCAGTTGTAGACAGCCCTATACAAAATATAGGACTTCTTTTAGTTACTCCATTTTACTCATTTTTTTCAGACTGCTCATTGTAAGACGTTTTCGTCTGGATCTAGTTTTTTTTTTAAATTTTGTTTGATAGTTGAATTTACTGATCATGATTTTTTTTTCATTTTGTTTAATAGTTGATTTTACTGATCATGATTTTTTTATATATAAGAATGACCATCTCTCTCTCTCTCTCTCTCCTCTCCTCTCTCTCTCCTTCTCTCTCTCTCTCTCTCTCTCTCTCCTCTCTCTCTCTCTCTTCTCTCTCTCTCTCTCTCATGTCAATTCGCCTCTCCATTCTCTCATCTCTCAGTTCATGTCCTCTGTCACACTAGTTCTCTTTACTGTGTTCTGGGTCATTTCACATTTTAAATTGAACCCAGACTTCTTGAAAGGCTACACTAGTGTTGATGAGTTCAACTGCTCAAATTCTCGCTATCCAGTGGTGCAGACAACTGGCTCTAGTGCTAAAGCACACATAGATTATGCTGGGTAACACATCTGAAGCTAGCTCAGACATTTTAACTTTAATTGACCATACTTCGTGAAGAGCACAGGGACTGGATGCAACTGATGCAGTGTTCTATAATGCTGGTATTTTCTATCAAAGGTGACCAAACTCTTGCAGACTTGATGCCAGTTTGGAAACAGGTGTTAACTCCCTCTAACTGAAGTCAGCAATACGGTGTGAGAACGTGCGCGTGCGTGTATGTGTATGTGTGTGTAGTGTGTGTGTGTTGTGTGTGTGTGTGTGTGTGTGTGTGTGTGTGTGTGTGTGTGTGTGTGTGTTTTGAGTGTGTGTGTGTGTGTGTGTGAGTGTGTGGTTGTGTGTGTGTGTGTGTAGTCACTCTGTTATTGATGACACATGCTGAGAACATGCAAGGCATACAGTATAAATATCATGAGGAACAGGTATGTAGGCCTATATATGCAGGTAAAGGCAATTCTACGCAAATGTTGTGCGTTTATATCAGAAAGTGTAAGGATATATTATGTACGTGCATGTGTGCGAGGGTGTATGCCATGTTTGCAAGCGATGTGCGCTCATCGACATGAGGGTGTATACACAGAGACATACCTTACATTCATGTGTGTGAAGGTGTGTACGCTCACAAGAGAAACTATCGTTGTGTCCGTAGGTATGTATGTGTATGCTTGTGCGTGCCTACACAGAGACGATCAATAGCAAGATAACTCGCGAATGTGTACACCTTCATGATAATATGCACAAACAAGTAAGCGTATTAAAAGAGTATTTGCTCGCAAGTGAGCCATAATGTACGTTTGATGTTCATATATGTACGCAAATGAAAATGTGCGTGTGTGTGTGTGTGTGTGTGTGTGTGTGTGTGTGTGTGTGTGTGTGTGTGTGTGTGTGTGTCTGTGTCTGTGTCTGTGTCTGTGTCTGTGTCTGTGTGTCTGTGTGTATGAGCCACTGAGCTCTAGACAAAGAATGTTAAACAAGTGTGGTATTTTTTGTTTGTTTACTTCCTTGGTCCCACATGAAGCACAGTACAATTGTGACATAATGGACACTTAAATGAGTTGGGTTTTTTTTTTCATTCTTCGACAAGAGCTTCGAGGTTCACCATATCAATGACTGAGTATAAAAACATTTGGTGTAAAAACAAGAAGACATAAGACAAAATGGAAAATGTATGACATGGGAAACACTAGTCAAGTCAGTGGAAGCGGTTATGGAAGGCAGAAATGCTGCTTTCGTGCTGTCTGTACCATAAAAATCCAATTTCAGGCGGCTCTCTTTCACACAGTCTGGACAATTACAGGTCCATAGATAAAACACTCTATCTCGTGGGTGTACTGTTATATAGAGAGGAACCCATTTCTATTCCCCATACAGACACACACGCGTGCGCATCCACATGCCAGCACGCACGCATGTGTGCCCACACCCGTAGACAAAAAAGCTTCCGCGTCTATCAACACGCACGCACGCACGCACGCACGCACGCACGAACGAACGCGCGAGCGCGCACACACACTCAACACACACTTAACACACACACACTTACACTTACAAATTTATATACACATACTTCCACACAACACACTACAATTTTACATACACACTTACACTTACAAATTTACACACACACTTACACACAAAAACACACACTTAAACCACACACACATTTAACACACACCACCACACACACACACAACACCACACACACACACACACACACACCACACACACACACACACACACTCACACACACACACACCACACACACACACACACACACACACACACACACACACACACACACACACACACACACACACACACACACACACACACACACACACACACACTTTTTCGTATCCCGCATGTCCAGCTTTCGCAAATTTCACAAAGAAGCGTCACAGCAATAACTCAAAACAGTATACACACACCCAACACCCCTTGCCACAAGAAAAATCCTTAGCAGATAGATCTATACATATAATTAATCGTGTAGCCCAATGCAGAAGACAAGCCCGGATGCATGCTAGGCATTTTCGTGTCAAGCGACCTCTAGCCGTGTCTGGTGTACTCTTGTAGGGAAGATGGATGGGTGTTTTCCATGTACGCGTGACATTCGTTTATTGGCACAGGGCATCTCCATTTACAGTCGCATCCCAAAGACTTGGAGGAGGAGGAGGGGAGGAGGAGGAGAGGAGGAGGAGGGGAGGAGGAGGAGGATCGAGGAGGAGATCGAGGAGGAGGAGGAGGAGAGAATGGACAAATCCTTTTTAAGAGGAGGGTTCAGCATCCTATCCCCTCTACCTCTCCTCAACCTCCACCACCTTTACCACTCTTTCACTCAGGCAAAAGTTCGATGCTGTGCTGATCTCTGTCTGTCTTGTCTGTCCTCTGTCTCTGTCTGTCTCTGTCTTCTGTCTGTCTGTCTGTCTCTCTCTTCTTCTCTTCTCGTCTTCCTCTGTCTTCTTCTCTCTCTCTCTCTCTTCTCTCTCTCTCTCGTTCTCCTCCTCTCTGAGTTGCGCAAAAAGCAGTTTGTAGCCTTCCAGATGTATGCAGCTGTGAAAGAGAGAGAGAGAGATAGGGGGGAGGGAGAAAAGAGAGAAAGAGACAGATAGAAAGACAAACGCGACAGACTGACAGACATTGAGACGGACTGGTTACACGAGGTGGAAGAATATAACAACCACACCCCCTAAAAAAATTGCATACGAAGATAGGGGAACTACATAATAAAAAAAAGCAAAAAGAGAATGCAGCAGAAAGACAAATCAAAAGACGAGTGAAAATAAACGCGCCATTTCCTTCCCCCTCCCCTCCACCAACCCCACCACATACTCAATACCCACGTCTCTTCACCCTCCTCCAGATTGTGCACGCAACCTTGAAAGAGAAAGGAAACTCTAGCACCGGGTTTAAGGTAGTACGCTGCATCAGACAGACAGATTGACAGACAGATGACAGACTGACTGACTATAGACTGACATGACTGACTGACTGACAGACTGACAAACAGACAGACAGACAAACAGACAGACTGACTGACTGACAGACAGACAGACTGACTGACAGACTGACAGATAGACTGACAGATAGCATACTGACAGACAGACTGACAGACTGACTGACAAACTGACAGATAGACTGACTGACAGACTGACTGACTGACTGACAGGCAAAACAGACAGACTGATTGACAGACAGACAGACTGACAGACAGACTGACAGACAGACTGACTACAGACAGACAGACTGACAGACAGACAGACAGACACAGACAGACTAACAGACTGACAAACAGACAGACTGACTGACAGACAGACAGACAGACAGAAGACAGACAGACAGACAGAAAGACAGACAGACACACAGACAGACTGACAGACAGACTGACAGGTAGTTAGTTACTCTTCTTGCCGCCAGGTACACTCTCTGGCATTCCTGTCTGGCATCGGCACCTGGGCAAGACGGAACGGAGAGGGAAGGTGGGAAGGAACCATGGGGAAGGGGAAGGGGAAGGGTGTAGCGGCTGCAGTTAAGGTTAGGAAGCATCGTCTGCTGTGTGTCGTTACATGGATACCTTGTCGCTAAGTGGATTAAGACGTCCAACTTTGCGAACCCAGTCAAAATGTAAATTTGAAATTATTTGTTTTTACCTCCTTGGCGTACTATTTTGTATCAACACATTTGAAAAAAGAAATGACCCAAAATAATCGTAATAAAAAGATATTGAAGAAAGAGGAATCCAATCAAGACCTGAACATAATAAAGAGTAGGTTTATGCCTTAAGTTTTCTTGGGAAAATCTGTTTGTTTTACCTGATTCACACGCTCATAAAGACAGTAGGTAAAGATTCGGTATCTTTGTCTTGTGATTTGCAATTTTGTGTACTGACAGCCAGTCTGGTGAAAAAAGGAGAAGAGTTGTTTTTCCTTCTGGAAGGTTCCAACCCTGGAGGAGTTCTTACTCCCTTGAAGCTTGACCCCTTTATGACAATAACACCTCTTTATGGCAATAACCCCTGTACAACAATAACCACTTTATGGCAATAACCACTTTATGACAATAACCACTTTTATGGCAATAACCCCTGTACAACAATAACCACTTTATGGACATTAACCACTTTATGACAATAACCACTGTATGACAATAACCACTCTATGACAATAACCACTTTATGACAATAACCACTTTAATTTGACAATAACCACTCTATGACAATAACCACTTTACCGACTCAAAAATCGTCCCCAGCGCTGATGTTGATGGAATGTTGTTTACGAGATTTCACTGGACCATACACATCAATACACAATGTGTTAGTGAGATGAGGCTTGCCTACGTGCACACGGCATGAGCCAAGCACGTGGCTATACGTAACAGGCTGTATAATCAGCAATAATGAATCATGATGTCGATGCAACACGGGTTGTGGTGATGGTAATGATGATGATTGAGGATGATGGATGATGATGGGAGGAGAGGAGGAGGACATGCTGCTGCTGCTGCTACTCTGCTGCTGCTGCTGCTACTGCTGCTGCTTCTGCTGCTGCTGCTGATGATGATAATAATAATACATTACTATTTAATTAATTCGTTTTATCAAAATATGTATAGGTAGTATTAATGGTACATCCAAGTATGCACTAAAGGACCAAACTACTAAATCGTATCAGACTTAATACGTAACCACACATTAGATTACATGCTGAACATTAGTGCCATACTAATTTAACTGCAAGAGACTCCACCTTTGTAAGTTTCTTCTGCGTGGATATTGCCCATCATCCCAGAGTTAGCAGCTGAAGTGATGCATTTTTTTCCGTCTCTCAGCTAAAGCTCCAAGATTCACAAATGATGATATTTTTTGGCTGATGCCGCCAGCTGTGCCCACCATGAAGGTAGCTGCATTCCAACTTCTGGATATGTGTTAGGTATGTTCATGTTTCCATAACCCACCGAAACGCTGACCTAAATGACGAGATCTTTAATGTACATATTTGACCTGCTGCATGAGTACACATGAAGGGAATTAACACATTGAAAGGTCTTTACTTGAAGTTGATCTTGGAGATTGGAAAAATCCCCACCTTTAATTCATCAGACGTCACCAAGATTCAAACCCTTGACTTCATGGACCCATGGATTGATGTTGAACTGTCTCATCCACTCAGCTATATGATCCATCAAAGTGATGCATATATACAAATATTCCTCATGAAGTAGTGTCTCCTATCCCTACAGTTACTATTTTTCTTCTGTTTCAGTTTATCTCACATATCACCCGAACACGTGAAAGGCAAATAAAATGCAACAATGTAATAGGGCAGACAGGCAGTTGGCCTGGTTATGCCCAGAGCTAGGGTGTGTGTGCTGTGTCTATGTGTGTGTGTCTGTGTCTGTGTCTATGTGTCTGTGTGTGTGTGTGTATGTGTGTGTGTGTGTGTGTGTGTGTGTGTGTGTCAGCCTGCATGCATGCACATGCAGCTGTACAGACTGTCAGCCCCACAGCTCGCTTCTGCCCTTCTTCACACTGGTTCTGCTCCTCAGTATTGAGCACCGCCCTGTAACTGGGAACACCAGCTTCCCTGCCTCTGTAACACTGCCAGTTCACCTCCACTCAAGTTATAGTTTTCGACGTGATATGCTGACAAACAGAGCATACAACTGCGACAGTTCCTTTTGAACAGGTAACTAGTTTTGAGGTATGGGCAGCACTGTCAAAATTTACACCAGTCTCAAAACCATCAAACCTTTGAATTGCCACAGGAGTTAATCTTAGAGTCCTCACGTTAATCAAAATAATTCTAGTATTCAAGATGATTTTGTTACAGCTGAGTGCTATGTGTCTTGGTACCATACAGTCGACTTCTTCATTTAATCGTTGATTGTCTTAGCTTAGCCTGTGTTGATGTCGGGAGGTTGTCTGCTGTCATGTCAAGAGTTTTCTATGTCGGTCTATCTTCCTGCTGTGTATAGTGTGTTTCTTGGACTTGTTTATGTGCCTGATGATATGCACATTCTCTCTCCCTCTGTCTCTCCTGTCTGTCTCTCTGTCTGTCTCTCTGTCTGTCTCTCTCTCTCTCCACATATATACATATATATATATATATATATATATATATATATATATATATATATATATATATAACTGTTTTCTCTCTCACACACACGACACACACACACACACACATGCACACAACACAACAACAACAACAACAACAAAGAGAGACAGATAGACAATGAGAGAAAGAGACAGAGAGAACAGACAGACAGACAGACAAGAGAGACAGACAGACAGACAGACAGACAGACAGACAGATACAGACAGATCAGACACAGAGAAACAGACAGTCAGATAGTCGACAGACAGACAGTGAGTGGTCAGAGCATGCTCACAATGTGAGGCCCCGGGTTGGAGCCTGGACTCAATCTACCACATAGACATCTGTTGCAGCAGGGGATTTTTCCCCCAACAAGAGTTTACATCAGTGCCGACCTCACTCCCCCACTTCTACACCCCCCACCCCCCACCCCCTTCCTACTTCTCTGTTACGCAACCTTTGAAAGAGGGAAGGCTCTTTGCTCACAGGGTGGCTTACGTAGTATGGCTGCCATCAGACAGTCAGACAGACAGACTGACAGGTAGTTAGTTACTCTTCTTGCCGCCAGGGAGGTTCTCTGGCATTCCTGTCTGGCATCTGCACCTGGGCAAGACAGTGTGGGATAGCAGGTGGAGTAGTGGGGAAAGTGTAGTGACCTTTGTAAGGTAAGAAGGCAAAGTTCCTAGTACTGGTACTGAGCTGGGTGAAAATGTGTACAGATGTATCACTGGTCCAAGCGCATCAGCACAATATGGTTTGTTTAATGAGGATTCACCAGTTTGTGCAAACTGGTACATGCATGCCAAGTATGTGTGCACACAGGCTGCACAAGCAGTGATGACCAATGATGTTGATGATGACAATGATACCACTGAGGATGATGTTACTGATAATGATGACATTGTCACTGAAAATGCGCCTACACTGCTGCTGCTGCTGCTGCTGCTGCTGCTGCTGCTGCTGCTGCTGCTGCTGCTGCTGATGATGATTGATGATAATGCAGATATTTTTCACAATGACGATGATGACTGTGATGAAAAAGAATAAGTAGAATGAGAAGAAGATGACAAACAAGTTGAAGAAGATGATATTATAACGGTGGCACGATAGTCACATTTTTTTTATGTCATCTATTGAGCTTTGTTTAAAAAAATATATGCATGGAATTAAAAAGTA
>CM060318.1:41680757-41695757 GCA_030674155.1 Stramonita haemastoma
CCACATACAATTTTTTACCCTTCACGGACATACACTTTTGAACAATTGAATACAAACTAAAAATCTGGTCTATTGTAGAATATCTTTTCCTAAAACCTGCTTGGTATTCACAAGTCAAGTGATTATTTTCTAACCATGAATACAACCTTGTGTTTAGTATAGAAGTATAGCATTTAGATAAGATACTAAGTAATGATACTCCCCTATAATTATCTACTAGCTCTGGATCCCCTTTCTTATAGATAGGAATGATAATGGCTTTAGACCAAATCTGTGGATATATACCTTTAAAGAATATAGTATTAAAAAGCTTGAATATAAACTTTCTAACTTCACTACTTCCATTTTTTAGCATTTCTGCTGTAATTTTATCAATTCCACATGCCTTACCAGACTTCAGTTGAGTGAGAGAGAGTATGAGAGAGAGGCAGAGTGAGAGAGAGAGAGAGAGAGAGTGGTGTGTGTGTGTGTGTGTGTGTGTGTGTGTGTGTGTGTGTGTGTGTGTGTGTGTGTGTGTGTGTGTGTATGTGTGTGTGTGTGTGTGTGTGCTTGTGTGTATGCTGTCTCGTTGATATGTCTGTCTATCTATCTCCATCTATCTGTCTGTCTGTCTGTCTCCCTTCCTTAAGGCAAGAAGGAAAAAGGGAAAAACTGATGCATTTCCTTTTTTGTGTGAAACTTCACAGCAGAATTTAGTTGTTACAATCCAGAGAGTCAAGATAAACACCCACTATTAATTTTGACATTTAAGTATCACTAGCACAGAGAATAATTATGTAACATATACAGTTCATAGATTCGACATGTAAGCATGATCGTTATTTCTTTTAACCTTCCCTCTGTGTGTGTGTGTGTGTGTGTGTGTGTGTGTGTGTGTGTGTGTGTGTGTGTGTGTGTGTGTGTGTGTGTGTGTGTGTGTGTGTGTGTGTGTGTGTGTGTGTGTGTGTGTGTGTGTATGTGTGTGTGTTTGTGTGTGTTGTGTGTTTGTGTGTGTGTGTGTATGTGTGTGTGAGTGTGTGTGTGTGTGTGTGTGTGTGTGTCTGTCTGTCTGTCTGTGTCTGAGGTTTGTTGTTGTTCTACGACGCCTCTGTTCTGTTGCTCCCATGCTGCGCTTTTCTATTTCTCCTCCTCACCCATACCTAGGTTTGTCATGCTGCATCCTGAGGGTCAGAAGTCCACAGGGAGTTTTTCAAAGTCAGGCCGCCGTTGGGCCACCAGATAGAAGGGCCCTGCACCACTGCTGGGAAACTTTGATGGTGTTCCTCAATTCATGTCTGAGTAAACCTACGAAGAGCGCCACCTACTGACGCCAATAATAGCTTAATCGTGAAGAGAGACTGAGACACCCACCAACGGCCATCCCCCCGTGAACCTCCAACCCCAAAGACTTTGGCACTAATTCACCACCAGCACTGAAGTTTATGGGAAACATACACTGAGGTCCCCATGAGATCAGAGCAGCTAGGACCGCCGAGTCAGAGACTATTTCCTTTTATCCCGCAATGAGGAGGATAACGCAATTATGATGCTATGGAAGTTGCATGCGTTTTAAGACTACTTGACAAGCGCTGAACTCCTCTAACCTTCACGATCATAATAATGATATAAAGACGTTAACCGGCCCTGAGAGACACGGGGTGGCTTACAGTGTTGGACAGGTAATTTGAGAAACCCTCTCAACATCGCACCTGTAATGTGGATGATGCTTGACTGTGTGGTCTCAGTCTTCCCAAAGCGCCCACATCAAACACACACTGGATAGGAGGCAGCCCCAGAAAAAAAGCAAACAATAAACCTCTGGCTTGTATGGGATCCAAACCCGTGACCTTTCAGACAGTAACCCAACGCACGATTGTGTGTGTGTGTGTGTGTGTGTGTGTGTGTGTGTGTGTGTGTGTGTGTACGTGTGTGTGTGAGAGAGAGAGTGTGTGTGTGTGCGTGCGTGCGTGAAAGTGAATGCGTGCGTGCGTGCGTGCGTGCGTGCGCGCGCGCACGTGTGTGTGTATGTGTGTGCGTGTGTGTTATGTGTGTTGTGTGTATTATTCACGATGAATTTCACATGTGTCTGAAACACTGAAAGAGAACGAGCAGCATTTGTCATAAAGCAATATAATCTGCTAGACCTATTTGATCTCACTTTTCAGCAAGTAGGTCCACATGACAGTCATATTTCTCTATGAAGCTTTCACATCATTATACGCTAGAAGTGCAGAGACGCTAAACTCAATCAAGTTTACTGACAAATCAAATGCCTTTTTCTTTGATTGACGCTATAGCCGAGTGGGTAAGACCGTTTGACTTCAATCCTATGGGTCCATGAAGTCGTGGGTTCGAATCTCGGCAACATCTGGTGGGGATTTTTACGATTTTTTTTACCATTTTCCAAGTCAACTTTAAGTGCAGACCTGCCAGTGTCTTAACCCCTTCCGTGTATATACACTTGCAGAAGATCAGATATGCACGTTAAAGATCTAGTAATTCATGACAGTGTTTGTTGGATCACAGTTTGCTATATTGGCAAAATAGGTTTATGGTTTTCCGCTGGTATATTTCTTTCTTGGTAGAAAATTTACCAACAGATTGCATAAACATCAAAACAAAAAACAGCACAAAGCCTTGTTTGGCATAAAACTTAAAAAGGGACAAATTTCTAATCTTTGAGTGATATCACAACTGGTGGGTGAAACTGGTTGAGCATTTCATTTGAGCATCAATTAACCAATTTATGAGACCATGAAGGTTATACAAAACTTACAGGCTTAGCACAGCATTCCGTAAAGTCAAAATAAATCAGGAAAAAATACCGTTTGTCTTGACGAATAGAGCTTACAATTTAGAATCATTATACTCCTATTTCCTGCTTTGTTCTACAGGATCAAGAAAATTCAAAACTGAAATCCTTTTGCTTTAAAGGAAAACTTTTAACAACAAAGAAAAAAAAAGAAAAACCCCAACGAGATCAGTAGCAACAACAACAACAACGAGAAGATAAAAAGACAGGCAAGATGCCGGGAGGCCTGACTCACTCACACACAGCTGCAGACAGACGTGAGTGTTGCCTGATCAGCTGAAGACCTGCTCTTGACATGGAGGACCCCCATTTTGCCCCTGCACTCAGGGAACGTTTCCAGAAACACTCCACGTGCTAACAGCTCTCGAATATACGGGAAAACATTCAGGTCAAAAACTCACATAACCTATATAAATATCTGTAAGTAATACACATGAAAAAGAACGTACAATACTAATCTCTAAACGTGCTAACAGTTCTCGAATATACGGGAAAACATTCAGGTAAAAAAAAAACTCACATAGCCTATATGAACCCTTTCTGTGTAAATATCTGTAAGTACTACACATGAAAAAAGAAAGTAAAATACTAATCTCTAATATAATTACCTGCCATACACCAAGAGGTTAAGTCAGTCTAGTCATTTTTGTGTGTGTGCTAGTTCCTTTAATGAATAGATAAAAGAACGACCTTTTTTTACGTGCTCTCTCATCCTGCAATTCTGAAAGGTGTTGGCGGCACTCGAGCTGTTCTTAATATATCCACCGCCTTTGCTGACGTATCTGTCTGAGACTTTGGCTCTTTCTGTCAATCTGTCTCTCTCATTTTCTGTTCTCTCGTGTCTGTTTGCTCCTCTCTTTAACTGTCTAAGCCCCTTTTAGCCATTCGTCTTTCTGTATGCCTGTCTAGTTTGTCTGTCTGTCTTTCTGTCTAGTTTGTCTGTCTGTCTGTCTGTCTGTCTGTCTGTCTGTCTCTGTCTGTCCTGTCTGTCTGTCTGTCTGTCTGTCTGTCTGTCTGTCTGTCTGTCTGTCTGTCTGTCTGTCTTCTCTCTCTCTCCTCTCTCTCTCTCTCTCTCTCTCTCTCTCTCTCTCTCTCTCTCTCTCTCTCTCTCTCTCTCTCTCTCTCTCTCTCTCTCTCTCTCTCTCAATACCGCAAACAATGCCATTCCCATATTATGTGAACGGAATGCTTGCCTCCGCTTGGAAGGATAGATAGATAAATAAATAACGAAACAATATCACCTCAAAGTGTCAAAACATCTGCATCTAATGTTTGCTCTTGGGGCCTTTTCAAACGCCATTCGTCTCCTTTTTACTCACAGCGTTAAATTGTGGAGCAAACCAACTTATAATCCATCCTGATATTTTCAGACGAACTGATTGGCAAATCCATTTCACACTTTTCTGATGGGTGAAGTCATTTCACGGTATTCCGCTGGCATCTCCATTTCCAAGCTTTCCGCTTCATTTGGGTATATAGCAGGAGACTGAATGGACTGACAAATTACAAAACACGGATGAATCTTCATGCAGCGCCTGTCGTACGTGTTGTTGTTGGTGCTTGTTTTTGTTGTTGTTGTGTGTGTGTTGTTTGTTGTGCTATTTTTGTTGTCGTTGTTGTTGTGTTGTTGTTGCTGTTGTTGCTGTTGTTGTTGCCACTGCTGTTGCTGTTGCCGCTTCTGTTGTTGTTGTTGTTGTTGAGCATTCCCCAGCTTAACACTACCGGGTTAGAAAGAATACACACCCTGTCTAACTCATCACATTTTGGAATTGTAGTGACAGTGAATACAAGCTAGGTGAGAAGTTTCCATGTGTTGCTATTTTTTAATTTCTTTGCCATAAAGGCAGTCATACCTCAGCTTCTGATTTTCAAAAGTCAAAATTCTCCTTCACTTTCGGAGAATACATAATGTCATGCTTGCAGCTTGCCAACAACGAAAGTAATTACCACATAACATTTCAAATCATATCCGCATTTTGGTGAAAGCTTTGACACTTTGCTCACACCATTATCTGACCAAGCTTTTGGGTTGACCAGGCCTGCTGTATTACTGCTGTAAGATTTTTTTTGAAACTGGTGATTTTAGTGTCGTGGCACTCTGAGGGGTCACAATTGGTTTTCCCTATGTCACTTAAGTTCTGGTTTAGTTTTTTAGCTTCATCATCAGCATCAGCAGTTCTATGACCAAGGATGATTGTCAGGGGAACATGCGAGATCCGTTGGTGGAGAATCTACACTAGGCTGAACTGTCTTCTGCTTTTTGCGGCTATAGGTCCATGGTTTCATGCAATGACATCATCACGTACAAAATTGTTTGGCAGTCTCTCAGGTTGAAAACAAAAGAGAAAAGGCGCATAAAGATGTAGTTGTGTGAGACTTAAAGAATGATTAAAAAAAAATCCTTTTGTCTAGATTCTGCCAAAGATGTTGGCGAAGCACGGTACAGTAATGGTTTAGATGACTATATTTACAAAAAAGCAACATTCCTTTGATGAATCACATTTCAAAATGTAGATTTGATACTTTCCTCTTATTGGTATGTTATATGCTGAACTATAAATTGTTGGCTGTATAGAGGAAGCTGGTCGCAAAATCTTTAGTGGTACCACCAACGGTCTATTATAGATTACAGGATAGATGAAGTGAGAAGAGGAATGTGAATTAAAGTTAACTTCACAATTTGTTTTACACAAAAGCATTTTCTGAAAAGTAAAAGAAAACACAAAAAAACTAACTCACAAACGCTGAAAAAAACAACAAAAACTAACAACAACAACAACAACAACAACAACAACAACAACAACAACAACAACAACGCAACAATACGAACGAACATCAACAGCACAAGAACTAACAACCAAATAACTGGAGTGACACTGTTCTGGGAGGCCTGACTCACTCACACACATTTCCAGACAGACATGAGTGTTGCCTGATCAGCTGAAGACCTGCTCTTGACATGGAGGACCCCCATTTTGCCCCTGCACTCAGGGAACGTTTCCAGAAACACTCCACGTGCTAACGGCTCCAAAACACGCCATTGCCTTGCTCCAGGCAGAAAGCCAGACAGTTGCGATTTTACTTTCTTTATCGCATGAACTGCGATTGCTGATTGCTTTTCTTTGCTAAAATCTACACAGTTTTTTTTGGCGCTGAAGTTGTTCTAAACAAACTACAGTCTGTCTGTGTGCGTATCTCTGGCGTTTTGCCTCCCTTTCTAACCTTTTTTGTTTGATTGATTGTATGTTTGACTGATTGATTGCTTTGCTTTTATGTCTGCTTTCCCATCTATCGTTTTTATCTGCTCTCTCTTCTCTCTCTCTCTCTCTCTCTCTCTCTCTCTCTCTCTCTCTCTCTCTCTCTCTCTCTCTCTCTCTCTCTCTCTCTCTCTCTCTCTCTCTCTCTCCCCTCTCTCTCTCTGATAATGTAACCGTCATTATTGTGAACGCATTGTTTGCTTTTGTTGCTGGGGATAAAAACAAAACAATAATCCCAAACTCCTGCGTCTCATTTTGAATCTCCGGGCCTTATAAACGACTATTTTCCTTCACCTCTGGTCTTAAACTAATGAGCAAAAGTGAGATAAAAGATACGTTTCCATATTTTTTAGCCCGCATGATATGCTAATCTATTTCACAGTTTTCCGATTTGCAGATTCATTTCACGGTATTCTTTCTGCTGGGTTGGCAATATCCTTTTCATCGTTTTCCACTTCGTTTGTCATGAACATGAAATGGGCCTACAAAAGACATAAACACAGGAAATCCTAACAGCATCGGCTATCATACTGTTAGTGGGAGAACTTTCAAAAGAGCCTTCGATAAAAAAAAAATATCTATCTAGCTATCTAGCTATCTACATCTAGATCTATACAATTAAGGGAGGGATTAACAGCTGTGAAACACAGGTTTTCAAAATCACTATTTTTCGATATTTATTTTTTTTTAACCAATTGCTTGTAAGCATCTCTGATCATTCTCACAAACTATTAACACAGACAACGCCTTTTTCTTAATTAGCCCATCTGCAACACGGAGTAAAGTAAACGGTCATTTTACTGTCGTTTTGCCTTTCGGATGTTTCATGTTTCTGGTCCATGAACGATGAAGCACAGCATCCTTTTACTGTCATTTTGCATTTTGGTCTTGTGTTTTTCTGATCTATAAATGTTAAATGAAAGGGTCACTTTCCTATAATTTTGCCGATTGGATGTTTGTGTATCTGGTCTATGAATAATAGTTACCAATTTGAGGCACAGACAGAGGAACACAGATGGACTGAGAGGGCGAACAGATTTTTCCCTTCTCAACATGTAATTCTACGAATCGTTTTCGGCGTTCTGAACTACAAGTTTAAGTCAAAGACAATCATCACGAGCAGGTAAAAACTAAATAAAAAGATAAAAAAAGAGAGGTAGATGTCCTGGATCTGTCTGTCTGTCTGTCTGTCTGTCTGTCTGTCTGTCTGTCTGTCTGTCTGTCTGTCTGTCTGTCTGTCTGTCTGTCTGTCTGTCTGTCTGTCTCTCTCTCTCTCTCTCTCTCTCTCTCTCTCTCTCTCTCTCTCTCTCTCTCTCTCTCTCTCTCTCTCTCTCTCTCTCTCTCTCTCTCTCTCTGTGTTAAGAACCTAAAAGCTCCGACGATAGAGAGCAATTGACAACGATAAATTATTTCCTATTACACACACGCGTCAATCGAATATCTACCCTCAACAGCACTGAGAGACATGTTCTGCCATAGACCAGCTTTCTATTCATACGTGATTCGATTATGCAACGATTCAGCGATATGTATGCACATCTTCCTGTGCCCTCACAAGTATGGCATCACCACACCACTTCATGGTCTGTAAGGCTGTGAACTTGTTGATTGCTTTCCTAGAATTACGAGACCAGAAACTCCAGGATTCCGTAGATTGTTGCCGTTTTTTTTCGCCTGCGCGCTTGTGTGCATGTGTGTGTGTGTGTGTGTGTGTGTGTGTGTGTGTGTGTGTGTGTGTGTGTGTGTGTGTGTGTGTGTGTGTGTGTGTGTGTGTGTTAGTAAATTAGTAAATAGAGAAGGATATTTTGCGCGCCTAAATCTTTCTTTTCAGAGCTCTAAGCGCATACAAACATGACAGAGAATGATTCAATGAATGAACAGAGTAACCCATATAACCCCCCCCCTCACACACACACACACACAACACACACACACGCACACACCTTCACTCTAACCTGCCACACACTTCTGTGTGTCATTTTCTATGTATACCTCATTCTTAAGTCACCAACACTTGCCAAACTATTTTAGTCTTTACATCCTGAGATATAATTGTTGGGAGGCAAGACCACAAGTTTTCCCAGAGCACTAGACCTGATTCCTGCAGGCTGCTCCCATCCTAAGGTATGGGGTATGTTACAAGTTTGCCCTGCATGTGCACTCTCGTAGATCAGATGAGGCACCACTGGGTACCACCCAGGCTACTGATCAGCATTGCGTAAGGTTCCTTTCTACATGGATGCATGGTGGAGCACTTGTACAGTGCTGCATACATGTGTGTGTGTGTGTGTGTGTGTGTGTTGTGTGTGTGTGTGTGTGTGTGTGTGTGTGTGTGTGTGTGTGTGTGTGTGTGTATGTGTGTGTGTGTGAGACGAGGAGGAGGAGGGAAGGGGGATAATTGATGCGTGAGAGAGAGAGAGAGAGAGAGAGAGAGAGAGAGAGAGAGAGAGAGAGAGAGAGAGGAGAGAAGAGGAGACAGACAGACAGACAGACAGACAGACAGACAGACAGACAGACAGACAGACAGACAGACTCGAAGAAGAAGAAGAAGAAGAAGAAAGGCAGAGGCAGAGACAAAGACAGGGAACAAGAGGGTGAGAGAGAGAAAGAGAGAGAGGGGGAGTGTGTGTGTGTGTGTGTGCGTGCGTGCGTGCGTGCGTGCGTGTGTGTGTGTTGTGTGTGTGTGTGTGTGTGTGTGTGTGTGTGTGTGTGTGTGTGTGTGTGTGTGTGTGTGTGTGTGTGTGTGTGTGCAAGTGCGTACGAGTGTACATGTGCACATGCGGGTGGATACACGGCTGTGTGCATGAAAGAGAAGGGCACAGAGACAGACAAAAGGACAGAGACAGCATGCGCACTCGTACTTGCACATGCTTGAGTATTATGTAAAATATTCCCTCTGTATGTGTGTGTGTGTGTGTGTGCGCGCGCGCGTGTGTATGTGTGTGTGTGCGTGCGTGTGTGTGTGTGTGTGCGCGCGCGCGCGGTGTGTGTGTGTGTGTGTGCGTGTGTGTGTGCGTGTACATACGTGGGCATATGCATGTCTATGCGTACGTATGCCAGAATCTGTGCACTTATCTGCAAGTGCAGATTCCCACGCCGCAAAACTAAGCTCAAGGAGAGAAAAGGACAGTACAACACCCACCCTTTCACTTCTCACCACAAAATGGTGTTCTTTTTTCAACCGAGATCAATCTAGCAGCCCTCAATTTTATACAGGCCAAAAAAAGTCGCAATGGTTTAATGGTTTAATTTCAGGGCAATGGTATTTAGTGTCGTTAAATGGTTTTCATGTCGCTATCTGGTTAAAGGTTCAACTGCCTGAACCTGCTCAAAAGTAACCAAAAAAGAAACATTTTTAAACTGCTTAACACATTTCCTCATATCATTAATTTCATATCAACACAGATGAAGGCACGACCTAAACTAACAGCAATGAAAAGGTAAAACTCAGATATAAAAAACCCATATTAAGATACTAATATTTAATTGTATCTCTTACTAAGTAGCTCAGCTTTTAACAAGGAATGTTCCAGATGGTGGGGAGAAGTGTTCATATCTCCGTTGAGTGCAATCACATTTCACGACGACAACAGTAACATAACGACACAATCGCTGTGGGATGAAAAGAGGGGAGGAGGGGGAATAAACGTCCTGAAGGCACCCGAGAGAAACGGTAGTACCTACCAGCTCTGCGCCTTTTTGTGTCTGACCTGAAGGGTTTAGAGATCACCATAGTGTGTTTTGTAAAAGTGTGCACCAATATTTTTTTCCTGTTACAAAGATAACCAAACCAACGACTATATAACCTATCATAATAGTAGCAACAATTCATAATAATTTCATAGGATACATCTGTTAAAACATTCAATGTTATAAATAAAAAAAATCAGCTTCCAAATTTTTTTCCATCAAAAATCTCTAAATGTATATGATGTTTCACCACCACATGATGACGACGACCACCACAGAAATGATAGTGCCATCCCCCCCCCCCCCCCCCCCCCCCCTGAGACTTATACTGGATTGTTTTCTTGTAGTCATTTATAAGCGAGAGGCTGTGTGAATATGGCTTTCCCACTCATGGAATTTTACTTTACAGTATAGTCTTAGTGATCGACTAATGACTTTCTGACTAGGAGGCTCGACTTGCACAGTCCTTATGTACTACAGCCCAGGGGGCTAGTTGGCCTTTGGAGAATATCTCCAACTCTGACTGTCTTTATGCCCTCTTGGCGGAGAGAGTGTGGGAGTGTACTGTGGGCAAGGCACCTCATCTATAATCAAATTTCTGCCCACTTTCCAAAACAACAGCTGCCTTCTCTGCTGTATTGGAGGTCATCGTCGAACACGACGGACAAACACATAAGCCAGTGATGATGATATCTAAACAGATCAAGTCTTTTTATCACATAATTATCGTTCTCATCGTCATGATCACAACTATTACTGTTGTCAGTGTCATACACACGTTGCTTGGTAGGGGTGGGGGAGAGGTGGGAGTACTCAGCGAGATTATCTGATTCTCCTAGGGGACATTTTGGATGGGGTAGTAATCAAAAAGAGTGGGCTGGTCAGACCTTGACTGTTTCCTAAAGGACCTGACAGTCAATCGCTGGCTTGCACCAGCGCGTGCTCTGACAGCTAGTGTCCCGACCGTACAGAGGTAACCAGAGTATGTGGGAAAATGTAAGCTGGCCTTCTCTGACAGCCAGCCCTGAAAAATGTGTTGTGTGTGTGTGTGTGTGTGTGTGTGTGTGTGTGTGTGTGTGTGTGTGTGTGTGTGTGTGTGTGTGTGTGTGTGTGTGTGTGTGTGTGCGTGTATGTATGTATGTATGTATGTATGTATGTATGTATGTATGTATGTATGTATGTATGTATGCATGCATGTATGTATGCATGCATGCATGCATGATGCTGCATGCTGCATGCATGATGTATGTTGTATGTATGTATGTATGTTGTATGTATGTATGTATGTATGTATGTATGTTGTATGTATGTATGTGTGTGTGTGTGTGCGTGCGTGCGTGGTGCGTGGTGCGTGCGTGCGTGCGTGTGTGTGTGTGTGTGTGTGTGTGTAATGTGTGTGTGTGTAATGTGTGTGATGTGTGTGTGCGTAATGTTGTGTAGTTAATTGTGTGTATATATATATATATATATATATATATATATATATATATAATATATATATATATATACTATAACACGCACACCCCCACCCCCCCCACCCTTCTCTCTCTCCCTCTCTCTCTCTCTCTCTCTCTCTCTCTCTCTCTCTCTCTCTCTCTCTCTCTCTCTGGCATTGTAGTATTGCACACAAATATGGACCCCTTCCCTTTTGTCTAGCTTCTCTGTTCTCTCTTTTCCCACGATTAATTCATGAGCATATGTAGACAGCCATCAAACGGTTCTAGCATAGCGACCTTTGTACAATGAAAAACAGTCTAATCGTGACATTTGCTGTGAAGGGTAACGCGACGGATTTAGGTAAAGAAATCAATTCTCTGCATCCAAAGTCATATGCATTAAGATATACACTTCCCCAATTACGCTTTACATGCGCGTGTGCGCACGCGCGCACACATGCACACACACACACACACACTTTCTCTGTCTATCTGTCTCTGTCTGTCTGTATATCTATCTGTCTGTCTGTCTTGTCTCTCTCGTCTCTGTCTCAGTCTCTGTCTCTCTCTGTCTCTGTCTCTGTATCTGTCTCTCTCTCCCCCCCCTCTCTCTTCTCTCTCCCACACACACACACACACACACACACACACACACACACACACACACACACACACACACACACACACACACACAACACACACATAAAGCACACACACACACACCAGTTTATTATGCCAATCAGATTGAGCTCTCTCTCTGTTTGGGCCGAAATGTCAAATACGACAAACTTTTAGAAGACAGCATTCATCAGCAGATCACGCAATGTCTGTAATTCCTTGGAATCAGCTGGCTTCTCTCCAAGAATCTGTCTGTTTATTTAATTTTTTTTTTTTTATCATTTTTTTTTTTTTTAAACTGTATTTCTGTTGCAGAAGAGGTCATTTTTATGGAGTCATTACTTCAGAATGCACGTGCCTCTGAAACACTGGAAATGACATCAACATTGTGATTATAGTTTTTTATATACAAAAAAAAGAAACGGAGGAACTGAGGAATACAAATGCAGATATCATCACATGTAAGATAACACTTCGTGCTTCGTGCTTGAGGCGTGGGTGGGTGGGTGTGGTGGTGGTGGTTGTGGTGGTGGTGTGGTGTGTGTGTGTGGTGTGTGTGTGGCGCATGTGCGTGCGTGCGTGCGTGTGGTTTGTTCGTGCGTGCGTGCGTGTTATGTATGTGTGTGTGTTGTTTGTGTATGTGTTTTGTTTGTGTTGGTGTGTTTGTGTGTTGTGTATGTATATATGTGTATGGTGCGTGTGTGCGTGTATTTGTGTGCACGGGCACAGTTTGTTTATGCATATAAGAAAAGAGAGAGAGAGAGAGAAGAGAGAGAGAGAGAGAGAGAAGAGAGAGAGAGAGAGAGGAGAGAGAGAGGAGAGAGAGAGAGAGAGAGAGAGAGAGAGAGAGAGAGAGAGGCTGTGTGTGTCGGTGTGCCTGTGTGTAAGTACGCATGTGCATATGTCTGTGCACACGAGCGCGCGCGCATGCACCTGTTCTGTTGTTGCCAATGCTTCAGCTGATAACTGATGCTGGAATAGCTACGATGCCGCCGATGATGATAATTATTTGTGGTTGTTTTTCTTGTCGACTGCTGCTTTGTGGGACCGTTTGTTTTCTTGCTCACTCTTGTTTCAGCGTTATGCAATCTGTCATCTACTGCTGTGTGGCCATTTTCTTCCTTTTTTTCTCTTTTTTGTTTGCCCGTTATGCTCCAAAAGAGATATAGAGAAGAGACGAGACAGACAGACAGGCAGACAGACAGACAGCAGACAGACAGACAACAGACAACCAGACACAGACACAGACACACAGAGAGACACAGAGAGAGACAGAAAGAGAGAGAGAGAGTGAGATGACAGATAGACAGAAACACAGAAAGACAACATGTTGGACAGAAAACAGAGGCAGACAGGTTGAGACAGCACACAAATAGAAAGAGAGAGACTGAGATAGTCAAGATTTACAAAAAGCAAACAACAACAATAACAAAACCAACTGATAGAAAGAGAAAGATCGCGCGCACACACAGACATAGACATAGACATCAGACACAGACACACACACACACACACACACACAACACAGACACAACACACAGACAGACGACAAAAGACACACACACACACACACACACACACACACACACACACACACACACACACACACACACACACACACACACACACACACCACACACACACGTACGTGGGCAGACATTTGATTTGACGGATGGGGGGAGGGGTCATTCCTCGGCTACAGCTCCGAGGTTCACCAATGGTGAGATTTTGCATATATATGCAACTGTTTTTGCTTACCATGAAGGTAAACTGCATTCCAATTTCGGGCGATGTATGCTCGGTTTATTTGGGTTTCCGTAACTTACGAACGCAGACATGAATGCGGGATCTTTAACGTGCATATTTGATCTTCTGAATGTGATATACACGATGGAAATTGATATGATGCACTGCACTGGCTGGTTTGCACTTGAAGTTGAATTGGAAGATTGTAATAATCCCCACCCTTAATTCACCAGACGCCGCTGAGATTCGAACCCACGACTTCATAGACCCATGGGATGGAAGAAGTCTAACGGTCTTAATCACTAGGCTATAGTGTCCACATGACGGTTTGACACAATGCATTGCACTGCATGTAACTTTCCGTCACGGAAAAAAGTTTTCTTCGTGAAATTCTGGCTATTCTTCCATGAAAAAAAATGTCGCCACAAAGCAAGCACAATGCACATAGAGTTGGGTTGTTTTTAGGGGTTTTTTTCGTAACAGACTCTTGCAAGGTACAATTTTCTTGTTGCTTTGGATTCTTTTACGCAAGCTAAATGTGTGTTGTATTGCACAAGGGTTTTTAGTTTATCCTCTCATCTGAAAAAAACAAACAAACTAGCTCCTTAGACTGCCAGTCAAGGTTCAACGGATGAGGGAAAGTTAGGGTTCAAACAGAGATCAACCTGCAACAATTTCCGGCGTTTTACACAGGTATGGAGTTATTCTTACACCACGATACATTCTAATATGCAAGCTTCCTGACAGAAAAAGGTGGAGGAATGAGAATGGGGAGATGGGAGAACATAGTTAACTTTTACCTGAACTCCATGATGGATTTTCCTGGCACTGCACTGAGTTGCTTTTTTAAAGCTGTATTTTGGGGGCAAGTTCAACCTGAAGGGATCCGTCTCTCTCCAGGTACAGGGTGTATAAGTGGGTATGTTCCTGTCGTCGTCCATTAAACATATTTTTTTAAATTATTGGACTGATTTATCTTTATTCCAAAACGAGATATACCGAAATTGCACAGCACAGAATAAATGATACGATTCAACCCTTAATCTAGCAGAGAATACAGGACTCAACCCTCAATCTAGCAGAGAATACAGGACTCAACCCTTAATCCCTTAGTCTGGCAAGAATAATAGACAGAGATTACAATATATATACAACCCTCAATGTCTAGAAATATGGTTCAACACTCAATATAGCACAAATATATAAATTATGATTCCCCCCTCGGTCTAGCACAGAATATAAATGATTCCACCCTCAATCTAGCACAGAATATAAATGATTCCACCCTCAATGTAGCACAGCATATACATAATTCCACCCTCAATGTAGCACAGCATATAAATAATTCCACCCTCAATCTAGCACAGAATATAAAATGATTCCACCCTCCATCATCCAGTCTGATATCCCCTGACTATTCATTACTTCTTTAAACCTACTCTGTGACAAAAAGTAAAAAAGG
>CM060318.1:41700757-41723257 GCA_030674155.1 Stramonita haemastoma
ACACAACACACAACACACACACACCACAACCACACAACACACACACACACAACTCCACACTAATCACTCACATCACTCACTCACTACACAAAACATACACACGCAAACATACACACACACATACACACACTCACACACACACACACACACACACACACACACACACACACACACACACACACAAAACACACACACACACACACGCACACAACACACACAACACACACACACACACACACACACAACACACATGCACCACTACCTCTGACATATCACGCGCAGTGAGACACATATAGACCACTGTATACGCTGATACTTCTTTCAACTGGCTGAAAAACTATTTGCACCAAGCTTTAAAAAAAAACCAAAAAAACGAGGGAGGGGAGGGGGATACGTTACTGTAAGACAGAGAGTAAAGGAAGAAGGAAATGAAAGAGGAACAGAAAAGCAAACAGAAACGTGAGGAGATAGAGAGTGATTTATACGTAAAATGTAAGAAAAGACACAACAATAAAGAAATAAAAACAAAACAAATCCAAGCAAATGAAAAGGATATGACTGAAAATAGAAACATATATATATATATATATATATATATTATATTATATATATATATACTTATGTGTGTGTGTGTGGTGTGTGTGTGTGTGTGTGTGTGTGTGTGTGTGTGTGTGTGTGTGTGTGTGTGTGTGTGTGTGTGTGCATAGAGAAAGAGACAGGCAGACAGACAGACATGGAGCGAGAGAGGAGAGAGGGGGTGGAGAGAAAGAGGGGGGAGAGAGAGAGAGAGATAACAGATCAAAAGATACAAAGACATCAAGACAGACAGATACAGAGGCAGAGAGACAGACAGAAAGAGCACAAAGAGAGACAAGCGAAAAGCAAAAGAAACAAACGATAACGATGATAACATCGCCGAGAGTACTGACGATGAAGAATGCCAACTCATGAGAAATAACGTTACCATCAACAAGACAGCCACCAAAACAAAACACACAAAAAAACTAAAAAAAAAGACAAAAGCTAAAACAAAAAATAAAAAAACCCATTGAAAAAGCCATCAAAGGTAAAAATGTGAAACCTAACACCCATGCACAGCCCTGGCAACCCCCCACACATTCTCTGTCTCTCTTGTTTCTGTCTGTCTGTCTGTCTGTCTGTCTGTCTGTCGTCCGTCCGTCCGTCCGTCCGTCCGTCCGTCCGTCGTCTCCGTCCGTCCGTCTCTCTCTCTCTCTCTCTCTCTCTCTCTCTCTCTCTTCTCTCTCTCTCTCTCTCTCTCTCTCTCTCTCTCTCTCTCCTTTTCTCTCTCTCTCTCTCTCTTTCTTCTTTCTTTCTTTCTTTTTATCTTTCCTCTCTCTCTCTCTCTCTCTCTCTCCTCTCTCTCTCTCTCTCTCTCTCTCTCTCTCTCTCTCTCTCTCTCATCTCTCTCTCATCCTCATCTTCTCACACACACACACACACAACACACACACACACACACACACACACACACACACACACACACACAGGAATGAGCTGGCAGAAGTAGGCTGAAGAAGAACATACCGAAGGTGAGAAAAGAAAAGAAATAAGAACAGTTACGTCGACAATAAACCAAACAAGAAGAACAAATAAAAAATATAACAAAAAAGACGACGACAGCACAAGAGTGAACAAAATGATGCGAAAAAGCATGTGTTGCTGGCATGTTCATGCATGCAGTGCAAACATCGTATAAGAAAGAAAAAAGAAAGACCTGAAAGAACAAAAACAAACAAACAAAAAAAGAATTGGAAAGACGAGGGCTAAAAACGCAAGGAGAGGACTCATAGCAATTTAAAGATGCGCATTCAGAGAGCTGAAAGGAAAACCAGATGGAGAACACGGCTGCCAAGATTCGTCAAAATGCTGAATGCCTCAATAGCTACGTTTCTAACTATTCTTCATAGGGTTGTTAGTTTGTTTTGTTTTGTTTTGTTTAATTCATATTTGTAATGTTGATAAACGTACCTGCGCACGTGCCTGATGCACAGAGTGTGTGTGTGTGGTGGGTGGGTGTGTGGGTGGGTGGTTGGGTGCGCGCGTATGTGGGGGTGTGTGTGAGTGTGGTTGTGTGTTTACAGGAAAACAGACTGCAGTTTTAATATATAAAAAAACAATTTTTAAAACTGACCCAGACGAAAGTTATGTTTCTTTTTGCTGTCAGAAAACGGTCAAGTCGTACATTAAAATGTTGTGATATTTTGAGATCGTCTTCACTTCTGACAAACTTCAAATATATTCACTTAAATCAAAGAAAAAAAATCACTTAACGTAAAAGTAAGTGTGACTTTATGCCGAGGTATTTAAAGCAGCCGTACACGCAAACTTCTCACCCAATGTACGCTTGAGTTCTCATGATGATCCAAGGTCTGGTGCGTGAGACAGATTGTGTAATTATTCTGAATGAACTTGGGTGTAAAGTTCAACAACAACAACAACAACAACAACAACAGCAACCACAAACATTTGAAGCTTGCAGAATCACAGCAAACACCAGAATAAACACACAGTAAACAAACACACAGACACAGCCCACCAACAAACTCCTTTTCCAAAGAATTCTTCAAATCAGTTTCAGACAGCTATCTATTTGTCAGACCGTCATATCATTCCATTGCTAGCTCATGATGCGTGAATGATAAGAATAACGATGATATCTAAAAACGGGCATCAGATCCCCATTTCACATCATAATTACTCCATAAATGTTTTTAGACAACCAAACCAAACAAGTAGAGTAGGGAGAAGATAAATGGTCTGAATTTCTTCCCTTACAAACAAAACATAAAACAAAAAAGATGAAGCTAAACTAAACAGAAACGGGAAACAATTATAAATTGAAACTGAGAAGAACGACTTCGTCCCTCCTTGTCAGAAAGAAAAAAAAAGCACAAGAAGATCAGAAGCAATTTCAGAAACAATGCCCCCAAAAAGCAAACAAACAAAAGAAAAAAGAAAACAAACAAAACGAAAATATATATCGAAATGAGCGCTTGAGGGCATGTACTAAAAAAATCCTAGTCTTTCATTTCTTTGTCCTTGCATGCTTTTCCTTCTTTTGTTTACTTATTTCTTTTATTTTGGAGGTGTGAGAAGGGTGTGAGGGAGTACGGAAAAGGGAGGGGGGAGGTACTTAATCAAAAGATGCATACACAGCAACAGGCAAAATGTAGGAGTCACGTTGGGTGGGGAGAATTGAGATAGTATTGATACGATAATGGCTAACATACAAAACAAATCTATAATTTTTGTATGTTTAGTAATATGTGCACGCGCTAAATGTACCCGCATATGGCAGCACACCTAAACACAGCGACAGCAGATAAACATAGACAAATGAACGGATGTGCGCAGAAACAGAGAGACTGGGAGGTTCACTATAAATTTGGTCAGGATTCTGATTAAAATCTTGCATAAAACTAGGATTTCACAGTGATTTACTTCATACCATTAAAAAGATTCAGATTACATTAATATTATTTGTGTATCTTCAATGTTTTTGAATGATATATACATTTTTTGGTAAAAACAAATTCTTTAACTGATTATTCTTGTCAAACAGAGGCTGTGAAGGATCAGCATCAGAAGTACTCTCCAAGACAGCCCAGACAACAGCTGTAATGACCCAACTGAATGTCTTCTGCAATGATAAGCACATAGCCATTAGCTTCAAGATCAGATTGATGCATTCCCTTGTCATGTCCACACTTGTGTGTGCATGTGAAACGTGAACCACAACAGCAGACTTTGAAAGAAGGATGCAGGCAATGGAGATGAGATGCTTTCTCAAACTTCTTGCTATTGAAATTTTATCTATTCTCGTAGAGAGATCACGTAACCAGCAAGGAAGCGAAAATCAGAATCGAGAACGCCATTGGGCCAATGAACACCTCCTAACTTCAGTAGACACTTTTAAATCCAACCTCAAGACACACTTATTTCAAGCCTAAGATTTTCACCTTCTGTTTCCATCTCCTATCTGTACCTGCCTTCAACATCTGAAATTCCCTTCACCCTGCCAAAGTGTATAACCTCTGTAAGTGTATGTGTGTGTGCGCACGCGCGCGCGCGCGCGCACGCGTGTGTGTGTGTGTGTTGTGTGTGTGTGTGCGTGCGTGCGTGCGTGCGTGCGTGGTGTGTGTGTGTGTGTGTGTGTGTGTGTGTGTGTGTGTGTGTGTGTGTGTGTGTGTGTGTGTGTGTGTGAAGAAGACTGCAATACTGTTTTTTTTAAAAAGTTTAAAACATTCGAATCTAACAGAATGCCACCAAAAACAAAATAAAAATTAAAAAAACAAACAAAACAGACGGAAAATCTCCTACAAACAAATTCCTTAAACAAGTTACAGCCATCACTTTATTTTTCAGGTCTCGATATCATTGCTCTTTCGTTCATGCGTCACAGATAATAATAAAGATATTTCAAAACCATCGAGTAAAGCTTCATTTCACGTCATAATTACAGCAAAAAAGATAATAAATAGGCCTGGGGGCAGCGTTACACATGAGAGGGTGGAAGATTTTTATGTATTAGTTTCTGCCAAAATGTACAAAGCGCAACTAAACAGAATCGAAAGGCACAAATTTGTTTCGGTTTTGTTTTTCCCCCCCCCCCCCCCACCCCCCTTCCAGCAAAAAAAAAAAAGATTAAATATACTAGAAGCAATTCTACAAGAAGTAAAAACAAACCAAAAAAAAAGTATTTGATTGAGTGCTTGAGAGCATGCAAGCTAATGAAACCTTAAAGTCTTAAATGCGATGCTTAGTTATCTGTTGAGTCTTCTGTTAAAATGTTGTGAAAGTGACACAGGTTGGACTTTGCAACAAATCTTAAATCGTCACATAAACCGTTTTTTTTACTTCTTCGTAGAACTCTCAGACAGCAACTATTGTTGTCTGTTATGTGAGCCAAACTGCTTTGCACTGTCGTGCGCCTGACAAATCAGGCCTAGCCCATCCGACTCTGGCATTGGACAGAATTATCTTTTAAGTCTTTCTGAGGGAAAAATAGGCAGGATAATGGACCAACAAGGCTGAAAATACACAAGAAGGAGGTGGCAGGATGAACATGATCAAGGCAGAAACAAAAGAGAGAGACAGAAAAGAGGCATTACCCATCACAGATTTTCGCAAAGGTGAGGATACTAAGTCAGACCGTCTCTTTGTCCCCTGTTCTGACAGTTTGTCTTCCGTCTTCCATCCAAATGATCTGGAAGCACTGCATGGACAGATAGTAAGAACAGAAGCACTGAAACCTGTTTCAGTTTTTTTTTAATTGTTGTTGTTAAAAGAATTCATTTTCGGTTAGTCTTCTTACCCCATTGCTCGTTTCCTACAGTCAATAGTTCTTTCATTACAGGCTTACCCCTCCTCCCCCCATCCCTGCCAAAATAACAACAACACCATCACCAACAACAAAGTTCAACCTATGGTTTTTCAAAAAGGAGATATGTATACATTCAACAAAGGCATAATCCCCAACTGAGACACAGAGAGAGAGAGTGGGGAGGGTGAGACAGACAGAGACACAAAGACAGAGACACAGAGACAGACACAGAGACAGGCAGGCAGACAGATAGATAGACAGACAGATAGACAGACAGAGACAGAGACAGACAGATAGATGGACAGAGACAGAGACAGACAGAGACAGATAGACAGACAGACTGACTGACAGACAGATGGGCAGCCAGCCAGACAGACAGACAGACAGACAACATTTTTCGAGTATAGCAAGCATGCACACAAGCCATGAATTCGTTGAAGATTAATCATTTGTTCGTGTGTTTTTTTCGCTAAGTTCGGGGTTGGGGTTTTATTTTCGTTCATCTACTTGTTTATTAAGATATTCTTGAGCGGAGGGCGG
Organism: Stramonita haemastoma; assembly: GCA_030674155.1. Classification (NCBI taxonomy): domain Eukaryota; kingdom Metazoa; phylum Mollusca; class Gastropoda; order Neogastropoda; family Muricidae; genus Stramonita; species Stramonita haemastoma. The sequence continues at coordinate 41,706,642 of CM060318.1, forward strand.
GCAGAGGGGGCGGGTAGGGGGAAGGGCGGTGGCAAAGGTTAATCTGCAGACAGGTAAACGACAAGCAAAATGCAGGAACCATGTAGTGGGCAGACCTCTGAGATAACAACCACAAGATCAAAGCTAACAGCAGAAGCCAGAGATGTTTAACGTGATTATTTTTTGTGTGTGCTCGAGTAAATTGTCTGCACAAAAGAGTGGGTGCAGTCGCGTAGGTGCACCACACACACACCACACACACACACACACACACACCACACACCACACACACACACACACACACACACACAAGAGAGAGAGAGAGAGAGAGAGAGAGAGAGAGAGAGAGAGAGAGAGAGAGAGAGAGAGAGAGAGAGAGAGAGAGAGAGTCAAAGAGAGACAAACAAATAGACAAAAGAAATACATAGACGGTAAGATTTGCCAAAGATCTGACCAGGATGAAAAGATTTTTCCAAAATAATTCAATAGGTCCAAAATGTCATTTTACAGTCAACCTTAACATTCCATCCAGAAGGACTAACGCTACTCATTCTTTTCTTTTTAATTGTGGAATGTTCAACATCGTTTTTCTGTGAGATTTACCATCTTTTCAATACCCCTCCTCTGAAAACAACTACACTTGTCCAGCAGAACTAGCATCTGACCAGCAAAAAGGCAGATACGTGATCAGCTTGGCAATTGCTGACTCTGAACTCCAACAGTCATCATTAGGGAAGACGGAAAGAACTGGACGGAGAGGAGAGGAGGGGGTTGAGGAATAAGGGTGGGTGGGCAGTGGGGGAGCAAGTAAGTTGACATGGCGCCAGAGAAACTGTCAAATAAGACCGTGACAATCATTACAGAGTCTTCTTCCTCTTCGTCGGTCGAACGCTCAGACAGCCACTTTTGTTGATCACCATATGGGTGAAAATGAATGCGTTGTGCTGCTGTTATGCGCCTCATGGAATGAACTCGACGAATATCTAACAGTTTTGAAGATAATTATGTCAAGTTTAAAGTAAAGTAACATGAGAATTCCACACACACGCTTAAGAAACGTAAGTGATGAGAAAGTCCACAAAAAACCAAAGCAAAACTTGAGGGTGACAATCGACCGGGGACGGGATAGCTCAGTGGTCAAAGCACTTGCTTTCCACAAGCTAATGTGAAGAAGCATCGAGCGTGGTTACCAATTGGATGGATGGTCATTTGCGTGCCTTATCTTCTGTACAGTCCCCTCAGTTCACCCAGCTGTAAATGGATACCTGCCCTCTTTAGGGTCGGGGAAGGTAAAGCAGCGAGGGAAAGGAGATGAGTGCCACCCTCAATATAGCTGGCCCCTAGAGAAGCTGAGGTATCTGATGCCTCGCTCCCCTACGACCACATAGGTTATGGGACACTACAGTCAACACCAAGATGACTGGGGGTGGGGTCTTAAGTGGTGGAGGGCTCTACATTTGGGTTGGAAACTGAGCAGTGTGTGAACTTTGGCACCAGTACTGTGACACCTGACCTGACTCTGCTCTATGTGTGCTCTGTGATTCCTGGAACATGAGCACCGAGCAGTCATTGTTATGTACTGTGATGGCACAAGTGGAAAATCAAAAGCAGAAGATGATGTCACTTGTGTGTGTGTGTGTGTGTGTGTGTGTGTGTGTGTGTGTGTGTGTGTGTGTGTGTAGTGTGTGTGTGTGTGTGTGTGTGTGTGTGTTTGTGTGTGTTGGTGTGTCGTTTGTGTGTAGTGTTGTGTCAGTTACGTGTTTAGACGAATAGTACAATGAAAAAAAAGTGCAGAAGCGCCGATGCCACCGTGTATGTGCATGCGTGCGTGCGTGCGTACGCGCGCGTGTGTGTGTGTGAGAGAGAGAGAGAGACAGAGACACAGGGAGAGAGTGCATTTCAGTATAGCCTGAATTATTGATTGTAACACAGGACAACAAAGCCAAATTTGACAAACCAAGATAATAACGAACCAAAGCCATTTCGTTTTCAAAGTCATTCCTACACCCCACCACAGACAGCAATCTGTTTCTCTTTTCATGACATGCCCTGTAAACATTCCATAAACCCGCTAAGACCAAGCTGACATTAGCTTAAAGCATCATTCACGATGGAACTCATTCTAGATCATTGCAACAATTTAAAAACGTTTTGGTCTGTTGTCGTTTTTGTTAGTGAAAGTTTTCGTGACATTTTTGTCGTTTTTCTTTTTAGACAGGGAAGGGGGGTTCAAAAGAGGTTGTGGATGATGAGAGGGTGTGTGTTTCATCTCCTTATGTACGTAGAGAAGGACGTCGCCGTAAAGACCAGACGAGAAAAAATTATTACACATGTATGATCTGTGAAGTTCATTTAAGATGTCTGCCACTGTTTATGACACAGTCATGTGCATGCACACGTAAGTGCATACACACACACGCGCGCGCGCATGCATGCATGCATGCATGCATGCATACATACATACATACATACATACATACATACATGCATACATGCATACATGCATACATGCATACATACATACATACATACATACATACATACATACATACATACATACATACATACATACATACACACTTACTTTTGATATTATACTGAGATAACAAGAAAATAGTTCCTGATCGTCAAACTCGTTTCCAAAAGCCACATCTACAACATACCAATAAATCAAGCACCGGCATGGTTGCTTGCAGGGGAAAATGGTACTCAGCATCTTTTTCTATTTAAAAACGCATATGATTGAGTTTGGGATGACTGGTCCGTGTTTGAGTTAGAATTTATCTGTGAGTCTGGTACTATCCATTTGTTGTTTTGTTCTTGTTGTTGGTTTTCTTTTTCTTGTTGTTGCTGCTGTTGTTGTTATCGTTTTATTGATGCTTTTTTGTTATCGTTGTTGCTGCCGATGCCCATTCTTCCACTAAAGCATGTTTAGGGTCACCCAGAATGTGCACCATGTCTCATGAATCCCACCTGAAAATCACCATGCAACTTTAAGTCCACACTAAATAAATATATTTTTTTGATCTTTTTAAAAATTTCTTTTAGTGTGACAAATACAGACCTGCATGACAAACGTTGTCAGTCAAAGTAAACTTTAGCCTTGTGTTGTCGTTTGCTCATGGACGAATAAGGAGTATATGTTTTAATTTTATAGTACATCACCAGAATGATATAGGCAGCTGTACCCCCAACATCACAGGATCTTTTCTCCTTCCCTATAATTTTTTTTTACTGATGTCTATAATTATTGCTTATTTGGATGATAATGAAATAAGTGCTCGTGTGCTTCTTTCTACCTCTAGTCCTTGAATGCATACAGTTTGGTAAATGAAAAATGTCATCCATTCCCACCTAGACACAAATGACCTTACTCTTTCGAAAAGGCAGTACAAGTTTTTAACATGTAGGCAATGTGGGTGTTCTTTAAAGGAGAGTGGTGCAGATTGTTATGTTAAGAGCTTGTCAAGGCTGTATGTAGTACAATCTTAACACAACAGTCTCAAAAAATAACACCATTTTTAATGTAAGAACCTTGGCACTTAGCTTGCGTCAATACAGGAGAAAGCTTTAAACCCTGCAACAGCTAGCTTAGTTCATAAACTGCAGTGGAACTCTGTCCTGACTGATGATGCGGTGAGCTGTGAAATTCCGCTGTGGTAAAATTTGCATCTGCATACTTGTGTTGTGTTTTTGTTTTGTTTTTTGCACTTGACAGTGAGAGTAAAAGGAAGAAATAGACTTCACAGCTACACCAGCCATGAGTAAGCGAGTGCATGTATATACATGCATATTCACAGGCATGTGTGAATGCACACACACACGTACGTGTATGTATGGGTGCACGCATGCACAGGTGTGCGTGTGTAGATATATATATTATTATATATATTATTATATATATATATATATTATATATATATATGTGTGTGTGTGTGTGTGTGTGTCTGTGTGTCTGTGTCTGTGTGTGTCTGTTGTGTGTGTGTCTGTGTCTGTGTCTGTGTCTGTGTCTGTGTGTGCGTGCGTGCATGAGTGAGTGCATGTGATGAAGCGCTCGTTCGAGTATTTGACACAGAGACAGACAGACAGACAGACAAACAAACAGACAGATAAACAGAGAGACGAGCAGACATAAAGAGCCAGACCACGAAGACAGCCAAAACAGAGCAATTAAGAGAAACCAGACATAACAATTGCTTCCAAGAGGACAAAATAAGATAAGACTGTCACACGCATACCCATACACATATGTACTCTCTCTGTCTCTGTCTCTGTCTGTCTCTCTGTCTCTCTGTTTCTCTCTTCGTCTCTCTCTCTCTCTCTCTCTTCTCTCTCTCTCTCTCTCTCTCTCTCTCTCTCTCCTTCTCTCTCTCTCTCTCTCTCTCTCTCTCCTCTCTCCTTCTCCATCCCTCTCTACACACACACACACAACACACCACAGCACGCACGCACGCACGCACACACACACACGTGTACGTACGCGCGCGCAAGCATGTATAAAAGAAGAGTGTGATAAATTGCATGCAGCGTGGTCAGGACAGGACAGAACAGGAGAGGAAAGGAAACAGTCTGTACTTCCTATCCCAGCATGGATGGACCTCCATGGCTAGGAGGCAAAAAGGTTATCATCATCAGTTGAAGACTGAGAGACAGGGGAGGGGGAGAGAGGGAGAGAGAGGGGAAGAGGGGGAGAGAGAGAGAGAGAGAGATGGGGGGGAAGAGACAGAGTGAATGAGACAGAGAGAGAGAGAGAGAGAAGAGAGTGACAGAGAGAGAGAGTGAGAGAGAGAGAGAGAGACAGAGAGCGAGAGAGGAAAGGCAAGGCAAGACAAGGCAAGGCAAGGCAAGGCAAGGCAAATTCTTTTATTTCGAGGATAATGAATAAGCACTCGTGTGCTTTTTTTTTTACATCAGTCCCAGAGAGTGAGAGAGATATATATATATACAGAGAGAGAGAAAGAAAGAGAGAGAACTAGAGAGAGAGAAGAAGAGAGAGAGAAGAAGAGAGAGAGAGAGAGAGAGAAGAGAGAAGAGAGACAGACAGACAGACAGACAGACAGACAGACAGACAGAGACAGACAGACAGACAGACAGAAAACAACAGAGACAGCAGACAGAGAGAGCGCAAGACAGCAAGAGCAAGAGAGAGAGAGGGGGGTTAATGTCTGTCACAAAGAGACAGTTTTGAAAAGAACCCTGAAAGGAAGTTAAAGGTAAAGGTGTCCCATAACCTGTGTGGTCGTAGGGGAGCGAGGCGTCAGAGACCTCAGCTTCTCTAGGGGCCAACATGTTGAGGGCGGCGCCCATCTCCTCTCCCTCGCTGCTTTACCTTCCCTGACCCTAAAGAGGGCAGGTACCCATTTACAGCTGGGTGAACTGGGTGGAACTGTACTGTAGCATAGGCCAAGGAAGATGTATAATTATGTTTTCAGGATTCAGGTATGGGATTCCACCGTTTGAACAGTTGTATTGTGCTGTGTTGTATTGTATTGTTTGTTGTTCGTATTTATTGTATTGTTGTATTGTATTGTATGTATCGTATTTTATTGTATAGTATTGTATGCCACTTTAGGTAAAGCAGATTTCTTTGAGTGAAATTCGGGCTGCTCTCCAAGGGAAGTGACCGTCGCCACAAGACCAGCGCCACCCATTATTTTCTTTTAATCTTTTTTTTCCTATCTGCATTTGCATTTGTTTCCTTATCAGAGTGGCTTTTTTATTTACATAATTTTGCCAGGGACAACTCTCGTGTTGCCGTGGGTTCTTTTATGTGCGCTAATTATATGTTGCACACGGGACCTCGATTTATTTCTTATCGGGAAAAAAAACCTAGCACTCAGACCACCACTGACGATTTAATGGATGGAGGAAAAAGTTCCGAACACAAACGGGGATCAAACTACCACACACTTCGAACCTGGACTCTTCGCTTTCTAGGTAGATGGTACCTCTGGACACCGATCCACTTACTTTATCAAGTTCTGAGAGATCAAAAAACGCTTTTTCAATGATATCAGTAATCTTCGATAAGCAGGGGACACGCCACAGAAGACCCGCAAGATATAGCAAGAGTGCTTTGCTGAAGATAGAAGAAAAGAGGCAATGAAAGAAATTTTTACATCTTATGTGGTCATTTACAGGGAACCACTGAAGATCATTCAGAAGTGGGGTTATGTACTCAGCTTTCTTTCTTCCTAGCACGACCCTTAGTGCAGGAATCGGGGGACAGCCGGCACACGTTTTGGTTTTGTTTGCAAGTGTTTGAAGGAGATTTTGCACAAAGAGAATGTGACTGTAGTCTAGCCTTCACTTATGTCTAACTATTAGTAGTGTTTACTATGTTTTTATTCATTGCTAAACAAATTTCTTTTATTAGAGATGTGTGCTGTGTGCGTGCGTGCGTTGTGCGTGGTGCGGGGGGTGCGTTGCGTAGTGTGTGTGTTGTGTGTGTGTGTTTTAAAAAATTTTACCTCTTCTTCTGTGCGTTAAAATTATTTGTCTATTTCTTATTGGTTGTTTAGATATGCTTTTAATCACAGCAAAACAAAATTCCCTTTGATAGAGGACAATAAAAGAGTTGAATTGATTTGAATTATTTTCATGAGACTGTGCTACCACGCTACATACAGATTCAAATGATGGAAAAGGATACCTCAACGTTTGTTTGGGAACTTAGGAAGAAAGAGAATAGAAAATTGAATGAACAAAGTTTCTTTTTTCTTTCTTTTCTTGTTTTGTTTCTTTGTTTGTTGTTGTTTTGTTGTTGTTTTTTACTAAGGGAGAAGAATAAGCACACGTTGCTTTTTTGTCGTGCCGATAACTCTCGTCAAAATAGAAGTATCTAGATCATCGAGAAGAGAGAGAGAGAGAGAGGAGAGAGAGAGAGAGAGAGGAGGAGAGAGAGAGAGAGGGGAGAGAGAGAGAGAGGAGAGAGAGAGAGAGAGAGAAGAGAGAGAGAGAGAGAGAGAGAGAGAGAAAAGAGCAGAAAGACAGACAGACAGAGACAGAAGAAAGACAGCAGAATCAGAGAAAAGACAGCAAAACACACACACACACACAACACACAACACACACACACACACACACATACACACACACGTACGCATGCGCGCGCGCACGTACGCACGCACACACATAAGGGAAGTGACAGTGTGTGTGTGTGTGTGTGTGTGTGTGTGTGTGTGTGTGTGTGTGTGTGTGTGTGTGTGTGTGTGTGTGTGTGTGTGTGTGTGTGTGCGCGGACGCGCGCCACCACACCACACACACACACACACATCTAGAGATAACATCGCGCGAAGAAAGACGAGGGCATTAAGGTTTTTCTGTTATTTTTATTTCATTTTGTGTATTAACAAAGTGGCAGAGTTCAAAGACGTGTACTGGCAGATGACTGTAACGCAACAGGCAGTCTGAAGGATGGGATGTGTGTGCACACATCTGAGATAACATTACGACGAAAGACGAGGAGTATTATGGTTTTTCTTTTCTTTTTTTTCTTTTTTTGTGTTGTTGGGGGAGGGGGTCTATTTTCTTTCACTTTGGATTTGGCGTGCAAACGTAGTGCGTGAGAATGAGTACCAAAGAGTGCTTTAAAAGCACAGATAAACATCTCGTACAGAAGGAAAAAAACACACACTAAAACACACATACACACACACGCGCGTGCACGCGTACGCACACACACACTCGTACACACTCACACATACACGCACACACAGACGCATGCGCGCGCGCACGCACGCACACTCGGAAGCACGCATGCACGCACGCACGCACATACACACATACACACACATAGACATACACAATTTAAAACAAAAATTTAGTAAGAATGCATTGTGCCCTTGTGGTAAAAGATTTACAAATCAACGTATACTTTTTGAATGCCCAGGTTTTAAAGATATTTTACCATCTTTTGAAAGCAAGAAAACATTATCGCACATTCCCCTGATGCTGAGTTAATGCTACAGATAACGTTAAGTTTATTTTATTCTGTGTTCTGTAGATTTCTTTAAATTCTGTTTATCTTGCTTGTTACTAGGTAGTTATCTGTTTGTACTTGATTTGTTTGTTTGCCGTCCAAATCACAAACTGTGCATGGACGTTAAATTTAAAGACGACTACTACTACTACTACTACTACTACTACTACTACTACTACTACTACTACTACTACTACTACTACTACTACTACTACTACTACTTTACTACTACACACATGCATCTATCGATGTTTTGTTTTGTTTGTTTTATACTTCAAAAAAAGATAAAAAGAAAGAAAAGCGAATTTTCAGAGAAGCACTAAAAGGTAATAAATCCAGTTTGTTTGGTCGTGCTGTTCAGGAGGGGGGTTCCACAGTTATGGGAGTAAAATAATGTCTCTATCTTTCCATATTTGCTCTGTCAGTCTTTGACCCTCTGAAACACCAAGCAATGCTTTTTCAAATTTTCAATGACGAGAGATGAAAAATAACGCGTCTGCATAACAGAAGGGGGTGGGAGGAATATTTTGGCTGAAAACAGCAAATCATTACAGAGATAAATTTACAGCCAATGCAGTCATTGACAGGAAGCCACTGAAGTATAGTCAGAGGCGGGGGTTATGAGCCGAGTTTTCTTTCTTCTGAGCACGATCCTTAGTGCAAGGTTTTGTACACGTTTTATGGTCAGTATTTGAGACAGCCCTGAAAGCAGACCGTTAGAAATATATACGAGAAGGAGTCCACCAACCTTGACAGAATTGGAAAGAGTGTCAAGGTGCTCGCGGTCTTATGGTTGGTGATAAAAGGAAAAGCTTGGATTGTATGTTAGAAGAGGGATAGATAGATAGATAGATAGATAGATAGATAGATAGATAGATAGATAGATAGATAGATAGATAGATAGATAGATAGATAGATAGATAGATGGATGGATGGATGGATGATGGATGGATGTGTGGGTGGATGGATAGATGGGTGGATGGATAGATGGTGGATGGATAGATAGATAGATAGATAGATAGATAGATAGATAGATAGATAGATAGATAGATAGATAGATAGATAGATAGATAGATGGATGGGTGGATGGGTGGATGGATGGATGGATGGGTGGATGGGTGGATGGGTGGATGGGTGGGATGGTGATGGTATGGGTAGATGGTTAGATTGGTAGATAGATAGATAGATAGATAGATAGATTAGATAGATAGATAGATAGATAGATAGATAGATAGATAGATAGATAGATGGATAGGATGATGGATGGATGATGATGGATGGATGGATGGGTAGATGGGTGATGGGTGGATGGATGGATGGATGGGATGGGTGGGTGGGTGGGTAGGTGGGTAGGTGGGTGGGTGGTAGGTAAGTAGATTGGTAGGTAGGCAGGCAGGTAGGTGATGTGTGTGCATGTGTGTGTGTATACGTGTTTGCTTGTGTGTGTGTGTGTGTGTGTGTGTGTGTGTGTGTGTGTGTCTGTGTCTGTGTCTGTGTTGTGTCTGTGTGTGTGTCTGTGTGCTGTGTGTGTGGCTGTGGTGTGCGAGCGCGAATGAATACAATTAGTGTACACACTCATGTATGTACATGCTTACGTGGGTGTGTAAATAAGAATACACGGCACGTGAATATATTAACGAGAACAACAGAGAAGAAGAAATATACATGTAAAAAAACAACAACAAAAACCCCATCTGGTATCAAAATGAAGCAGAGCCAGCGAATTCATTTCTCTTTCCACGCTGTTACTGCTGATCACCCCTGATGATCCGCTTCAAGAGAACCAGGGTAAGATTGATCCTCATCTACTGCATGCTGGCATTCCTTCACCAATTAATCGCAACACAGAGAAAAACAAGCATTCATACACACATACGCACGCACTCACGCACGTGCGCATGCACGCACGCATGCACGCATGCACGTACAGTACACACACACACTGAGAATAAGCGTAATATTGATGATCATTGTAGTTATAGATTTGGTATTCCTTCACTAATATAACAAAACGTACAACGTACAAACAGACAGACAGACAGACAGACAGACAGAGACAGACATACATACATACATACAACATACATACATACATACATACATACATACATACATACATACATAAAGACACTTTTCTTTATATATAATATATATATATATATATATATATATATATATATATATATATATATATATATATATATTATATATATATATATATATATATATATATATATGAATAATATTCTTATACCATAAAAATTATTGTAAAGCAAAAAACCTATGTGCAAATATTACAATATTTGTTTAAAATGATAAAAATTGGTGAACATCAATCTCGTTTCCCTTTTAAAATACAAATAGTGCAAGATACAAGACCTAAAAAAATAAAGCTAAAACAAGCAAAGAAAAAAGTTAGGAAATAAAAAGAATATTGAAAAGTTAGGGAAATAAAAAAAATAAAGTGCAGAAAAGAAACATAAGGGAAGAGGGGGGTGGGGATAGGGTAAAGGGAGGCAATGGTACTAACTGAATCAGAGCAAACTGGCAGGAACAGTTCAAAGACTGAGCACTACAAAACACTGCACGTAAAATACATCCACACTGTAACGTGCACACGTTTTCAGATAACATCAGCAAACGGGGTTGGTTTTTGCAGTTGTTGAGATTTTGTTTTTGCATGGTAGTTAGTTTGTTTGTTTCTTTGTTTATCTGTCTGTCTGTTTGCTTCTTTCTTTCTTCTTTCTTCTTTCCTTTCCTTTCCTTTCCTTTCCTTTCCTTTCCTTTCCTTTCCTTTCTTTCTTGTTTCTTTCTTTCTTTCTTTCCTTTCCTTTCCTTTCCTTTCTTTCTTTCTTTCTTTCTTTCTTTTTCTTTCTTTCTTTCTTTCTTTCTTTCTTTCTTTCTTTCTTTCTTTCTTTCTTTCTTTCTTTCTTTCTTTCTTTCTTTCTTTCTTTCTTTCCTTTCTTTCCTTCCTTCCTTTGTTTTGGGTTTTCCCCGAAGCTACAGCACGCGAGCATTTTGGCAGAGAGAAAACAGCGAGACAGAGACTGGTGGAAGACAGACAGATGGATAGAAATGAAAACAATGCAATGAAATTCGACGGAATTTTATCAAGATAAAAATAAAATGCGCACTCGCGCACGTGTGTGTGTGTGTGTGTGTGTGTGTGTGTGTGTGTGTGTGTGTGTGTGTGTGTGTGTGTGTGTGTGTGTGTGTGTGTGTGTGTGTGTGTGTGTGTGTGTGTGTGTGTGTGTGTGTGTGTGGTGTGTGTGTGTCTGTGTGTCTGTGTGTCTGTGTGTCTGTGTGTCCGTATGTCTGTGTGTTTGTGTGACAGAGACAGACAGACAGACAGACAGACAGACAGACAGACAGACAGGGACAGGGAGAGAGTATGTATGCGTGTGTGCGTGCGCGCGCGCGTGTGTGAAATCAAATCAAATCAAATCAAATCAATTTTTTTATTTCCAGATGGTACATTGTGCCTGCCTGCACAAGTGGGATAAGGGCTCGCAAGGGAAGAAGTGACATAAGCAGGGGATTTAAGAAAACGGGGTGTGTGTGTGTGTGTGTGTGTGTGTGTGTGTGTGTGTGTGTGTGTGTGTGTGTGTGTGTGTGTGTGTGTGTGTGTGTGTGTGTGTGTGTGTGTGTGTAGGGAGTGACACAAACGCTGTGTGTGCGTGCGTGCGCGCGCGCGCGTGTGTGTGTGTTAGTTAGTTCTTCAGTTTAACGTCCTTCCACTAAATAGTGATATCAGACGGGAAAGTGTATATTATTATTATTATTATTATTATTATTATTATTATTATTTATTCTTTTATATCGAGGATAACAGAATAAGCAATCATGTGCTTTTTTTCATCCGGTCCCCGTGTGTATGCAGTTTTTGTAAATATTGTCATCTGTTCCCACCGGCACACGATGGCCTACTCTTACGAAAAGCGGAACAGGAGTGAGTGAGTGTGTGTATGGAGGGGGTGGGAGGGGGGGGGGGGGTTGGGATGGGCACATAGCTAAATTTCTGCATTAAACAACTATATGAACCAAAAATTAAAACCATAGAACAAGAATAATAAAAAGAAAGAAAGAAAAGAAAGAAATAACATCTTAAACACTAACTTTGCAATTCATATATAACTAGTTAATAATAATAATGACCATTACATCATAAAAACCTGATAATAGGACTATGACTTAATGATAATACAATTTCTTTCATTAGCGAAATGTCTTTTAGAATTTGCTCTAAGCAAACGTATGTGAAAACAGGTAAAAAGTTTTTCAAATCTCTGCATTCTAAAAGAATGTGACTTATTGTAATATTTTCGCCACAGATACATGTTGCTTTTTTTGAAAATTTCGATCTAAGAGCATTTAGCTTGAATCTATAAATAAGAGATACAACATTTCTATATTCATGAGAGTTACGGCATTTGATCTTATCAAAAGATAATAAATGGGTTACATCATCATTCTGGTGAGAACCAATACTTTGTTTCTTTTTAAAATGTTTCCAACATGCATTCTGTAGCATGCTATAGCCCTCATGAACAGATAAGGGGACATTAATGCTGCAGGACCCATCAGTGTGCTTTGCTCCACATTTTGCTACTTTGTCAACTATTTCATTAAAGTAGATACCACAATGGGAAGGAATCCAGCAAAAGGTAACACAGGTGCCTCGTAACATCAGAAAATGAATTAGATGTCCAATCTCAGTTATGAGATCTTGTCTCACTTTTGAACTGGAATTTTTTAAAGCAAGTAAAACCGACTTGGAATCAACACAAAAAAGCGTTAAAAATAGGTCTTTGGGAAAATCTAGAAGAAAATATAAAGCCATCAAAATGGCAGATAATTCAGCTGTAAAAATAGAACGATTTTTCCCAATATAAAAAGATCTTTCTATTTTCAGTGATGGGATTACAAAAGCTGCTCCCGCCTCGTTGTTATTTAAAAGTGAGCCGTCAGTGTAGATTTTTAGATGTTCTGGATATGCAGTTTGTATATGTTCTTTTACTGACGCGCTAAGAATATTTTCATTACCATTTTTTGTTAAAGAAGAATAATTTAAGTCAAAATTAGCTCTCTGAAGCTCCCATGGTGGGCAAGATGAGATGTCAATCTTTGATTTAGTTATTTCTGTAGGACATATTTCTGCCTTATCAAATAAGTGAGAAGTATAAGTTCTAGCCGTGGTAACAGAACGAATAGTATGAGCTCTTTTGGGGAAGTTGACATCAGATCTTATATTTATTTCGGTATCCACATTGCTTTCTTGTTTTGAACAACGCAAGAGATATTTTGCCACAGCCAGTTGTCGATGATCATCTAAAGGCGTGTGTGTGTGTATGTGTGTGTGTGTGTGTGTGCGCGCGTGCGTGTGTGTATGTGTGTGTGTGTGTGTTGTTGGTTTGCTGTTATTGGATTGTTTTTGGGTTTTTTTCGGTGGTTTTTTTTTTTGTTTTTTGTTTCGCTTTGTTTTGGGGGGGGGGTTGGGGGTTGGGGGGGGGTTCTTTTTTTTTTTCTTTTTTTTACTGCTCTTGAGTCCTATCCTGACTGGTCTGTAGGGAGTTCTGGAATTTTCAGTCGGCATGTTGGCACCAACATGTCTTGGTATTGTGTGGGAAAAGAGAATAATGTGCAGTGCAGATGCAATATACAGATACCATGTAGATCGAGAGGAAGAGAAAGTTAGTGTGGGATATGTTAGGGAAACGTCCATGTGGGAATGCATATGCTTGTGTTTGTGATAGGAGAGGGAGGGGGTAATGTATGTGGGTGTATATGTGTGTGTGTTTGTGAGTGTGGGTGTGTGCGTGTGTGTGGGGGGGGTGTAGGTGTGTGTGTGTGTGCGTGTGTGTGTGTGTGTGTGTGTGTGTGTGTGTGTGTGTGTGTGTGTGTGTTCAAATTCAAATTCATTTAACGTCTTTTCACAAATTGTGATATTAGACGGGAAGGGGGGGGGAGTAGGTGGGTGTATGAGTGTCAGAAAAAGAGGGTGTGGTTGGCAATGTATGGGATAAAGAATTTCAGGGAGTCAATACTTGCTAAGTAAATTTTTAAAAAAAATAAAAAAAATAAAAAAAAACCTTTTTGTCACTAACCTATTGAACTACAGTAAGCAAAAACGGGAAATGCAGTTCTAACAAACTCTAACAAAATCAGTAATTCTAATCAAAATCTGTGCGTGTGTGCGTGCGTGTGCGAGCGTGCATGCTTGCGTGCTGGGATGTGTGTACGTGTGTGTGTGCGTGCGTGATGTGTGTGTGCGAGCGTGTGTGTGTGCATGCTGGGGTGTATGTATGTGTGTAAGTGTGTGCGTACGTGCGTGTGGAGAGGAGGAGGGGGGAAGAGTAGATTGCAAAAGTAAAAGAAGAGAAAAATGCTAGCATAGACGTAGAAATACACAGGAACAAACTATTCTTGTGTCAAAAATAATTACCGCCAGCAAAAAAATTATCTCACATTTTACACTGTTCTGGCTAATCATTGCAATGGCGTTCAGAAGAGTAGGAGTAAGGGTGAAATAGCATAATGTTTGTATGCATGGCCATCTGAATGTGCATCGCGTGTGTACGCACGCGCTTGCATATGTTTGTGGACTTGTGTGTATTCTCTAGTGATCTCCCTTCCCCTCCCACCTCGCTGATATTTTTTCCTCATAAAAAAGCAATGAAACCAAACGATATAAAAAACATCTAAAAAAAAAAAAACCAAAAAAAAAACCACCTTGCTGCATGAAAGATAATTCACCAAAAAAAAAAAGATAGAGAAAGTTAAGATGAGGGTTAGGGTGAAGATGTAATCCTATAAACAGACTAACATATACCAAGTAAACAAGAACCCCCTCCCCAAATAAAACATACATACACACACACAGACACACAGACACACACACACACACACACACACACACATGCACACACAACATACACACACACACATACGCACACACACACACACACACACACACACACACACACACACACACACACACACACACACACACCACACACACACACACACACACACACACACACACAAACAAAAAAAACAAACAAACAAATGCAAAAAAAACAAAAGAACAAAGACAGAAACAAAGACACAACTCAGGCCAGGGAAAGTTCAAAAGCATTCATCAGAAGACTGCATGCAAAACTCCAGCAGTGATGTGACAGGGGCTTACTTACATCTGAGATAACACCTGAAGAAAGGCTAAGGATGCTTCTGTTTGTTTGGAAGGGGGTGGAGTCTTAGTGGTGATGGCGATGGTGGTGGTGGTGGTGACGGTGGTGGTGGTGGTGGTAGTGATGGTGGTGATGGTGGTGATTTTGTGGTGGTGATTTTGTGGTGGTGGTGGTGACGGTGGTGGTGGTGGTGATAGATAGATAGATAGATAGGTAGATAGATAGATAGATAGATAGATAGATAGATAGATAGATAGATAGATAGATAGATAGATAGATAGATAGATAGATAGATAGATAGATAGATAGATAGATAGATAGATAGATAGATAGATAGATAGATAGATAGATAGATAGATAGATAGATAGATAGATAGATAGATGGTAGTGGTGATGGCGATGGTGGTGTTATGATGGTGGTGGTGGTGGTGGTGGTGGTGGTGGTGGTGGTGGTGGTGGCGGTGGCGGTGGCCGTGGAGGTGGTATTGGTGGTGGTGGTGGTGGTGGTGACGGTGGTGGTGATGATGGTGATTGTGGTGGTGACGGTATGACGGTGGTGGTGGTGGGGTGGTGGTGGTGGTGGTGGTGGTGGTGGTGGTGATGGTGACGGTGGTGGTGGTGCTCGTGTGTGGGACTACTACACGCGTACATATTTGCAGGGGGGTGGGGGATGCAGCAAGAGAGAGAGTGTTTGAGGGCAAAAGGGATGAACAGTGAAATTCAAGGATACTGGACTTGATAGAATTTTGTCAGAGTTGAGGTTATTCTGGTTTGTGTTGTTTGTGTGTGTTTTCTTGTTGTTTCGTGTTGTGTGTGTTTCTGTGTTTGTTCTGTTGTGTGTGTGTGTGTGTGTGGTGTGTGTGTGTCTGTCTGTCTGTCTGTCTGTCTGTCTGTCTGTCTGTCTGTCTGTCTGTCTGTCTCTCTCTCTCTCTCTCTCTCTCTCTCTCTCTCTCTCTCTCTCTCTCTCTCTCTCTCTCTCTCTCTCTCTCTCTCTCTCTCTCTCTCTCTCTCTCTCTCTCTCTCTCTCTCTCTCTCTCTGCACATGTACAATGTACAAATGTCCACTACATGTGTGATTGGTTACAAACCATTATTTTGAATGCAATTATGATGAAAAAAATGTTAAACCTTATGATGAGTGACCACAAAAAACAAGCATACATATCGAATCATCAAAAACCATTTACTTCACACAGTATTACAAATAGAAGCTTCTGATCAAACAATGACAGTATCACAGAAAGCGAATGTCATCTTTTGTCATTTCTGCTCCGAAGTATCGGTCCTTTTTACCGATGGTGATATCACGATCAATCGATTTCTGAGTGTGTTCTATATCACTGACGGTCACAACAAACCAAAATACAGTGTCTCTAAAAGTTCTTATCCTTATTTTTTTCAGTTTTGGGGTATAAAGAATATGAATTATCTATATTTTAGCCCAATATCATTAGGTACCTACGGAAACC
>CM060318.1:41733257-41754697 GCA_030674155.1 Stramonita haemastoma
GGACGAACACAAAGTACTGTTTGTTTTCAACTATGTACTGTCTAGTCTGTCTGTCTGTCTGTCTGTCTGTCTGTCTGTCTGTCTCTATGTATGTATATCATCTCTCTCTCTCTCTTCTCTCTCTCTCTCTCTCTCTCTCTCTCTCTCTCTCTCTCTCTCTCTCTCTCTCTTCTCTCTCTCTCTCTCTCTCTCTCTCTCTCTCTCTCTCTCTCTCCACTCTCCACCACACACACATACAGACATACAGACATACAGACATACAGACAGACATACATACATACATACATACATACATACATACATACATACATAACATACATACATACATACATACATACATACATCACACGCGTGCGCGCGTGCATGCGCGCGTTCGTAAGTGACACACACACGCGCGACGCGCCACACACACACACACACACACACACACACACACACACACACATACACCTGCACAGAGATTGAACAATACACATAAGTACGCACTCTTCTCTCGGCTCCGATGTAAATTTCTATTCCTGTGCTACAGACTCTGCTCCAAATAAATACAGACAGCGGTTTAACTCCAGATATAGCCCGTTTCCTTTAGTGACTGACTGCTGACTGTGACAGTTAAGAAAACCACAGGATTTTCCGTTTACTGAACAATATAAACCAGCAGCAGCAGTAGCAGTAGCAATAATGGCAGAGCAGCAATGAAATAGCAACAGCAGTGGTAGTAAAGTGTCTTTTTTTTTTTTACCTCGAAAGCTTTTAACATTGTTGGTACATTTCTTGTTCTGCAACCCTTAATTGTTGCAGTAGCAAATAAAGTTATGCAGCTGCAGCCAGCAAAATATTAGAGAGAGAGAGAGGAGAGAGAAAAATACAGCAAACACGCATCCAATCACACTAACAAACAAACAACGAGAAAATATCAATCTTCCTGAACAAGAGAAAGACCGCATCAGCGATAGACCAGTTAAAGCAAATGAACCAAAATTGTCCACCTACTAAGTAGGCTATTTCTCACAGTGGCGTAAAGACAAGATTTCTGACAACTTTTTCTGGTATTGCTACAAAACAGAAAGTATGCTAGTTTCGAGTTCTTGCTTATCAACTGGAACAGGAACAGTTCGGTCTGTTCTGTGTAAGGGATGGTAAGTGGTGAACTTAATATAGCTAAAAGTCCTTTAGGAGCTGTTTCCTTTTGCCGAAAGTCTTAATGACTGCATTCTTTGATCGGTGTGAAGTGTGTGTGTGGGGGGGGGGGGGGGTGGGTGAGGATAGAGGATGATGGTAGAGATGAGGATGGTGGGAGTGAGGGAGGAGTGGAGATGTGATGTGGAGAGAGAGTAGGAGAGAGATGGGGAGAGAGAGAGAGAGCGTTTTTTTTTTTTTATTCTTTTATTCGAGGATAATGGAATAAGCACTCATGCTATTCTTACATCCAGTCCCCGTATGTATGCAGTTTTGTCAATTTTGTCATCCGTTCCACCGGCACACAATAGCCTACTCTTCCAAAAAGCAGAATGAACGTGTGCGCAGCAAGATGTTCTGCATGCGTGCATTCGCACATGAGACCTCGGTTTATAGTCTCATCCGAAAGACCTTGGGGGAGGGGGTGGGTGGGAGGGGATGGAGTCAGGCACTGATGTTAACATGAACATACGAGCATACATCCCAAAGACGGAAACAGCTACTTTCATGGGGGGGGGGGGAGCGGGAGGAGGGGTGCAAAAAACGGTCACATACGCAAAATCTCACCATTAGTGAACCTCGCAGAACGAAAAAAATATAATAAATCACCTGACAGGTAAATCTAACTGGGTAAGGTGAGTCAGTATACACTGCCACACACCGGAGTTTGTGAGAGAGAGGAACTAACTATCTGTTGCCTAGCGGTCAGACTTGGGTACTAATTGTTTGGCCCATAAAGCAATTAGTCTGGACGTTTCTGTGAAGCCAAGTTGAGCAGCAGTGACGAGAGAAAAGAGAAGAGAAGAGAAGAGAAGAGAGAGAAGAGAGAGAGAGAGAGAGAGAGAGAGAGAGAGAGAGAGAGAGAGAGAGAGAGAGAGAGAGAGAGAGAGAGAGAGAGAGAGAGAGAGAGAGAAGATGAACAATGAACAATGAACAAGATTTATTCTGCAGGCCACCAGCCCCAAGAATGGGGTAAACAAAGTGTAGCAAAGCAAAGCAAATAAAGAAAAAACAAAATAAAACCCCATGACATATGTGGCATTTGCTAAAGCATATCAAGTGTGAACATGTGTCCTTTTAAATTAAATTGACCTCTTTGAAATGCTGTTATTTTTTTTGGTCAAGTCTCCAAGTTTTCAACAAAATCCTGAGAGAAAGAGAGAGAGACTGCATCATGCAACTAACTATATAATGCAAGCAAAAACCCTTACTTTCTTCTCTTTGTCTGTCCGTTTTCTATTTCCGTCTTCTGTCTGTCTCCTTGTCGTCGTCTGTCTGTCTTCCGTCGTCGTCTGTCTGTCTGTCTGTCTGTCTGTCTGTCTGTCTGTTGTCGTCTGTCGTCGTCCGTCCGTCTCCGTCCGTCCTCCGTCCTCCGTCTCCTCTCTCTCTCTCTCTCTCTCTCTCTCTCCTCTCCCTCTCTCTCTCTCCTCTCTCTCTCTCTCTCTCTCTCTCTCCTCTCTCTCCTCTTCTCTCTCATCTCACTCTGTATGGGTGAGTGGAGACAGACGAGCACATAATACACATGCATGCATGGAAACACACACACACACACACACACACACACACACACACACACACACACACACACACACACACACACACACACATGCGCGCGCGCGCAAAGAGAGAG
Source organism: Stramonita haemastoma (assembly GCA_030674155.1). NCBI lineage: Eukaryota > Metazoa > Mollusca > Gastropoda > Neogastropoda > Muricidae > Stramonita > Stramonita haemastoma. The sequence goes on from CM060318.1 coordinate 41,736,067, forward strand.
AGAGAGAGGGGGGGGCTTCATGAAATTGAATCTATTCCACTCTTTCTAGAATGAACTTGTTTTCAATTGCACTCTAGACATTTGGAAAAGGACAAACGATTTAAAAAACAACAACAAACAACACACAACAGACCGTGTGCCTGTTTTTCAGAGATTAATTACAAACTCCAACAGAGAATTATGAATACGTGATGCTAAATGAAGCAACACTGCTTTGCCTTCAGACACATAGACGTCGGCATGTGCGTGAGCACGCGCGCGCGTACACACACACACACACACACACACACACACACACACACACATCACACACACACACACACACACACACACACACCACACACACACACACACACACACACTCACACACCAAATACGAGAGAGACAGACAGAACAGACAGAGACAGAGAGCTGGCCCCGGAGAAGCTGATGTCTCTGACGCCTCCTTCCCCACGACCACATAGGGTATGGGACACATTTTACCTTTACCAGCACAAAGGGCTTACATGCATATATTATATATATGCTCAATACAGATACACACATTATCTAAACGATAGCCTGCTGTTAATTAAGTTTTGTGTGTTTTGTTTTTGCTCGTTGAAAATGACGATATTGGTGGTGGTGGTGGTGGTGGCAACTCTCGCTATTGTTATTGTTGCAGCTGTTGCTTGTGTATCGTTTGCTTGTTTGCTTCTTTATTTTCTTTGTGTCCTTGTTTGTTTGTTTTTCTTCGAATTGTTTATTTATCTGTTGCAATATTTTTTTTTTTGCTTGTTTATTTGCTGTACTTTTTTTTAATTGCCCTTTTTAAGTCACGGCTGATTTCTCTGCGTGAAATTTGGACTGCATTCCCCAAGGGAGAGCGCATCGCCACAAGGGCAGTGCTGCCCTTTTATTTTATTTTTTTACTGTTCATAATTGTATTTGTTTTCCTATCAGAGTGGCTTTTTGCTACAGAATTTTGCCAGGGACAACTCTCTTGTTGCCGTGGGTTCTTTTACATGCGCTAAATAATTATGTGTAACACATGGGACCTGGGTTGATCGTCTCATCTGAACGACTAGCATCCAGGCCACCACTCATGGTCTAATGGATGGGGGCAGGGGGATTTGGGCTCAAGCGGGGATCAAACCACCGCACACTTCCGACCCAGACTTTTCACTTTCTAGGCAGGTCCGTTATATCAGGTAACCTCTAGACCACGGATCGCCTTTAGACCACCGATCCACTGTAGTCCACTGTAGTCCTTGTAAAGAAAAGTATGGCAAAACTGGTTTTGTGTTTCTTTATTAATTTACTTATGTCTGTCTGTCTGTCTGTCTATCTGCTTATCTAAATATATTTAGCTAGCTAACTAGCTATCCCAGTAAACTTTTAGAGGATTTTTGATAAAAAGTCTATCTATTTCGGTAAATTTATTAGACCACTAAATGATAAGAAAAAGCCTATTTCTATGCTTCCCGTGGGATATCCCCTTCCATATCACTCTCCCGTTCCCAGCTTGCCAACCCCATGAGGTGGAAGATAATTGTCTTATCACATCCAGCCTCCGAGCCTTTTGCTAACTGATTGCTGGAGAAGGGAGGTAGGGGGGGAGGGGCAGAGAGTGAGAGAGAGAGAGGGGGGAGGGAGAGAGAGAGGGGGCCACAGGGAGAGAGAGAGGGAGGGAGAGAGAGAGAGAGAGAGGGAGAGAGGGGGCACAGAGAGAGAGAAAGGGGGAGGGATGAGAGAGACAGACAGACAGACAGAGACAGAGACAGAGAGAGAGAAATACGCGCACAACTGATTGGAGAAAGAGACTTGGTGGTGGGGAGAGGTGGTGGGAGGTTGGGGGCGGGGGGGGGGGGGGGGTGATGATGATTACATACCTGCCGGCCAGGTATTGAGAACACACAGCTGACTGGCACCTGGCCTGAATGCTACAACACCCATCAGCATCCTCATCTCTCTGTTCCACTCTCTGCTTAGTATGTTGGGCTGTCAGTCGGTCTGCTGTCTGTCGCTGTCTGTCTGTCTGTCTGTCTGTCTGTCTGTCTGTCTGTCTGTCTGTCTCTGTCTCTTCTCTCTCTCTCTCTCTCTCTCTCTCTCTCTCTCTCTCTCTCTCTCTCTCTCTCTCACTCTCACTCATCACTCACTCACTCTCATTCTTAGCTTTCAGAAGTACATTGTGTTAATGGGGTTTAGTGGTTTCGCAAAACCAAAAAAAAAAAAATCAAAATGATAATCAACACAATAACCTGCTATAGAAATCAGTTATGCACAGCCACACATTGTCAGGTTTCCCTACAAAATGTTTCTTCGTCGAACGCTCGAACAGTAACCTTTGTCTATCATAAGAGCGAAAATGAGTTGCGCTGCCATTAAGCACCTGACAAGTGAGGCACAGCGCATCCAACTTAGGCGTGGGAGAGCATTATTTTCTCTTGTAAGTCCTTCTGGAAAAAGCCAGAAGAATGGACCAAGAAGGCGGTAAATAGACAAGAAGAAGGTGACCAAAAAAACAACAACCAAAATTTAAAAAATCGTAAAACCAAAGAGAGGGACAGAAAAGAGGGGGTTCCAGTCACTGAACTTCCAGAGCGTGGAGATGCTATTTATACTGACAAGCCCCTGGCATCCCCACAGGGAATCCCTATGAAGTCAATAGTGGTTGAGATGTATCCAATATATCTATATGTATATATATATATATATATATATATTATATATATTATATATATATATATGTATATATATATATATGTATATGTATATGTATATATATATATATATATATATATATATATATATATATATATATATATATATATATATATATATTATAGTTCACCCAGCTGTAAATGGGTACCTTCCCTCTTTAGGGTCAGGGAAGGTAAAGCAACGAGGGAGAAGAGATGGGGGGCTACCCTCAATATGCTGGCCCTTAGAGAAGCTGAGGTCTCCGATGCCTCGCTCCCCTATGACCACAAAGGTTGTGGGACACCTTTACCTTTCGTGTAAACTGATTTGCGACGTTCAACAATAAGATTTTCGATTTTCGGTAGGGAAGTATATTTTGTATATATATATATATATATATATATATATATATATATATATATATATATATATATATATATATATATATATATATATATATATATATATATATATATATATAACACAATCTTGACACTGTCATCCCCAGTTTAGAATGGCAAGCATGATGAATGGTATTTTCAGCCTTCAAAGATACTGACCTATTTTATACATGATACAAAAAAGATCACTTGCTTATTTATGGATTGTGACACAGGAAGATGATCAGGAGTCGTGATGCCAGCAATAGTGAAAGAGAAGTCTTTGCGCCGATAGGGATGGGGATGGTGGTGGTGGTGGTGGTGGTGGTGGTGGTGGTGGTGGTGGTGGTGGTGGTGGTGGTGGGGTTGAGGACTGTAGTGATGGTGGTATGGGAGATGGTGGTGGTGGTGCTAGTGATGGTGGTGGTGGTAGTGATGGTGGTGATGGTAGTGGTGGCAGCAATTGTTATATGATGATGGTGAAAGTTTTCTGCATCCGTGTCACGTTTTTGGCATCGTGATTACGATTGCAAATTGAGTTCTAAAAATGCAGCCTCCAAGAGAGAGAGAGAGAGAGAGAGAGAGAGGGGGGGGGGGGGGGGGAACGGGGAACAAAAGAGAGAGGGGGGGAGAGGGGGGTAGAAAGAAAGAGACAGAGAGAGAGAGAGAGAGCGCGCGCGCGCGCGGCGCGCGCGGCGTGTATGTCTGTGTGTCTGTTTTGTCTGTGTGTCTGTGTGTTCTGTGTCTGTGTCTCTGTGTGTGAATATGTGTGCTCAACATGCCAGTGTGATTGTGTGTACGCCGTTATGTGTGTATGCACAGCACTGTTGTGTGCACACGTGCGTGTATGTCTGTGTATGTAAATCTATGTGACAGTGTATGTGTGTTTGTCTGTCTCTCTGTCTGTCTTTCTGTCTGTGTCTGTTAACGTGTGTGCGTGCGTGCCTGTGTGCGTGCGTGTGTTCTTCGCGTACGAGTGTGTGTGTGTGTGTGTGTGTGTGTGTGTGTGTGTGTGTGTGTGTGTGTGTGTGTGTGTGTGTGTGTGTGTTGTGTGTGTGTGCGTGTGTGTGTGTGTGTGCGCGCGCATGTGTGTGCACGTGCGCTCGCGTGTGTGTGTGTGTGTGTGTGTGTGTTTGTCTGTCTGACAGTTTGTCCGTCTGTAAGTGTGTTGTTACGTAAGCAGGCCTGCTGTTGCTAATTGCATGTGAGACCTCACGCATTTACCCAGCCAGCCAACCAACCAGCCACACACATTGCTCGTGGTTAAAATTGGCAGGCGCAAGGAAAGAAAATTCCTCATACTTCACTTCCTATACAACATGCCAATACACAATTCAAAATAAACCACGGTGATGACCTGTGAGGTGCACGCGCACTCCTGGAGTGCTGATGCACCCGTTCACCCTTCTTGTAAGCTTGTAACAAGCAGTCAGTGGCATAGTTATTCACCTTTGGTCGGGAAAGAAGCGTCTTCTGTGACTAACATAACAAAGAGTTCGGGAGTAGAGACCAACAGGACGTTGCACCTTATCTGCAATGTTGGAGGCTTCTGATTGGGTTGTAGTCTGAAGCCAAATTTCATCCACCACAACTCTCTCCCCTCATCCCCTCTCTCCTCCATTGCACGATGTTTTCACATGTGGTCTGGGAGCTAGTCTTCTTGGGCTAGATGATGAAAATGAAATCCAGAATGTTTACACGCATACCACACATAGAACACACATAGAACACATACATAGAACGCACACACACACACAGATATAATATTATATATATATATATATATATATATATATTATATAAAGAACATTAATTTTTTTATTTTTGAGTGGAAAAGTCACTTGTTGCTGATAAACTTTGGTTGATACAGAATAATCCACTTGTATATGAAAACAAACATGAAAACGAAACCGCGAAGAGTGGAGGAAGCTGGTTCCAACGTAACATCTTCAGGGTATGGTGCCCCAACGTTCTGCAACACTCCGGGATAGGTGAAGGTGAAGGTGAAAGTGAAACATGCGTGGGGGCAAGACTGAACAAGGAAAAGGTGGGTGCTGCGTTGTGTCCAGATGCTATCCTTTCGAAGAGCAACCTGACTTTCACACACCACACACACACACACAGAACACTGAACACTGAAATGGTTTAATGGTACCTTGGCCTTGGACCACAATACACCAGGTGAGGGGGGCAGGGGTGTGAGTGCAATGCAAAATGAAAGCATTGATAAATTTCATCACTTACTATTGCAAAAAAAAAAAAATGAAAGCATGGATAAATTTCACACCTACTATACAATGAAAAAATCAGAGCATGAATACACCTCCTACATATCATAGCAATGAAAAATGACAGCAAGAGAGAGAGAGAGAGAGAGAGAGAGAGAGAGAGAGAGAGAGAGGAGAGAGAGAGAGAGAGAGAGAGAGAGAGAGAGAGAGAGAGAGAGAGAGAGAGATGTCCATTGAGAAAAACCGTTTTTGCTAGGCCATACCGACTCTAGCCTTGACGTCTTGTAGACAGGGCCGTTATTCTCTTTTACAGAGCCTGAATACTTGTAATTTTGAACGTATTCCATATCTGTTCCATTGATCTTTCTATTCTGAGGGGTGACTGTACCATTAATGTGCATCACTTTGAGGTTTTTTGGGGGTTTTGGGGTATTTAATGCAAGGCCAGCAGTGTTACCCTCTGCATCGACTCTGTGGAGAATTCTTCTCATGCTTGGGATATCACTGGCCATGAGATGTGTCTGCCTCCTATGTTAATGCCCATTGTCATCTATGTCCGCCAGTCTTATAACCCTTTCTATCTATCATATACAGAAACGATGCAGAGATAGTAAAAATTATGCAACCCCGATAGACTTTTCTATCTTATATAAAAGAACTAACAGTGCTCGCCATGCCATAGGTTTGTAGCCTTCTGATCTGAATACAAATTTGCCATGAGCGAGAACAGACGCTTTGGAAAGCCCATTAATTTTCTAACACTGTGATGTAAACAAATAGGAGTATGACACGACAACAACATGGATCCTGAAAGATGGAAATCGTCATTCCATTCTTTTTGTACTACAATTCGGAAAGGGGAACGGATTTGTTGTTATTTTGTTTGTTTGTTTTGTTTTTGTATTGGTTGTGTGTGTGTGTGTGTGTGTGTGTGTGTGTGTGTGTGTGTGTGTGTGTGTGTGTGTGTGTGTGTGTGTGTGTGTGTGTGTGTGTGTCTGTGTCTGTGTCTGTGTCTGTGTCTGTCTGACTGTCTGTCTGCGCGTGTGTGTGTGTGTGTGTGTGTGTGTGTGTGTCTGTCTGTCTGTCTGCCTGTCTGTCCGTGTGCGTGTGTGTGGGTGTGGTGTGTGTGTGCGTGTGTGGTGTGTGTGTGTGTGCGCACGCGCGCACGCACGCACGCACGCACGCGCGTGCGCGGGAGCACTCAAGTCGGGGGAGCATTCAAGTCGGGGTCAGTAACGGAAGCGGAGTTATGCTGCTAAAACCATACCAACAAGAAGGGACTGGTCATCAGCACACTCACTGCCTGTAGGCCTGTACCTGACTGCTCAGTCTGCAGTGAAAATGGCTTACTCAGTTCACTGACCGAACCAAGGTGTGGGGGGAAGTGACGGGTGTCAAATTACCCCACTACCCCGCACCTGCCCACCTGTCCTCATTCCAGCGTCTGTCTTACCGCAAGACAGACAGACAACACCACCACTGCTGCTGCTAGCACACTTTTTGTCTGCTGGTCCTATCCTGCTCCCTGTGATTTTTGTCTTCCAAAAATCTGTAGGAATGGTTGTATTGGGAAAAGTTTGCTGATTGAGGTCTCAGACTAGGCGCGTAACGGTACTGCATGCAACGCGCTTTCACTTATATGACATGACAGACAACAATAGTTGTCTGAGCGTTCGAAGAAGAAGAAAGAAGAAGAAGAAGAAGAAGAAGAAGAAGAAGAAGAAGAAGAAGAAGACAACAACAACAACAACAACAACAACAACAACAACAACAACAACAACAACAATGGTTTTATCTTTATAAAATAAAATGAACATAAAAACAAAAAGAACAAGATGACGACCAGTGGGGTTTTTTTTGCTGTTTTTCAAGAAACATATGAGTTGGATAAGCAGCTTCTTTTTTTTTTACAGCTTTCTAGAATTTATAATATCAAAGTTGATTTTCTTTTAAAAGTAGGTCGTGATTTCCCAACAGACACAAATGCATAGACATTTCAGACTGTTCACAAATTTATTTAAAATTCACATCTCTTCTGAATTAAGTGTGCAAGTGTAAAAAGTCATCTTCATACACTTCACTAAACTGCATGACATAATGAATTGGACAGTGGTAATGAGGGTTTGTTTTTATATAACAGTTACTTATGCAATTTTTCAAAGATAACTAGTGCAAGAACCACACAAGCGTTATGGAATGATCAATTCTTCCCCAGTGTCTTTGTATTTCTCCTTTTATAGGTGTGTAATATTTGTTCTTGATATGTGTTTGTTGTCATTTTGTTTGTTTAGATTTTGTCGTTGTTGCTATTCTTCATAAAGCTAAAAATAATATTTATCTTGGTTTTTTTCTATATAACATGATTCCAATAAACATAAAGGAAGCATCGACAGGCCAAACTGTTTGACCTAAAAGTGATATTTAGAAAGCACTACTATTTTATGGGGGACGGGATAGCTCAGTGGTCAGAGCGCTCAATTTCCCCTAGCCAGGTTAAGCAGCATCGAGCGTGGTTGTCAAGTGAATGGGTGACCGTGTGCGCGCCTTGGCTTCAGTACAGTTCCCCCAGTTCCCCAGCTGTAAATGGGTACCTGCCCTCTTTAGGGTCAGGGAAGGTAATGCAGCGAGGGAGAGGAGATGGGCGCCGCCCTCAACATGCTGGCCCCTAGAGAAGCTGAGGTCTCTGATGCCTTGCTACCCTACGACGACCACATAGGTTAGGGGACACATTAATATTGTTTTCTCAATTATATATATATGTATATCTTTATATATATATGTATATATTATATGTATGTATGTTGATATTATATATATATATATATTATATATATAATATATATATATATATATATATATATATATATATTATATATATATATATATATATATAATAATTGAGAAAACAATGTGGAGAAAAACAAGTGCAGGTAACCAGTTACAACTTCACTCTCGTCATAAAATTAATGTTTCTCAAAGATTCAAAAAAATCTATATATGCATATATACATATATATATGCATATATATATGCATATATATATATGCATATATATATTGCATATACAAGTGTGTGTATGTGTGTTAAGAGTATGTGTGTTAAGAGCAGAGGAAGAAAGAGGAAGGAAGGATAGCCTACATGAGCGTGTCAGCCAAACGACTGTGATGTAACGTGCCTGCCTGCCTTGCAAGTTTGAATGAGTGCTTTCTGACATAACCACTTGCAGTGTGCGTCGGTGAAAGCGTGCATGCCTGTGTCCGTCCGTGGCTAACAGCATTAGGGGACGGCACCTGACGTTGTGGCCTAGGTCAACTTAAGGGCCGCTAACAGTCACCGCCTGACCGGTCCGCTCAGATTGGCATGGGGGTCAGCTTTCCTTTGGAGTAACGCTTCGCTGCTCTTCGTCTCTCTGTCTTTGTTGTCTCTGTCTGTGGTCTGTCTTGTGTCGTGTCTGTCGTCTGTGTGTCTGTCTGTCTTTTTCTGTCTCTTTGTTGTTGTCTTCTGTCTCTGTGTCCGTCCGTCAGGTTGTCTGTCGTCTGCCTGTCTGTCTGTCTGCCTGCTTGCCATCTCTGACTTCGTTAAGTCTGTTTATCTTATTCGCCATGGGGATGCTGGGACCTTTCGGTATAAATAGCATTCCCACCTTCTTGAAATTTGTGCTAAGAATTCCCTTCTTTCTTTTTTTTAATCCTTCTTTAGTTCTGTCTTTTTTCTTTTCTTCCTGTCGTTTCTTCTGTCTCTTTTTCTGCTTTCTTGGTCCGTTTTCCTGTGTTTTTTCCCAGAAAACTATAAGACAGCAATTCTATCCTTTCCAAAGTCGGATGCGCTGGCCTGTCTTGTCAGGCGCTTAACGACAGCCAACATATTTTTCGCTCATATGATAGATGACAATAGTTGCTGTCTGAACGTTCTACGACCACGAAGAAGAAAGTCTGTTATAATGTGTTTATTATTATTATTATATTATTATTATTATTATTATTATTATTATTATTATTTTATTATATATATATCTTATTAGTTATTGTTTTATTATTATTTATTATTATTATTATTATTATTTATTATTATTATTATTATTATTATTATTATTATTATTATTATTATTTTTTATTATTTATTATTATTATTATTATTATTATTATATTATTATTATTATATATTATTATTATTATTATTATTATTATTATTATTATTATGGTTTTTTTCTTGAAAATGTAACATAAATGTTCTCATTACAAACAGATCTTCGTTCCTTAATACACCATCCCTATATATAGTCTACCTTGTTGTAACCTGAGGGATGGTAAATTAAGCAGAATGGCTGGCATCCTCAGCACAGCCTGGTTTTATCAGCTTTAAGGAATTAAAATGATAAAGGCATTTTGTCACGTAAATTTTTTTTTCAGATCGTTAGATATTTCAAGGGATTTAGAGATATCGGTTTAGAACTTAAAGTGGAATTACAAAAGACACAAAAACTGAATGTCTCGGTATGGCTTTCGTGGTCGGTAGGACTATTAACAACATGAATAAAGAAAAACTAGTTGATAAATTAATAAATATATCTATCACATTCTTTTTCTCTGAGAAATTCTGGTTCCTTTCACGATGGAGAACTTTGCATTAAAATGCAGTGTCATCCAACCATTTCTGGTCACTTTTTTTTCTTTGCACTTTTCGGCATTAATGTTTGTTTGCCTGTCAAAATGGCCAAGGACATGGTTTCTTTTTTTCTGCCGTGGGATTCTTTCATATGTGGTAAATTTTCCTCCATACATGGGAATATGGTTTATGGTCTCAAACGAGAGATTAGTATGAAGACTACGCTTCAGCTTGTGGTTGGGACACACAAACATATATATACACACGTGTGTGTGCCCTCGCACGCACGCACGCACACACACAACGCACGCACGCGCTGCGCGCCGGCCGCACGCACGCACGCACGCACGCACGCACACATGCCCTCGCACGAACACAAAAATATACACACGCGCACAAGCATATTGTTTACGTTACTTTTCGGGCATTTGATAAACAGAAGTAATAAAGTATACGTGTGTGTATGTGTGTTGCGTGCGTGCGTTGTGCGTGCGTGAGTGTGTGTGTGTGTGTGTGTGTGTGTGCTGTGTGTGTGGTGTGTGTGTGGTGTGTGTGTGTGGTGTGTGTGCACGAGCGCACGACGCGCGCGAGCGTGCGTTCATGTGTTTGTCCGTGCGTGCATGCGTCCGTGCGTGCATGCGTATGTGTTTATGTGCGCACGCGTGTGTGTGCCTTTTTATGATTTTTTCCCCATCTTTTAAACCCCCCCCCCCCCCCCCCCACCCACCCCACTAAACACATCTCTTTTCAGCCATGGGGGTGACGTGACGTGCAGTCACTTATGATGACGCCATCCTCCAAATGCAGAAGGGGAGGAAAAAAAGAAAAGAAACAGAAAACTCTTCCCAAAATATCCGTCATCAACCGCTAAGGTACAGTAAGCTATACGCCAACAGCTACTGCACGTTCTCTGTAATGACGACATTCCGTTAATGAGTGCTAATGAGCCGCTAAGGAGTTGTGTGTGTGTGTGTGTGTGTGTGTGTGTGTGTGTGTGTGTGTGTGTTGTGTGTGTGTGTGTGTGTCTGTGTGTGTGTGTGTGTGTGTGTTGTTGTCTGTCATGTCTGTATGTCTGTTGTTGTCTGTCTGTCTGTCTGTCTGTATGTATTTTTGAATCACACAGCCTTGGTGACTTGCTAATGCTCACGATCTACCGCACTCAATCCTGAACACATTGTGACATGACGTCACTTTGTGTAAAGTATCTCTAAAAGGAGGAGGATGAACGATTAATGGTCTCGTCATTCTTTGCAGGTTTTTGTGTGTGTTTTTCGTCAAGGTAGGGTTTCGTTTTTGTCTTTGTTTACAAATGAAAAAAGTCATTGTAGCGTCTTTTTTTTGCCTTTTTTTCGTCAATCTATCGTTTTGTGTTTGTCCATGTTTGTGAAAAGGTAATGGTCACGATATTCTTTGCTCCTTTTTTTTTTTTTACGTCAGTGTCTCGTTTCCGTTGTGGTGTGTGTTGTGTGTGTTTGTGTGTGTGTGTGTGTGTGTGTGTGTGTGTGTGTGTGTGTGTGTGTGTGTTGTTGCGGTGTGTTGTGTGCGTGTGCGTGTGTGTGTGTGTGTGTGTGTGTGTAGTGTGTGTGTGGTGTTGTGTGTGTGTGAATGATTTGGTCACGTTATTCCTTACCCTTTTTCTTTTTTGTTGTGGTTGTCAGTGTATAGTTTCGGTTTTGTTTTTGTGTTTTTTTTGCATCGATCTGTAGGGTTGTTTTCTACACTGTAGCCATTCAAACAGTCCATCATGATTCTCCACAAGAAGTATGTATGCATTTCTATTGTTTGTTGTTGTTGGGGTTTTTTGTTCGGGTTTTTGTTGTTAAAAAAATGGTCATTTTCAGCCCCTTTTTTTTTCGCAATCTCTCCTTTTGTTTTTGTTTCTAGTCGTAGGGTTATTGTCCATACTGTAGCCATTCAAACGCTTTATCATCACCCTCCACCTGAAATGTACGTGTCTTAGTCAGTGGATTAGATGTGTCATCAAAATACAGATACAGCAAATCGTTTTTTTTTAATTTTATTAATTCTTTCATTTTGAGGATAATGCAATAAGCATTCATGTGCTTTTTTACATCCAGTCCCCATGTGTATGCAGTTTTGTCAGTTTTGTCATCCGTTCCCACCGGCACACGATGGCCTACGCTTCCGAAAAGTGGAACGGGTTTTAACGTGTGCGCAAGATGTTCTGCGCGCGTTTGCACACGGGACCTCGGTTTATAGCCTCATCCGAAGGACATTAAGTGTCAAAAACCTTACCGTCGCTTCTTTCGTTTATGTCACAATCGAGAAAATAATGGACAGAGAAGGTGAAAGATGATAGCAAATGCCCACAATAAGAATATTTAAACAAAATCATGGCATCAATGAAAATCTACATACACGATACGTACTAACAGATACAATGGCTTTATTTATTCAACAGAACGATCATTTACTGACTTGCTGATTTCAAGTTGCCCTTCCGTGCTCATTTCAGACCTACTCAAGCTAATAACATAGGCATCAGAGTCTATCAGTAACAATAACAGTTTCAGTCGAAAAAAACTTCGTTGTGTCTAAGTTCACTTTTAATTTGAAAGAGCAAAAATGATCAATATGGAAGGAGATTTGTTTTTTAAATAACAAACAAACACAAAAAATAAGTACAAAACTCGACAAACTCCTAGATGTCTGTGTGCTGTTTGGCACTCGTACCCTCTCTCTCTCTCTCTCTCTCTCTCTCTCTCTCTCTCTCTCTCTCTCTCTCTCTCTTTTCTCTTTTCTCTCTCTCTCTCTCTCTCTCTCCTCTCTCTCTCTCTTCTCTCTGTACGTGCGTGCGTGCTGCGTGCGGCGTGTTGTTGTGTTTGTGTGTGTGTGTGTGTGTGTGTGTGTGTGTGTCGTATTATGTGTGTCTGAAGGAGGGATACGCGCACACCTTAGATATTTCTCTTTTAACTTTCATTTCATTCACATCCATTACCTACCACAGAGGTGACGTACAGTAGCTACTAATGACGTCATCTTTCAATACAGCCAAGCAACTTTTTCCCCACAAAATAACCCTAATCAACTGCTGACATATTGTAATGCATACCAAACAGCTACAACTCTATGTTCCAAATGACATCATTCCCATAATGAGCGCTGATCAACGGCTATGGGCTTGTGTCTGCCTGTCTATCTGTGCTATCTACTTGTCTTTGCTGTTGTCTCACCCATAGTCTTGTTTACCTGTTAATACTCTACTACATCTACCCACTCATCTGTGATACATTGATATGACGTCAGTGTGTTGATCGTATCACCTATATAGATAATGACCATTGAGCAAAATTAATGTGGACGCATTCATATGTTGTGTGTATGTGTGTGGTTGGGTGTTTTGTTGTGTGTGTGTGTGTGTGTGTGTGTGTGTGTGTGTGTGTGTTGGTTGTACGTGGTGTGTGTCGGGTAGGGGGGGGGGGATCCTAGTTGTTGAGACCATTTTTGTTTACGATCACATAATCGTCCATATGTTTCATATAAACAGTGTGCATGTCATTCACTAAATTATCTGCGTCATCCCATACCAATACAGACCGTCAGTGATTGAAAGAAACACAAATGTTCGGTATCACTCTCTTTTTCCTGCTCATGCACTTTATCTAGGAACAAAAAAGCCGATGATAAACAACAAACACCGCAATGTGATAGAAAGTTTATCAGTAAATATAAAAACATAATCGTTTTAAATTTGAAAATAAACTTCAGACGTTACTTTGACAATAATGCTAGATGCAGCAACTTTGTTTGTGTGTTGGGGGGGGGGGGCGGTAAGTAGATTACCTCCCATGTGATCAGGGCCTTGTAGCAGCGTCATGTTACTAAATTGACACCCACCTACGAATTTACACTTTTGCTTTCACGGTGACGTGTAGAATTTATGCAACCTTTATTTGTAGAATATATCCTAACTGGTGAGCTATACCCGCCTGAAATGCTGTGCAGAGACAGGGGGTGACAGACCTCCCTCTATAACAACTGTTGCCAATTCAGTGTATCATTGATTACTGGCTGTTTTTCAAGTTGTACTTTCAAAAGCAAAGTCCACAATTAGGAACATAGATAGCCTACCTGCAGATGGGGAATAAATACCTTGTGAAGGGAGTGACTAGGTGGGTAGAGTGGATTTGAAGAAAAGAGAAAAAAAAAATGAAATATACAAGCTGGTGGCTTGAGTGGGGGAAAAGGAGAGCAAAGGGAGAATTTAGCGATCAACTTTCTGCAAAACACATTATTCGATTAGTTTAAATACAGTTACAGTTTTTTAGCAGTAATCTATTATAAACAACCCCTATCGCTTAATGAAATTATATACAGCCCTTCTTACAGTGTCTACACTTCCAGTAATAATGCGAATGAATCCATCATTCGACTCACGGTAACATATATAGTAGAATAAAACCTGAAGGAAGAGAAAACCCCATTCATTCATGTGGCCTACAGGTAACTCGGCCCACCACGGACAGAAAGACAGATGATAGTTACCAATGACAAATCGGGAGGTTGGGAGAGGGGGGGGAGGGGGACAGTAGAATGAGACAGGTAGAGTACGTATGATAAATCGGCAGATGGGTGGAGTGGAGAGGAGAGAGAGAGAGAGAGAGAGAGAGAGAGAGAGAGAGAGAGGAGAGAGAGAGACAGACAGACAGACAGACAGACAGACAGACAGACAGACAGACAGACAGACAGACAGACAGACAGACAGACAGACAGAGACATAGAGAGAGACAGACAGACAGACAGACAGACACAGACAGACAGCGACAGAGACAGACAGAGGAGACAGACAGACAGACACAGGGAGAGACAGACAGACAGACACAGACAGACAGAGACAGACACAGAGAGAGACAGACAGAGACAGAGACAGAGACACACAGAGAGAGACAGAGACAGACAGACAGAGAGAGAGAGAGAAGAGAGAGAGAGAGAGAGAGAGAGAGAGAGAGAGAGAGAGAAGAGAGAGAGAGAGAGAGAGAGAGAGAGAGAGAGAGAGAGAGAGAGATGTGCGACTGATTTATTCAAATGACCTTAGCCACGTTTAAAGGGGAAATAACACAAAATATATGCTGTGATGCAAACTATATCCAGAATTAATTCACAAAGCCACTTTGCAAAGTAGACAATATATTAGGAGTTATTAAGATTATCCCTTAATTCAAATGCTGTACAGAGAAAAAATATTTACGGATATAATGAGAATAAATATCTTTGAAGACATGGTTGACATAAGATCTTTAGACGTATAAAACTGCCAGAAAGAGAGAGACAGACAGACAGAGAAAGAGATAGGAGGAGAGAGAGGGGGGGGGGGGGAGAGAGACAGAGACAAACAGAGAGACAGAGACAGACAGACAGACAGACATATAGATAGATAGATAGATAGATAGATAGATAGATAGATAGATAGTAGATAGATAGATAGATAGATAGATAGATAATAGATAGATAGATAGATAGATAGATAGATAGATAGATAGAAACAGACAGACAGACAGACAGACAGACAGAGAAGAATCACGTGCCAGTTACGGTTTACCCGCCGTGTGCTATACAGTCTTGGTTGTTTTTTTGCTACAAGACAATGACTGTATTTGGAGAGTCAGGCTTTAGCACACAACCGACAAAATAAATGGAAAATGTTGTGGACAACCTTCAAGCCAGGTGGAGTCAACAAAAGTCACGAAAAAACAGATAGGTGAAATGACACAAAAACTAGTAACTTGTCCTTTACAGGAAGAATGGGAAGGCAAGCAGTCAGCTTTTACTGACATCTCAAATGGACAACTGTGAACAACCTTCCGGCAAGAAAGTCTTATACTTGGAGGGAAACCTTTCATTTTTCGCATGTTTTCAAGGCCAAGTGTCAAGTCATACCAAAACACATGTATAGAAGCGTACAGATATTACAACAATTTACAATTACTTGTAAGTACACAAAGTAAATACAAGCACAAGCGCCATAGAAAATGGACTCAGGCGGTAATAGCACAAAAGTATATAGGTAGTTAAGTAACTGCTGGGCGTGCTTCGCGCACCACAGCTTCTGTCACTTTCTGATATCCTTCACAAAATAGATGCATGCATAGAGACATATAGCAAAATATCACACACACACACACACACACACACACACACACACACACACACACACACACACACACACACACACACACACACACACACACGATACACACACACACGATACACACACACGAAAAAGGGAGACAGACACGCGAAAACAGACTGCTTCAAATTTCTAAACAAACAAAGAAATGAAAAAAACCACGTCATTTACAGCAGAGAGAGGACAGCAAAGTGTTTCGTGAGACGGAACAAATGGAAGGAAATAATGTATGACAGGAGAGAAACAAATATCAGCAAAAACGGGAAGTGGCGAGCGAGAAGGCGACAAGCAAAACGAAAGAACATACAGACAAATGGAGAGAGAGAGAGAGAGGGAGAGAGAGAGGGGGGAAGAGAGAGAGGAGAGAGAGAGAGAGAGAAGAGAGAGAGAGGAGAGAAGAGAGAGAGAGAGAGAAGAGAGAGAGAGAGAGAGAGAGAGAAGAAGAAAGAAGAAGAAGAAGAAGAAGAAAGATTTGAGTGGCAAATGAAACACAAACAAAAAATAACAAGGACGATCAGAAAACACAAAGCAAATTAAAACACACCACACACACACCACCACCACAACAACAACAACAACGACAGAACCCCTATTACCACCATCCCCATCATCACCACCACCGCCGTTATCAACACTATCACCTCAACCGTCACTTCCACCTCTACCATAATTATACACCACACCACCACAACACCACACCACACCAAACCAACCCAACCCAAACCCACTACCACATCACACCACATCACACCACACCACACCACACAATACACACACACAACCACACCCCACACCACACACACCACACCACACCCACCCCCACCACACCACAACCACACACATCACCATCACACCCTCACCACACCACAACCACACCCCACCACACCACATCACACCACACCACACACTACCACAACCACACACACCACAACCACACCGCACTACACCACAAACCACCAACACCACACACAACACCACCACCACACCCACACCACACCAAACCACACCCACAACCACACCAAACCCACACCCTCACCACAACCACACAACCACACCACTAACCTCTCCGGTTTAGGCACAGGCATGAACTTCTCCCCATCGCAGACGTCTTTGCCGCTGAAGTCCAGAGAATGGGGCTCGGCACTGATGCCCTGGGCGCGCTGCTTGCGAGGTCCTCGGCGATGAAGGAGGTGTGGGTCTGGGGCAGCACGGACTGGAACTTGTCCAGCTTGCTCATCAGCTGCTGGATCAGCTCATCCTTGGCCTCCACCAGCTGCCTCAGTTCCTGGATCTTCTCGTTCTTCAGTTCCAGCTCCTTCTCCAGCTCTTGAAGGCTGCCCATGGTGACGTGTGTGTGTGTGTGTGTGTGTGAGTGAGGTGGGGACGGTTTGGTTGGAGGGCCGTGAGGAGTAGGAGGAGGCTGGTTGGAGGATCTTCAGGTGTGTCCCCCTCTCCCCTTCACGGTTTGCTGGATTGCGGGACAGGTGAAGGTGAAGTGAAGAAGACAGTTGTGTGTTATGTAGGGTTTGGGTTTTTTGGAGGGGATGGCTGTGGGGATGGGTTTGTACGTAACGTTTCTGAACGCTTTTCTGGACCAGGAGGCTGGGGGAGTGAGGCAGGCCAGGAGAAGAAAAGCTGCGTGTGGATGTTTAGGACTGGGTGTCCGGATCGGTGGTTTTTGTTTTTTTAGCGAGTGAAAGTGTGATTGTTGATGTTGCCCTTAACGGTTTGCGAGTGTTCTGTGACTTTTGTTTGGAGTTTTTAGAACTAAAGCAGTGTTGTGCGACACAGAATAGCTGTGCAGTGATTCAGTAAACTACATCGTTATATGTTGTGACAATACGCCTTTTATTGTGATTTCTCATATATTTGTTTTCACGACATTGATTCTTCTTAAGGGAAAAAAAAATAAATGTAGCCAAAAACCAATGTGAGAGATGATTACACATGGATGTGCGCTGATGAGAGGGGGGTGGTGTGGTTGCTGAAATGTGTTACTGTAAAAATGACTTGTGCTTTATGAGTTGATGGAACAGGTGAAGATTCCTTTACGCACTAGGTTAAAGTCACAGTGGATAACAGAAGACACACGACACAATCAAGGCATATATCCACGTGTAGTTTTCCGTGTAGAACCGGTACCGATATCCAGGAACAAACACACAACCACGTAGGTAGTAAATCAGCCTGACACTCCACGTATCCGGATCTGTTGTACTGGAACACAGTGTAGAACTCCTGCAGCTTTCAGGACTCAAAGACTCGTTACTGAGTCTTACGATGCTCTATCTAATAAAACGCACTCCATAGGAGTGACGTAAAACACACATAAAAACAGCTACCGCTGAGTATGCACAGGCACCAACACACAAACCCACACACAACACAACTACACGACGCTCGTGGGTAAAGCTTGGTTACTCCAGGTGCTAGAAGACACTATCACTACCTTTCTCTCCAACGGATTTTTCGGAGGATGGACTTGCTTCAGATACCACAATATACTCCAAGGGTTGAAACCATCAACATTGACACTTTCAGGTGTGACCTGCACAGGGGAGAAAACAGACGTAGATTTCTTTCTATAT
>CM060318.1:41754797-41759797 GCA_030674155.1 Stramonita haemastoma
CACACCACCACCAAACCACCACACCACACCAAACCACACCACACCACCACCACCCACTAACCACACCCACACCCACAACCACACCCTCACCACAACCACACAACCACACAACTAACCTCTCAGGCTTAGGACAGGCATGAACTTCTCCCCATCGCAGACGTCTTTGCCGCTGAAGTCCAGAGAATGGGGCTCGGCACTGATGCCCTGGGCGCGCTGCTTGCGAGGTCCTCGGGCGATGAAGGAGGTGTGGGTCTGGGGCAGCACGGACTGGAACTTGTCCAGCTTGCTCATCAGCTGCTGGATCAGCTCATCCTTGGCCTCCACCAGCTGCCTCAGTTCCTGGATCTTCTCGTTCTTCAGTTCCAGCTCCTTCTCCAGCTCTTGAAGGCTGCCCATGGTGACTTGTGTGTGTGTGTGTGTGTGTGTGTGTGTGAGTGTGTGTGTGTGTGTGTGTGTGAGTGGGGATAGTTGGGGGACTGTGAGGAGTGGAGGAGGGAGGCTGGTTTGCAAAATCTTATCTTCAAGTGTGTCCCCTCTCCCCCTTCACGGTTTGCAGGATTGCGGGACAGGTGAAGGTGACGTGAAGAAGACAGTTGTATTGCTACTGTGGGCTTTGGGGTTTTTTAGGGATGGCTGTGGGGATGGGTTTGTACGTAACGTTTCTGAACGCTTTTCTGGACCAGGAGGCTGGGGGAGTGAGGCAGGCCAGGAAAGAAACAGCTGGATGTGGATGTTTAGGACTGGGTGTCCGGATCGGTGGTTTTTGGTTTTTTTTAACGAGTGAAAGTGTGATTGTTGATGTTGCTCTTAATGGTTTGTGAGTGTTCTGTGACTTTTGTTTGGAGTTTTAGCGCTAATGCAGTGTTGTACGACACAGAATAGCTGTGCAATAGTTTAGTAAACTACATCGTCATGTGTTGTGACAATACGCCTTTTATTGTGATTTCTCATATATTTGTTTTCACGACATTGATTCTTCTTAAGGGAAGAAAAAAATAAATGTAGCCAAAAACCAATGTGAGAGATGAATTACACATGGATGTGCGCTGATGAGAGGGGGGTGGTGGTGGTTGCTGAAATGTGTTACTGTAAAAATGACTTGTGCTTTATGAGTTGATGGAACAGGTGAAGATTCCTTTACGCACTAGGTTAAAGTCACAGTGGATAACAGAAGACACACGACACAATCAAGGCATATATCCACGTGTAGTTTTCCGTGTAGAACCGGTACCGATATCCAGGAACAAACACACAACCACGTACGTAGTAAATCAGCCTGACACTCCACGTATCCGGATCTGTTGTACTGGGAACACAGTGTAGAACTCCTGCAGCTTTCAGGACTCAAAGACTCGTTACTGAGTCTTACGATGCTCTATCTAATAAAACGCACTCCATAGGAGTGACGTAAAACACACATAAAACAGCTACCGCTGAGTATGCACAGGCACCAACACACAAACCCACACACAACACAACTACACGACGCTCGTGGGTAAAGCTTGGTTACTCCAGGTGCTAGAAGACACTATCACCACCTTTCTCTCCAACGGATTTTTCGGAGGATGGACTTGCTTCAGATACCACAATATACTCCAAGGGTTGAAACCATCAACATTGACACTTTCAGGTGTGACCTGCACAGGTGAGAAAACAGACGTAGATTTCTTTCTATATACGGGTGATGCACATTCCTGAATCACAGGTGGATTTCCATGAAGATCTCACACATAATTATCAAGACACAAACCTAGGCACTAGACTTTTAGATCAGATGTACACGCTTTTATAACAGGCATTCTGAGGTTAGGAAAGCACACTCCGTTTTCATGCTACAGACACTTTTTACTTTTTTAGACACAGGCTCCTCGAAGGTGATGACGTCAGCACATTATATAATAAATACGAAACATATTCCAAAGGCGTTGTTATGGTTTTCTCACTAAGCTGAAGCTGTCACGTTTTGCAAACGTCAGTAATATAAAAATGTATGTATATGCACAGGTTTTTCTCGATTACTTTTTTTATGTATGATACTCTCAACGTAGATGATGTCATACGTGTACAGTTGTATTTTACACTTCTTTGATTTGATTTATTTCTAATATTCGCCTTTCTTCTAAAATATCAACTTTTGCACAACATCTCATGGTCAAAACAAACTGTACTGATCAGACGTGATCGTGGCTTAACGCTGCAGAATTCTTTCAAACTGAACCCAGGAGTAATACAACACCCTTCCAGGTTCAGTACCCTAGGGGTAACCAACAGCCCCAAAAATGCACTGGTTTGGGAGGAACACATGTGCCTGGCTTCAAAGCACACATGTGCAGGGTGCAGTCACACATTTCTAACCGCTAATGATCAGCGCATGGTCTGCGCTTTTAGCTTACATGATCTGTTCATTCCTGGAGGCTGTTATCAAAATTAGTAGTTTCGCCATCCATAAAATTAATGAGAACTATATTTCCTCTGTCGGAGATGGTACTGGTTGACAGGTGATCTGACTTCAATCACAGTCTCAGAGGCTGAAGCGTTGTTGACAGGTACTCCTTCACACCAAGGCTATCCAAGGTGGCTGAAAGACAGACAGTGACAGACGAGTTATTCATCAACATTCCAGGATGTACTGCTTTTTTTTTTAGGATCCTGACCGAGCCATGCGATAATAACATCTTCCTTTTCCATCACACCACTCTTAAAAGCCAGAGGGGAAAACTAATCGTTTGATCTGTTTTCAACTTTTATATCCAGATTAAGAGATCAAAGGGCTAATCTGAAATGAAAAGGCTAGTTAATTTTCAAGCAATATTCTTGTTCCTTTCTGACGCAAGTTTACAGTTGAAAACGAGGGACAGATTGAAAACTGTCAGGCTGTTCTTTTTCCATGAGGTTTTTTTTTCCATGTCCCCTGGCACCTATCATTCACCTGTATACTAGTGTGTGTGCTTCATGACCGTTATGGACTTGACGCCATGATATATCTGTGTCCTCTTGAGAAACACTCAAAATAAAAAAGACACATAACTTTCTTATATACGTTTCCCTTGATAAATTAAAAACTCAATGGACTGGTGTGTGCGTGTGAATAATTTCAGCAAGAAAGTGCTAAACTATTTCCTGGCCCTGCATACACTCTTCAAAGAGCAAACCAACCCAATGCTTGCTTCCTGGTCCCCCGTATGTACAGTACAAAGCATTCTGATTAAGGAAAAGAAAGTACAGCTGCCTCAGAAGAGAGACACAGCAGATTGTGGAAAGAAATCAACCGTTGCTCTCCAAAACCAGTGCTTTCCCTAGTACTGATCACAATCAACTGCCAATGTTCGACACGCGAGTACTATCAAAATTGAAGACACCATGTTCGCCATAAACTAGAAAACCTGGTATCTTCCACGCAATGTGCATCCCTTATGTCCTTCACCGATAAATCTAATCCAGTCGTGATGTTTTCATCTCATTTCAATCCATTTCAACCAATTCAATACAATACAAATCACACAACATCGTGCATGTACCCACCACCACAGTGATCAGAATCAAGGCCATTACTTCCTTAATAATTAAAGCACAGATCAAAACCGCAGCTAAATAAGGATTGAAATATGAAGACTGGTTTAAACAGAACATATTCAAGAAAAAGTGTCACAAAAACACACAAGCATAACTTTGACAGCACAACAAGTCTTAGTAAACCTATAATAGTCCTGTCATAATTTACATACACAAATTGTGACAGATGACCTCACGGTAATTTACATCAAGACTGAAACTATAATATTCAATATTCAATTTAATTCAAACACTTTATTATCCCAGTGACAACAATAACAAAAAACTCACGCGGGTTACAAACCATACATAATAGCTCACAGTACATAGTAACTCCTCATATCAACACCCAAACCAACCAACAACAACAACAACAAAATCACACTAGAAGCAGGTCACCGAATAAGTTCTGCCAAAAAAGAAATCACACCCTGGTCACAAAATAAAATCAAAGAGTAATCCTTGACACTGCGGTCAACGCTAGCTTTTCCCCATACCCTAGACCTAAATCAGTAAGTGGTTCTGCTAAGCCAGCAAAATCACAGCGTGGGTAGAGCGGCCGGCATAAAAGATGAACCTACCCGTCTGAGAGTCGCCTTGAAGGGGGAGCCCCCCACCCACCACCCAAACAAAAACCCTTCGTGCCTCTCCCCCCACTGCCTCTAAACACTAAAAACACAGACACGTTGCTTTTTTGTCAACGGTCCAACGTCCAAAGCAGCTTTTCTAGACCTGTTAGAGTCCACAATGCAATGTCCCTCTCTCTTCTCTTTCTCTTCCATTCTCTTCTCTTCCATTCTCTTCTCTTCCCTTCTCTTCTATTCCCTTCCCACCCACCCCTGACAAGAAAGATAGGATAGGAAGTTGGGAGAAAAAAATGGAAGTGTTGATACAAAAAATGCTAGATGTGTGTGTGTGTGTTTACGTGTGTGTGTGTGTGTGTGTGTGTGTGTGTGTGTGTGTGTGTGTGTGTGTGTGTGTGTGTGTGTGTGTGTGTGTGTGTGAAGGATAGACAGACAGACAGACAGATTGTGTGTGTGTGTGTTTGTTCGTTGTATGTGTGTGGTCTGTCTGTGCTGTCTGGTCTGTCTGTCTGTCTGTCTGTCTGTCTGTCTGTCTGTCTGTCTTCCTCTCTCTCTTCTCGTCCTCCCCTCTCTTCTCTCTCTCTCTCTCTCTCCCCTCTCTCTCTCCTCTCTCTCTCTCTCTCTCGTCTCTCTCCTCTCTCTCTCTCTCTCTCTCTCTCTCTCTCTCTCTCTCTCTCTCTCTCTCTCTCTCTCTCTCTCCTCTCTCTCTCTCCTCTCTCTCTCTTGCTCTACCTGCCAGACTGTGGGGGGAAGGAACAGGTCGTAATGAGGCAGGTAGTGTGTGCAATGATCCGGGAAATGATCACACGCTTTCACACACCATTCTGTGATAGGTAAGGCCCCTCCCCCTCTCCCCTCCCCTCC
>CM060318.1:41772297-41774797 GCA_030674155.1 Stramonita haemastoma
CCCCACGGTCCACAAGACTACGGACAGGTGAAGGTGAAGGTGGAAATATGTATGCATGGGTACTAATTTTCGCTCCAGGGGAAAAGATTCTCCAACAAACACCTATTAATACTAACGTTTATTTCATGGGGGTGGGGGGAAGCTTTTCCAACAAACACCTATTAGTACTAATGTTCATTGCAAGGGAAAAGATTTTCCAAAAAACATCTATTAGTACTTATGTTCATTGCAAGGGAAAAGATTTTCCAAAAAACATCTATTAGTACTTATGTTCATTGCAAGGGAAAAGATTTTCCAAAAAACATCTATTAGTACTTATGTTCATTGCAAGAGAAAAGATTCTCATAAAAACACCTATTAGTACTTATGTTCATTGCAAGAGAAAAGATTCTCATAAAAACACCTATTAGTACTAATGTTCATTGCAAGGGAAAAGATTCTCAAAAAAAACCACCTATTTGTACTAATGTTCATTGCAAGGGAAAAGATTCTCCAAAAAACATCTATTAATACTTATGTTCACTACAGGGTAAAAGATTTTCCGACACACACTTATTAGTACTAATGTTCAGTGCAGGGAAAAAGCTTCTCTAACAAACACCTATTAGTACTGATGTTCACTCCAAGGGAAAAAAACTTCAAACAAAAAAAAAAAACGCCTATTAGTATTAATGTTCACTCCAGAGAAAAAAAAAATCTTCCCCCCAAAAAACACATATTACTACTAATGTTCTCTCCAAGGGAAAAACTTCCCTCAAAAACACCTACTTGTACTTATGTTCACTACAGGGGAAAAGATTCTCCAACAAACACCTATTAGTACTAATGTTCAGTCCAGGGTAAAAGCTTCTCCAACACACATCTATTAGTACTAATGTTCACTGCAGGGGAAAAGATTCTCCAACAAACACTTAGTAATACTAATGTTCAGTCCAGGAGAAAAGCTTCTCCAAAAAACACCTAATAGTACTTATGTTCACTGCAGAGAAAAGCTCTCCAAACAGTCACCACAGCAGACTCGGCCAGGTGTCCCCAGTGAAAACCCAGTCACAAGGTCGATGCTCTGACAACTGGACTACCGTGCCTCGGATTCATGAACTACAAAATTTATTTGTATTGTATTGTATTGTATTGTATTGTATTGTATTGTATTGTATTGTATTGTATTGTATTGTATTGTATTGTATTGTATTGTATTGTATTGTATTGTATTGTATTGTATTGCACTGTACTGTATTGTACT
Source organism: Stramonita haemastoma (assembly GCA_030674155.1). Lineage (NCBI taxonomy): Eukaryota > Metazoa > Mollusca > Gastropoda > Neogastropoda > Muricidae > Stramonita > Stramonita haemastoma. Next base: position 41,773,541 of record CM060318.1, read on the forward strand.
GTGTTGTGTTTTTTTTGTATTGTAGTGTATACCACTTCCTGCTTCAGCAGCTGTCTGTGTCAGATTCAATATGCTCTCCTGGAGGAGAGAGAGCGCGTCGCCACAGGAGCAGCGCTACCTATTATTTTCTTTTCACCTATGGTTCTGTCTATATGTGTATTTGTTTCCTGATGAGAATGACATTTTCTTCTGTAAGAATTTTGCTATGAACAACACGTTTGTTGCTAAATGCACATGGGACCTCAGTGTATTGTCTCATTCAAAAGACTAGCAGCTAGATCACCTCTCAAGGTCCAGCAGTTGGGGAGGGGGGGGGGGGAGGCGGGAGTCTGGGTTCAAACAGGGATCAAACTCACAACTTCTTGCTCTTTGGATGTATGTGCGCTACCTTTAGACCAAACTCACAACTTCTTGCTCTTCGGAGATATGTGCGCTACTTTTAGACCACACTCACAACTTCTTGCTCTTCGGAGATATGTGCGCTACTTTTAGACCACACTCACAACTTCTTGCTCTTTGGAGATATGTGCGCTACTTTTAGACCACACTCACAACTTCTTGCTCTTCGGAGATATGTGCGCTACCTTTAGACCACACTCAAACTTCTTGCTCTTTGGATGTATGTGCGCTACCTTTAGACCACACTCACAACTTCTTGCTCTTTGGATGTATGTGCGCTACTTTTAGACCACACTCACAACTTCTTGCTCTTTGGATATATATATGTGCGCTACTTTTAGACCACACTCACAACTTCTTGCTCTTCGGAATATGTGCGCTACTTTTAGACCACACTCACAACTTCTTGCTCTTCGGAGATATGTGCGCTACTTTTAGACCACACTCACAACTTCTTGCTCTTTGGATATATATATATATATATATCTATATATATGTGCGCTACCTTTAGACCACACTCAAACTTCTTGCTCTTCGGAGATATGTGCGCTACCTTTAGACCACACTCACAACTTCTTGCTCTTTGGATATATATATGTGCGCTACCTTTAGACCACACTCACAACTTCTTGCTCTTTGGATATATATATGTGCGCTACCTTTAGACCACACTCAAACTTCTTGCTCTTTGGATATATATATGTGCGCTACCTTTAGTTTTAGTTAAGTTAAAGTCTGTCCCGAGCCATAAGGCTCATCAGGCCGGTGCTTATCCCGGTTTCTGTGGCGTTAAGCGACTGAGAGTCATAGACTCCCCCCTGGATAGGACGCCAGTCTATCGCAGGATTAACCCCCAAC
>CM060318.1:41782297-41799797 GCA_030674155.1 Stramonita haemastoma
TGTACACAGCAATCTTTCAAAACAACAACACAAAAAAGCAGAAAGAAATAATAGAAGCAAAGACAGGCAGGCAGGCGGCTGACAGGCTGACAGGCTGACAGGCAGGCACAGGCAGCAGGCAGGCTAAACAAGAGAATACAAGTGGAAAGAGTTCGAACGAGGAAGGAAAACGGAAAGATGCAGCGTGAGGCGTTAGGTAAGTGCTAGCCTAGCTAGAAACTGGAGTGGCGAAATTAATTGATGATTAAGATTATATGTGGAACGGGGGGTGGGGGGTGGGGGTGGGGAAGGGTGGTGAGAAATTAGAGCCTTTTATTACAAAATGTCTGTTGTGCGCTGTCTTCTTTTTTTCTTATTATTATTATACAATCCAAACGGTAGATAACCATAAATAATAAACAAACTAAAAGCAAGTAAAAAAAAATCTAACAAAACAACACACGTCGAGCCTTACAAAAGTATGTGTATGTACGCTGGCTTTTTTTTTTTTTTCAAGCAATCAAAACTGTAGATAACCATAATAAATTAATCATAAACAAAATAAAAGCGACAACAACCAAACAAAATCCAAACTAACGAACAAACAATCCTCTGAAATCGGACTATGGCTGCCTATGTAGCAAGATATTTGAAAAGTCACAACACAACACACACACACACACACACAACACAACACCAACACACAACACACACACACACAACACACACCACACACACACACACCACACTAAAAAAACACACACACAACACACACACAACCACACACAACCCAACCACACAACCACACACACCCATTCTCATCAAGTATATGCTTGCAGTCTCACAGTAATTCCTGAGGGGATGAGGGATGAGTGAGACAGAGTGTGTAATTATTCTGGGTGGCCTCCAAGGTGTTAAGCTGGGGAACGCGCAACTTAACCACAACAACAACAACAAAGGAGAAAATGGAATAAAAACAAAAATAACAGAAAGCAAAAATTGCTAATAAACAAACCAAAAACAAAAAAGCAAAGATAAAGTGTAAATGACGTAAAAAAAAAACAAAAAAATAGGAAACCAGGAAAAAAAAAACCAAGCAAATAAAAGAAAACGCCAAAGGAACACATTGGAAGACAGATATACTCATGATTGGTTAAAGCTCTAAAAACATCCTCCATGTTTTTTAGTCTCCCTTTCTTAGTGAGGAAAGTACACATACACACGCATGCACGCACACACACACACGCGCACGCACGCACGCACGCATGCACGCACACACACGTACACACACAGCACGCGCACGCATGCACGCACGCACGCACGCACACACCACACACACACACACACACACACACACACACCACACACACACACACACACACACACACACACGCTGCGTGCGGTTAGAAAGAGACAGAAAAAAGACAGAGTGACAGACAGACAGACATGTCAGACAGACAAAGAAACAGAGAGACATACAAAGAGAAGCAGAGAAAAGGAGACACAGAGAGAGAATACTCATTCCAGAGAGACAAAGAGACAGAGACAGACAGACAAAGAGAAACAGAGATACGGAGACATAAAGAGTGAATATTCTTTCCAGTGCTCTCGTCTCAACAGTGGTGAATATTTGAAATGTAGTTTTAACTTAAGCAAAAACTAACTAACTAACTAACTAACTAACTAACTAAATAAATAAATAAATAAATCAATCAATCAATCAATCAATCAATAAATAAATAAATAAATACAAATAATTTTTTTTAACGCACACACATTTAACTGAGAATTGCAGGTACAGCAATAAAACCAAAAAAAAACTAACAGTTTGTCCCTAACTTATAGCAAAAAACTTTGTGTCAGGTGTTTGTTTCGTTCGTTTTTGTATTTTTATTTGATTTCTTCTTCTTCTTCTTCTTCTTCTTCTTCTCTTCTTCTTCTTCTTCTTCTTCTTCTTCTTCTTCTTTCTTCTTCTACTTCCTCTTCTTCGCAATTCCTCTTCGCAGTTCTTCTTCGCAATTCTTTTTCTTCTTCTCTCGCAATTTTTCCTCTTCTTCCCAATTCGTCTCTTCTTCCCAATTCTTCTTCTTCTTCTTTGCAATTCTTCTTCTCAATTCCTCTTCTTCTTCGCAATTCTTCTTCTTCGCAATTTTTTTTCGCTATTCCTCTTCTTCTTCGCGATTTTTCTTCTTTGCAATTCTTTTTCGCAATTAAGTCTTCTTCGTAATTCTTTTTTGCAATTCTTCTTTTCCTCCATTTTTCTTGGCAATTCTTCTTGGCAATTCTTTTTCTTGTTGTTGTTGTTGTTGTTGTTGTTGCTGCTGCTGCTGCTGCTGCTGCTGTTGTTGTTGTTGTTCTTCTTCTTCTTCTTCTTCTTCTTCTTCTTCTTCTTCTTCTTCTTCTTCGCAATTCCTCCTCGCAATTCTTCTTTCTTCGCCATTCTTCTTCTTCGCATTTCTTCTTCGCAATTCTTCTTCGCAATTCCTATTAGCAATTCTTCTTCGCGATTCTTCTTCACGATTGCGAGTCTTCTTCTTCTTCTTCAAATTCTTCTTCTTCAAATTCTTCTTCTTCAAATTCTTCTTCTTCTTCCTAATCTTCATAATTGAAATGCTTCTGTTTGGGTTCAGCATAACTATTTTCAGCAAAGTCGTGACATAACATATATACGCAACAGAACAACCGGAAAAGGATGTTACGCCACAGTTTATTTTTAGTTCTGCCCACTAACGGGAAACAGCCATTATATATAAATGCTGGCAAGAGGAGAGACACGTGCACATACTAATGTAGAAAAAAAAGAGAGAACAAATACACATGCAGACAGGAAATCAGTCTACGAAAAAATCCCAAAACCAAAAAATAATATGAGTGACGCTGCTCTTGTGGCGATACCTTTTCCTCAGGGGAGAAGATCTCAAATTTCACACAGAAAAATCTGCTGTGACTGAAAGTGATACACGACACAGAATATAATACAACGCTTTCGTGAAAAAAAAACAAAAACAACTACCAGTCTTTTGCTTTGACTGACTTGACTTGACTTGACTCCTCAAAATAACTGCTTACGGAGTGGCAGAAGTGTTGTACTGAATTTTTGAGGGGCAGTGTATCGCAGGCGAGTTTAATCATGCGGAGCCCATTCTTTCAAGATAGCATTGTGCATGCTGGGTATGTTTGCGTCACCTGTTATTTTCTTTTTCTGCATTCCAGGGCCGTGCTATTTTTTTTTAGTCCAGTTTGGATGGCAAAGTCTGCAGTCTGTCGCAGTAGTGACCCTGCCGCTCCCCAGAGTTTTTCCTGGAGCTGTACTGGGCTGGGCTGGGCCACGTCTGGTGTCTCAGGGTTGTTGAAGGTTTCTGTAATCAATGTGGTTCATTGTTTGGATAATTCATTTTCAAAAACTCAGATAACAACTCAAATGTTATCACTAAGACCACAAAACATGTCACCCAAGTCAAACGATCAACATCACGAAACAACTAACCAAACACAATTAACAGAAAACAGATTTCAGGCAGAAAAGTACGAGAGACAAAATGTCTGCAATAACAATAATAGCAGCAATAATAACAGAAACTGTATAACTCCCAAGTGCTTACACTGTCATGATCATCGTCATCGTCATCATCATCATCATCATCATCATCATCATCATCATTTTTTACTATCTATTCATTTTCAGATGAAATTTTGAAGTTGCACCAATGTGGATATAATTTCATGAAAGGGCGATTATAAAAAGCAAACAGTAAACAAGATGTGATGGGGTGGTGGTAAGTAGTTTACCTCCCATGCGATCAGAGCCCTGTGGCAGCGTTGTGTTACTAAATCAGGACACACCTGCGAATTGTGTGACGCTCTGTTTCCTTGGGGGTGGTCAAAAAAAACCCATTGCATACTCTTTACCTTCATGGTGAACGGTAGAATTTAGGCAACCTCTTTTTAGAGGTCACGTCCTAACTGGCTAGCTGTACCCACCTAAGAAGCTGTGCAGAGGTGGGACATCACCTGGGCCAATGTCCACTCTGTTACAAAGAAACAAACATCAGAAGAAACAAACATCAAGATGAACAGATTTGGAAAAATAATCTGATAAAATTGTACAAGAGAAATTAATATTATGTAAAATAGAAGAAATATCCAAGGGAGGGGGGGGGGGAAACAAGAGTGGGGATTTTCCTCCACAAATCATTTAGCTTAGGGCTCCAAACATTGTGGGTAATTCATAACAAAATTTGGTCTATTGAAAAGCTTGTAAACAGCTTTTTTTCTTAGTAAACAAAATCATCAAAAGGTGATAACTTCAAACAAAATTGAATCTTCGGAACAAGTTTAAGAGCAGCGTATACTTTTCAAAGTTGACGATCTATTACTGTTGCTCTGTCTTAGTTTTCTTAGCCTTTATTTGAATGCTTTGCTTTTTTTAATTAGCTAATTAATGTCCCAGATATGGCTTTGGAACAATTTGTCCATTCTTTTTAACAGCTCATTCCGGCGATAAAAGAGAGTGCTCTGTTACGGATTCTGTAAAATAGTATGGCTGTTGTTTTCTTGAATCCCTTACGCTCTGTGTTTGTCTGTTTGTCTGTCCGTCTGCCTGTCTGTCTGTCTGTCTCTGTCTCTGTCTGTCTGTCTCTCTCATTTTTTTATTTGATTGATTGATTGATTTGATTTTTTGATTAATTGATTGATGAATGGGTTGATTCACTCATTTTATTCCCCATCCCCACCCTCACCCCCAACCCCCACCGACCCACCCAAAAAGAAAGCGATAGTATAAATTCTTCTTTCCAGATCTCTTCCAAACTATAATACCAACGTTTTGCCCCTGAACTTCTTTTCTTCAGGATAAGACACACCTAGTATCAGCCCCTCCCCCCCACCCCCTCCCTTACCTACACACCACCCTACACCTGTATACACCACACAGACCTACTTCTGAAACGACAAGTTTTTTTTTTCTTTGTGCTAACAACAGAGAGAGAGAGAGAAAAGAGAGAGAGAGAGAGAGAGAGAGAGAGAGAGAGGCTAGTAGGCTCTAAGTCCCCATAAATTCTTTACCCTAGCCCTCTAAGATGCCCTACAAGATCCACACGCATTATACATGCACGTACACGGTATGTAAACAAGACCAGGTTGACATAAAAAAAAAATCTTTGTACTCGCATTCAGGTAGAAGAATGCGGTTTAGTACTTCAACCTCTTACAGCGCTGCAATATAGCTCCTAGTCTCAAAAAAAAAAGTGTGCAAACATAATATGTGCTCATGCACGTAAGTCTATCATAAATATATATACGAGGAAGCAAAATGCATTTTAAATGAACACGCAACGTGTTCGCTCGCACGCGTACGTGTTGTCTGAATAATTACATGCAATGATTTGTTGGGGTTTTTTTTCAGTAAGTGTGTTGTTATGAGCACACACATTCTCTCTCTCTCTCCTCTCTCTCTCTCTCTCTCTCTCTCTCTCTCTCTCTCTCTCTCTCTCTCTCACACACACACACACACACACACACACACACACACACACACACAGGGGGTTGTCCCTGGCAAAATTCTGTAGTAAAAAGCCACTCTGATAGGGAAACAAATACACTTGCAGACAGAAAAAAAGAAATATTATTGGTAGGCGCTGCACTTGTGGCAACGCGCTCTCCCCGGGGAGAGCAGCCGGAATTTCACGTAAAGAAATCTGCTGTGACATAAAACGGTATAAAATAAAATATAAAATAAAGTAAATACGCAAAAATCTCATTCTTGATCATCCTCGGAGATCTAGCCGATGATCGAAAAATTAACCAATCAAAACCCAAACAAAACAAACACAAAAAGCCACGTATTATATTCACTCACTCTCACTCAGTGCCATGTCCCAAAGGACTTAGGGGGGACATGAGAGAAGACGCAACAGCGATCTTTTTCCATGCTTCACGATCCTGTGTGGCTAGTAGGAGGTGTTGTAGGGGTTGGGCGGTCCAGTCTTTGATGTTGTCAACCCATGATTTCTTTTGGCGGCCTCTTCTTCTCTTGCCCTCGACTGTTCCTTGCAGGATGGTTTTTGCTAGGGTGTTGTGTCTTGTGGTGTGACCAAACCACATCAGCTTTCTCCTCTTTATGGTGGAGAGCAAAGGCTTTTGGGGGCCCACACGCTTTTTGATTTCTTCTTTCACATAGTTATTGGTCTTGTGTTCTTTGTATGATATTTTGAGGAGTCTTCTGTGGCACTTGTTCTCGAATGCTTGGATTCTCCTCTCTATCTCTGCTGTCAGAGTCCATGATTCACAGCCATATAGGAGGATAGATATCAAGAGGGATTCGTAAAGGTGGTATTTGGTGCAGAAGCTGATGTTGTTGCTTCTGATGATCCTCTCGAGTCTGACTAGAGCAGATGTTGCTGTTGCAATGCGAGCTTTCACTTCATTGTTTAATGTGCCATCTTTTGTTAGGATGGAGCCTAAGTATTTGAATTGGCTCACCTCTTCTAGTATTTCTCCATTCATCTTTATTTCCGTGATGTCATTACTCGCGCTGTTGACCATGATCTTTGATTTCTCTGTACTGACCTCCATGCCGTATGCGCTCGCTCGATCTGTTAAATTGTCTGTGAGGATTTGCAGTTCTTGTTTGCTGCTGCCCATGAGGTCAATGTCATCTGCAAATCTGAGGTTGCAAAGGGGTCTTCCACCAATGGAGATGGAAGTGTGGTGGTTTTGCAGTGTCTCTGTCATGATGTTTTCGAGGAAGAGGTTGAAGAGTACAGGTGAGAGAAGGCAGCCCTGGCGAACCCCAACCGTGGTCTTGAAGAACTCGCCCAAAAAAGGCCTTTGACAGGGTATGGCATGACGGCCTCTGGCAAGTACTCAGGCACTTCAACATTGACAGCTGCCTAATTGAAGTCATCAAGGCTCTGTACGAGAACGCAAAAAGTGCAGTTTTCATGAACAATCACGTGGGCGAGTTCTTCAAGACCACGTATTATATTACAGAGTTCTAAATCTTAAAAAAGGAAAAGAAAAAAGAAACAAATTTTAAGAACACACACACACACACACACACACACACACACACACACACACACACACACACACACACACACACACAAAGAAAATAGGATAACAAACGAAGAACGACGAACGCAAAGCACAAAAGATAATAATCAACAAGGAAAAACACAACAGCCGCAACAACAACAACAACAATAACGACAACAACGCCCACGACAATACCGTTAACAAAAAATGCGCCTAAAAATCAATATTTATAAAAAGATGCAATATTTGAAAAAGGATTTCAAAAGATAACAAAGAGGAGCACATCGACAAAGGCGTGATGAGTTTATTCTTAAAGGTATGGAAAAGTTAATTTGGCATAGTAGAGCTATTTTCAGTCTACCCGAAAAAGCTTTGAGGAGGAAAAAGAGAGAGGGGACAAAGGAAAGAAAGAAGAAAAAAAACTGCTTTCATCGGATCTAAAATGAGCAATTTGCAAACAAGCAAAGATAACCATCTTTTCCTGCCTGGGAGGTAAGGTAAGAAAAAAGACGAAAAAAGACGAAAAAAGGAGAGAGAGAGAGAGAGAGAGAGAGAGAGAGAGAGAGAGAGAGAGAGAGAGAGAGAGAGAGAGAGAGAGAGAGAGAGAGAGAGATTATGATCAAAGGATAACGTTCGAACACAATAACAATCTGGGCCAAGTGGTTAGCGTGCAAACTAATATATAAGAAATTGTGGTTTCCAGTCTTGTCAACCGACTGAGTAGCTAGTTTTTCGGTATTGACTTTTACCTGTAGGTTTGTGATATGATATATTTTTTTTAATGTTATCTGAACGCAGTTTGACAGTTTATTGTGAACATTTCATATGAATAGGAAAATGTAGAATTTAAAGTGAGTTTAACAAAAAGCGGGTGAATTCTCTGATTAAGATAATGGAGTATTTGAATTTGAAGTTGAAGTTGTATCGAACTTCTACTATGGCATTAACACCATAAATAAACAAAACGTGAATTATAACTAAAACACAAACAAAACTATACAAAATGATAGTAGAGCCAATCTATCTATCTATCTATCTATCTATCTATCTATCTATCTATCTATCTATCTATCTATCTATCTATCTATCTATCTATCTATTCATCTGTCTGTCTGTGTGCCTATCTTTCTGTCTGTCTGTTCATATTATGTCTGTCTGTATGTATATTATCTAATTGTCTTTCTATCTGTATGTCTATCTCTCCGTCTGTCTGTCGATGAATGCATACATGTGCACGAAAGAATTCATAATTGTGGCATGTCTGTCGACGTTTAAAAACTGTGTTTGAATATAAAACATTTTAACCTATGCCATTTTTAAAGGTTACTGTGACAGACCTAAATTGTTCATTCTGTTTTTGTACTGTTTCTTGGAGCTTAATTTATTCATTGTGTGCCGGTAGGAGCGGATGACTTTTTTTTTTTTAAACAGCCTCCCTGAGGACAAATCGGGGAGTTGGAGTCCCCAGGGCGGCTCGGGGCTGTATATATATATTTTTAAAAATGGGTAGGTGCTGCACTTGTGGCGACGCGCTCTCCCCTGGGAGAGCAGCCCGAATTTCACGCAGAGAAATCTGCTGTAACATAAAGTGGTATTTAAAAAAATATATATATTATTCCTCTTTACGTCACAGCAGATTTCTCTGCATGAAATTCAGGCTGCTCTCCCCGGGGAGAGCGCGTCGCCACAGGTGCAGCGCCGCCCATTATTATTTTTACTTTTTCCAATCTGCAACTGTATTTGTTTCCTATCAGGGTGGTTTTTTTCTACCGAATTTTGCCAGGGACAAACCTCTTGTTGCCGTGGGTTCCTTTACGTGCGCTAAACAATGATTTGTAACACACGGAACCTCAGTTTATCGTCTCATCCGAAAGACTAGCACCCAGACAACCACTCGTGGTCTAATGGATAAGGGAAAAGTTTTGGGCCCAAACGGGATTCAAACCACCGCACACTCCGACCCGGACTTCTCGCTTTCTAGGAAGGCGCGTTACCTCTAGACCACCGATCTACATGATAACCTACTTTTCACTTTGCCGGCAGGGGGAAATACACAATTACCAACAACAGCAACAATAACAGCAACAACGACAAACACACACACACCACACACACAAACACACACACACACACACACACACACACACACACACACACCACCACCACCACCACACCACCACCAACAAACAACAACAACAACAACAACAACAACAACACAACAGCAACAACAACACAACAATAACAACAACAATGGTGGCACAGGAAACCTAGGTTGGCCAGACTCCACATCTGGAAGTAACTTGGCCATTGTATTCGCTGTGGTCCTGAACTTTTGTCATCTGAAAACATTTCTAAAAACTGACTTTTTCCAGAGGACTCACCAGAATTAGACTGTGCGAAATAATGCTCTTTTAAAAAAAAAAAAACGACATTGTTTGAGGGTGGGCTGGAGGGAGGGGGGGGGGTGTGTCAAAAAAGCGTTCTTTCACAAACCCATGTAGGCAAGTGCATAAAGGTGAAAGACTTTAATGTAATTGTTGGGGAGTCACAGTTTCCGGTTTTATTGTTTTTTAAATCAATTTCTTTTTTTTTTTTTCATTCTCGCTAGAGCTGGGACTGGGTGCTTTTTTCCTTCACCATTTGGTAGCCACATTCTGTCTCTGTGAATGGTGTCTGAAACGAAACCTGGGTGGATGCGGTTTTTTTTTTTAATTGTTGTCCTTTCCTACCTGCACGAAATGGCTACTCTTCCTAAATGCGGTATGGGTTTTTAACGTTTGGGCAAGATGTTCTGCGTGCATTTGCACACAGGGTCTCGGTTTTAGTCTCATCGAAGGGCTCTGAAATTCAGCTCGATTTTCTCGTCAAACAAGGGAGAAAGGCAAGGCTGGGAATCAAACTCAGAATCTCATGTTTATTTGTGGTAAATGCCTGTGCGCGCGCGCGCGTGTCTGTGTGTGTGTGTGTGAGTGTGTGTGTGTGTGTGTGTGTGTGTGTGTGTGTGTGCGTGCGTGCGTGGTGTGTGTGTGTGTGTGTGTGTGTGTGTGTGTGTGTGTGTGTGTGTGTGTGTGTGTGTGTGTTAGAGTGCAGGTCCAGAAATTTCAATGTAACTCTATCTAGAGTGACCCACAGATTTAGTATAGAAAATAAAACGAACAAGTAATGCTTTTTTTTCTTCTGTGATGGCAAACTTGCAGGTAGGCCTACAGGTCATTGTAGCACTGTTTCCAAAGTTACCGTGAAGTTTACAGAAAGAGGGATAAAAACGTTTGTACATTACGGAGGAAGGGAGAGGGGTAAATGATAAAATGTTGAACACACATGCGCGCGCACACACGCACACATGCACGCTCGCTCGCACGCACGCTCCCACACACATATAATGGACAGGGTATTCTGTTCATACTTTGTGTGTGTTAGTTGTGTGTGTGTGTGTGTGTGTGTGTGTGTGTGTGTGTGTGTGTGTGTGTGTGTGTGTGTGTGTGTGTGTGTGTGTGTGTGTGTGTGTGTGTACGCTGTGTGTGTGTGTGTTAGCGTGTGTATGTGATGTGTGCGCGCGCGTGTGCGTGTGTGTAATGTGATGTGTGCGCGCGCGTGTACGTGTGCGTGCGTGCTGCGTGCACGCGCGCGTGTATGTGTGTGTGTGCGTGCGTGCACGTGTATATGTGCTGTGTATGTATGTGTGCCCGCGCACACGCACACCTGCCTGTGCAGACGCCTCTGTTGAGAAATACACACAATTTCGTAAAACCACGCTAATGGACACATACCTACACATGCAAAAAGAGGAATACCAGTTTTGTTTTGTTTTTATCTCACCTAGCCTAGCTTAACCACAGACACCTAGCACCTTAACTGCCCTTCCATGCTGGTTTCCAACTGCCCATTTCAACTTGTTCTAGCCTCCAATACCCCACCTCCACCCCCCATGAGTTCCCCCTTTTTACTAGCTTTCCCTCCCTCCCTCCCTCCTCTCTTCACTCCCCGGTTTCTTTCTATAAGCAAGCAAGCAAGAAAGTCTGTTTTCCAGTTTCTTCCATATGTAAGAAAATGGTATGCCTGTTACACAAAACACAACACCCGCGCGCACACACACACACATACACACACGTACACGCACGAACGCACGTATACACACACATATACACACAAATACAGAGAGAGAGACAGGAGACAGAGAGACAGACAGACAGAGAGACAGACAGACAGACAGACAGACAGACAGACAAACAGACAGACAGACAGACAGAAAGAGAGAGAGAGAGAGAGAGAGAGAGAGAGAGAGAGAGACGAGAAGAGAGAGAGAGAGAGAGAGAGAGCAGAAGAGAGAAGAAGAGAGAGAGAGAGAGAGAGAGAGAAGACGCATCATTTACGAGAGAGAGAGAGAGAGAGAGAGAGAGAGAGAGAGAGAGAGAGAGAGAGAGAGAGAGAGAGAGAGAGAGAGAGAGAGAGAAGAGAAGACGCATCATTTACGACAGGGTGAAGATGTAAGAAAGATTTGTGCATCTCCATGAAATAGTATGGCGAAAACCGTTTCATAACAGTAGATACGCTTTGCACTTTATAATGAGAGGGAAGAGAAAGTATGTGTGTGTGCGTGCGTGCGTGCGTGCGTGCATGCGCGCGTGCGTGTATGTTTGTGTGTGTATGTGTGTGTGTGTGGAGAGAGACAGACAGAGAGACAAAGAAAGAGAGAGAGAGCGCGACAGAGAAAGAGAGAGACAGAGAGAGCGCGACACAGAGAGAGACACACAAAGAGAGACAGGACAGAGACAGGAAATTCGAACTTGAACTCGAACTCAAACTCAATGATTTATTCACAGAAAGGCCATTGGCTCATACATGAAGAGGTTTGCCGAACTGTTTAGTATTTTGGTTTGGATAAAAGCAACAGCATCAACAAATTATTGTATAACAAAAAAGTCAGCTACAAAACTATGACTTAAGATAACAATATATCTCTTATTCTGAAAGCTTTACACAAATATAAAGGAGGCTGCACACAACCTCAGGCTGACTTGACACCATGAGTAAACAGAGTCTAAATAAATTAGGCTGTCTACTAAATTTTTAAGGGATGTAATTCTGCCTAACATCCTCTAACACTGGACAGCATAACATAAAATGCACTTTTTCCTCAGGTGCTTGCTTACATACCCTGCGATAGACTGGCGTCCTATCCAGGGGGGAGTCTATGACTCTCAGTCGCTTAAGGCCACAGAAACCGGGATAGGCACCGGCCTGATGAGCCTTAGGCTCGGGACAGACTTTAACTGAACTTAACTTTGCTTACAAATGTTTACATAACCTAAGATCATCAACATCATGTTTTCTGTGTCTGAATTTATGAACATTTATTCTGGTACTTCAAGTCTAAACTTGAACTTATTTCTTTTCAAATGTATGTCCATATCAAGCCTTAGATAAGGCTTGACATCATGTGAACTTATACATTGTCTATGCATGTAATATATTTCGCTGGTTTGTATATGATCTCTCCATTGGCTGTCAGTCGGTCTTTGCCTGAAAGCCTTAATAAACAATCTAAAATTTCCGACAGCTTGATTGAGCCAAACAAATCCAAACCAGAGTTCACATAAACAGGTACATATGTGTGTTGCCCAGTTAATTTTCCCTCTGACATCTAGATCATAAACCATCTTGTAGGATTTGAAAGGTAGCCTGTTGAGAGAGAGAGAGAGAGAGAGAGAGAGAGAGAGAGAGAGAGAGAGAGAGAGAGAGAGAGAGAGAGAGAGAGAGAAGAGAGAGAGAGAGAGAGGAGAGAGAGAGAAGACAGACAGACAGACAGACAGGGCAGACAGACAGACAGATAGACAGAGACAGAGACAGAGAGACAGAGACAGAGAGACAGACACACACACACAGACAGACAGACACAAAGCCAGAATTACAGAGACTGACAGACAGACAGAAGACAGACAGACGACAGACAAAAGCCTAGGAAGACCGTGGTAAAGAGCGAATTGTGTCATCCTAACTGGCGATGCGTAAGATGCCTGTGGCCTTCTTTTGTGGGTGAGGAAGTTAAGGTCGAGGGGTAATGATGCTGCTGTCCTGACACATTTAACAGTGGTGATAGTCATGGTGGAAAGACACGTGTATGAAATAGAAAAGGGGAGGAAGGGGGGTGTTGTGACGTGGCAATGGTGGCAGATAATGATTTATGATTTTTGTTGGGTTTTTGTTTTCCTTAGGCAATAAATGCCGTCTTCTTCTTTTCTTCTCTCGTTCGCTATAGCCTACACCGTCAGATGTGTCTGGGGAAAATAATGGCATGTCCTTTTCCAGCTCCTCTCGTAGGCTGTAATAAATGCAGTGACGAAAGCTTTTTCTGCGCTGTCAGGTTTCAGTAATCGTCACAACGATGACGACATTAAGTATGCAAGATCCTGCCATAGTGACGTCACCTTTTCCTGCGCTGTCAGGTTTCAACGATGACGACATTAAATACGCAAGCTCCTGCCATACTGACGTCCTCTTTTTCTGCGCTGTTAGGTTTCAACGATGACGACACAAGATCGTGCCATGGACAAGTGTGTGGTGCAGGTCGTCAGCGAAACTGTGACTCACAGAAGAAAGATTTATCAGTGTAGGCTGTATGGCCGACGGGGAAACATTGCTTTTCTGTGAATCTCATGTTTGTTACATGTCATGTTTGTGTGCACGTCACAGTCACGGAAGGAAGTGACGCCTGTGCTTTTTATTTTGTTTCAGCACTTCCGAACTTTTAATACTCAGCATAGAAATTGTTTATTTCTTACAGTTCGACCAGCCCCCAAATCCATAAATCATGAGGCCATATACTGCTTTCCTTCAAAACTAACCAAGGCGAATGCTTAAAGGCAAATACATCAATCTTCTTCAAAGCTAACATTGTCATTATTATCAATCTTTTCTTTACAGTCACTTCTATCATTATACAAAAGAAAAAATAACTGATGACTTGTCATCTTAAGAAGACGATTCCTAAAAATAGAGGCATCATGCGATTTTGCTGAAGGCTTTATCTTTTTTTCTTTAAGTTTCACTTTGATTTTTTTTTTCTAAAAGAGCAAGCAATGTGCCTGTTCATTTTTCTGGCGTCTGCTAGCCCTTTTTTCCCCAATACACATACGTGGGGTGTCAGGGCAGGAACACAAGAAGTTCTAAAACCATAATCATGTCCAACTTCTTCATGACTACCGGACATAATGGATTTTTTGTTGTTTTAGCTTTGGTTTGTTTGTTTAACTCCCAAAACAACCCTACATTTATGCACCTTTTTTTTTTTGGCTTCTCGGACCTTTGAGGTTCACTGATGGTGAGATTTTACTCATGCGACCATTTTTGCTCGCCATTAAGGTAGCCACATTCCGACTTCGGTTATGTACACTATTTGATATCTCAAACTATTTTTAGATGAACAAACGAATTTTCCGACCTACACTTCACAATAGACATTACTTGATCCTTAAGCTAACGGTGGAGTGCAGCCAGACTAGCGAAAAGTTGCAATAATTATCAACTGCACTCACCTTCACCAGTCACTTAGCCATGAAAGGTCGTAAGGGTGCTGAACTGACAAAATCACACTTCTCCATTTGTGGTGGCTGTGTGCCAACACCTGGGTCTCGATCAAGCTTTTTTGGTGTGTGTCTATTCAGGGATGTTGTCTAAGTTTTTGTCTGTCTACTGCT
This sequence comes from Stramonita haemastoma, assembly GCA_030674155.1. Classification (NCBI taxonomy): domain Eukaryota; kingdom Metazoa; phylum Mollusca; class Gastropoda; order Neogastropoda; family Muricidae; genus Stramonita; species Stramonita haemastoma. The sequence goes on from CM060318.1 coordinate 41,797,009, forward strand.
TCTTCGAATTAGGTAGAAGTAGAGGCCAAGGTAGGCGGTACTATTATCCATTATCTAACCAATTTCTGATGAAGGGGTGTGCTTTAAAATATCTCCCTATGCATGCTTTAGATAATTGCTATGTGGTTATTGTGCATTGGTTCTGGAGAAATCTCTATTCCAAAATTTGCCAAATGTTACATTTCTGAGTATCCCCTTTTTTGTTTTTAATTTTTGTATATTCTGTAGCCAGTGTGACTGTTTGAAACAGAGTAATACCCCCCTCCCAAAAAAAACACCAAAAACAAAACAAAACCCCACCACTAACAACAAAAAACAGCAACAAAGAAACAGAAATAACCAACCAACCAACCAACCAGCCAACAAATGAGTCTACCAGCCAACCAACCAGACAACCAACCAGCCAACCAGCCAGCCAACCAACCAACCAACCAGCCAGCCAACCAACCAGCCAACCAACCAACCAACCAACCACAACCAAAGCAAAAAGACAAAAGAAAAAAGGAAGAAGAAAACTGAAAGAGCAAAAACCACATAGCCAAAAACTTACTTTAAAAAAAAAACAACAACAAAAAACAAATACCCCCTCCTATAAAACTGCATAACGCGTACAAGAAAAGAGGACCATTTTGCACAGTGTCTTCATATTTATCCTTCAAAGAAATTCTTAAATGGTTTAACGCGGTAGTAAACAGGTCTGTTATGAGAAAAGTTGAACTCAAGAGCAACAATTGAGACGTTCTTTCGAATGTGTGTGTGTGTGTGTGTGTGTGTGTGTGTGTGTGTGTGTTTGTGTGTGTGTGTGTGTGTGTGTGTGTGTGTGTGTGTGTGTGTGTGTATGTGTGTCTGTCTGTCTGTCTGTCTGTCTGTCTGTCTGTCTGTCTGTCTGTCTATTTGTGTGTTTGCGTGTATCAGTGCGTTTGTGTGTGTGTGTCTGTGTGTGTGTGTGTGTGTGTATGTGTGTGTGTGTGTGTGTGTGTGTGTGTGTTTCTGTGTGTGTCTGTGTGTGTCTGTGTGTGTCTGTGTGTGTCTCTGTGTGTGTGTTTGCGTGTGTGGGTGCGTACGTGTGTATGTATGTGTGTGTGCCTGCATGTGTGCGTGCGTGTGTTTGTGCGTGCGTACGTGCGTGCGTGTGTTTGTGCGTGCGTGCGTGTGTGTATGTGTATGTATGTGTGTGTGTGTGTGTGTGTGTGTGTGTGTGTGTGTGTGTGTGTGTGTGTGTGTGTGTGTGTGTGTGTAAAAGCACGCGCAAGGAGTGACACCTGTACCTACTGTGCTCTACTTAAAGGCAGGAATATGAAGCTATGATGGATGGTGACAACAAACTATGCCACATCTTCACCCACCCCCCACCCCCAAGTTTTTCCACCACCACCACCACCACCCACCCCCATTCCTTTCAGCAGCCCGTCCCCCCCCCCCCCCCCCCCCCCCTACTCCCTCCACCCATCTACTCCATTTTGACCTATTTAGCAGTGCTTGCGACCTCTTTCTTTGTTTCCTCCTATCAATCTGTTCATGTCCTATCTTTTTGTCATGAAGTTTTGAACGTTATGTTTCGTAAAATGGTTCGCGTGTGTGTGGATGGATGGATGGATGGATGATGGATGGATGGATGGATGGATGAATGGATTGATAGACGGATGGATGGATGGATGGATGGATGGATGGATGGATGGACGGACGGATCAATGGATGGATGATGGATGAATGGATGTAGGTATAGGTGGGGGGTCCCCCTTTTTCTGCCTCGACTTCTTAAGCAGTCTTGTCATGCTGTTCCCACGCCTTTCATTTCAATCTTCTCCGCCCCAGTTCCTTGCCAGATTCGTTATGTCGCATCCCCAGGATAAGAAGTCCACAGAGAGCCCATCAACATCAGGTTGCCTTTGGGCCACCAGCCAGAGGGACCGTTGCACTGTTGCTGGGTGGCTTGGCAGGGGTGCTTAGTGGTGTCTGTTCTGAGCTAGGCCTAACATGCATGCACAGGACACTACCTTTTAAGCGCCTGCTGACGACAGTAGCTGCTTAGTTGCAGAGCCAGACTGAGCTGTCCACCCGAGGTGGGTGACCACCCCAACGTCCATTCATCGACCTTCTCTCGTAAACCTCCAACCGCTAAGGTTTTGACATAAATTCACCACAGACACGGAAGATGTAGGCTACATACAGGTATACATTGATTTGAATATTCTGTACAGAGACTCATAAACTATTGCGATTATATCTTATTCGTTATATTCAAAAGATTGACTAAAACCTACAGATCATCATGTTAAAATCACGTTTAGTTTACGTGTGTGACATTGTTATAAAATTTTCTTTACAACAAATCATTTATTGGAGTTTTATCATCTTTTGGTGTGTTTTTTTCTTTTACTCCTTGTTTCCTTAAGTTTGCCACGACATTTGAAGTTTGGGGTTTTGTTTTAATTTAGCAAGAATGAAACTGATAATATTATCATGAAAACAAAGTAAGAAAGAAAGAAAAAGAACGGAAACATGCTATCAGCATTAAAAAAAAAACACACACCAGCAAACACGCAAACAAACCTCCCCCAACACACACACACACACACACACACACACACACACACACACACACACACACACACACACACACACACACACACACACATACATACACACACACACGCGCGCGCGCGCGCGCGCGCGCGCGCAAAACAGGATAGCTCGGTGGTTAGAGTCATGTGCTTACGATCTGCTGACCGGGTTCGAATCATGTTCAAGAGGAATTTTCCTCTGGAGTTATCATCAGTGCCGATTCC
>CM060318.1:41804797-41824797 GCA_030674155.1 Stramonita haemastoma
GAAAAACGAAAAGGTAAAGAAAAGGAAAAAGATGACTTTTAGAACAGTCTGCACAAATCCTGTTGAAAGTGAGCATAGTCTCTTTGAAAAAAGCAGGGTGGACGTTTGCTAGGTCGTTACCCCTGTGCACAACTTTCGGCCCAAAGTGGGGGGTGGGCGTTTGCTAGATGGTGGGCTTATGCTAGGGATTTTACGATATATATATATATATATATATATATATATTATATATATATATATATATATATATATATATATATATATATATATATATATATATATATATATATATATATATATATACACACACACACATATATATATATATATATACACATAAATATATATATATACACATATACATACATACATACATACATACATACATACATACATACATACATACATACATACATACATACATACATACATACATACATACATACATATAATTATTATCATCACAAAAGGAATGTGCAAAATATTAAAGCTGGAGTAGGGCCTTCATCAACCATTGGTAACTGTGGACTAGGCCTATGGCCTAAAGCCAATCTACTTCCGTGTTATACTTCCGGCGCATGTGGCTATTCAACAAAACGTGATGGAGACGATTGCCATGAATATTAAAGGATTTACAGGTAGGAAACTTTGTCGTTTACTTAATGCCAAACAATTAGATTTAGATTTTACTTAGATTATGTAAATGTCCATACCAATTATATAGCAATAAGGGAAAATCCGACGTGGAGTTTGATAAATTTAAACCATAGCCTGGGTCATCTACACCGGTTACAAGTACGATCGTTGTATTCGAACACTCGATAACATCTTGATCATGATGTTGTACACATTTTATGATTAAAAAATCCTCCCGCCTATTGTTCCAGTAGGCAGGCTAGGCCTGTGGCTAGTGGTTTGGTGACTCGAATATTATTTATATATACGTATGTAGTCGGTCAACTTTCATCTTGCACAACGCCCTCAAATGAGCAAGACTCGTAAAATTTTCGTAGTGCTCGAGACAAAGTCACAAGGGACAAAGTACTGCCGCATTGAAGTGCTCTTTATCTTTCAGTGACTCAAATTTAAACAAAAGTTAATTGATTATTTACCCCTCTTATAGGTTCTCTGTAAAGTGCAAGCATTCGTGACCATGTCATTTGTGTGGCGTTTAGGCTAGTCCACACCTTAGCAGTACACTAGGCCTAGTATAGTACTTAGTAGCCTGGTATGGTTGTAATTGTGTAAGGATAGACTGGCAATTTCTTCCCCAAGCAATTTCGACCACCTGCCTACCTTAGGAGCAGCACTAGGCTAAAACTCCAACCCTTCCTTCCCTTTCACAAATGTGTGTGTGTGCATGTATACATGTGTGTGCGTGTGTGTGTGTGCGCGTGTGTGTTGTGGTGCGCGCGTGTGTGTGTGTGCGCGTGTGTGTGTGTGTCGTGCGCATGTGTGTGCGCGTGTGTGTGTATGTGTGTGTGTATCACTGTATGTGTGGGTGTGTGCATGCACGCACGCATGTGGGTATATGTGTGTGTCACTGTCACTGTGTGTAACACTATAAGTATAATGTAATAACGTAAAAAATGTATTAAAAAAAAAATGTGTGTGTGTGTGTGTGTAGCACTAGCCGCTAGGTAAAGTTAAAGAAAGATGTGTGTAGCACTAAGTAAAGGTAAAGGTGTGTAGCACTATAATTATTTATAATATAATGTAAAAAAAAAACTCTGTGTGTTTTGTATTATTCATTGTGTGTTTGTCTCTGTGTGTATTTCAGTGATTCCGGTCAAAGCCTCGGCCACTTCAGACACAGTGCAGTCTGTGTATCTTAAAAAGCTAGAACCCAGACACAGAGACCTGGATCTGTCAAACTCAAAGCCTCCAGAGCGAACTGTGTTTGTGGGCAACACCCCTCCATGGGCCACAGAGGTGAGACCAGTAAAAACATACCTTTTTTTTTTTTAAGTAATCTTCTTTTAAAAAAATATATATCATTTAATTTAAGCCATTCAAGTTAAGGGTGCCTCAGCTTTGTGTTAGGATTTTTTGTTCTGTTTGTTGGGGGGGGGGGGATTTTTTTTTTTTTTGGGGGGGGGGGGGAAGGGGGATACTGTCAGTTTCAGGGTTTGTTTTGGTTTGGGGGTTTTCGGGGGGGAGGGGGTTGTTTTGGTTGTTTGAGTGTTTTGTTGTTCTTTTTGTTTGTTGGATAGGTTTTTTGTTGGGGTTTTGTGTGTGTGTATGTGTGTGTCTGAGGGGGGGCTGGGGGAGGAGGTATGTTTTTGTTCTTGGTTTTTGTTTCCCTTTTCAGTTTCAAGGTTTGTGGTTTTGGTTGGTTTTGTTGTTGGTGGTTTGGATTTGGATGGAGGTTTTTTTTCCTGGACAGAAATCTTCAAATTGAATTATGTCAAGGCCTGATATTGAATCATTGATTATTCGGTTTTGTGGAAAGATGTTTGAGGTAAGTTGCCTTGATTAGTAGATCTATATTACTATTATTAGGTTATTTGGCTGGGGAGGGCCCAACAACTACAACAAAAAGCTCTAATAATTTGATTACTTAGGATTCTATCATATACTTTTACTTTTGTTTTGAACTTTGAAGGAAAAGTGATTTTGCTTTCATTATGATGGTTGTTTTTGCAGAGTGATCTGAAGCAGGCTTTCCAGTGCTGTGGAAAGGTGGAAAGCATCTTTCTGCAGCCTACACCATCCAGAGGGAAGGAGGACACAGAGGCACCAACGTCGTGCAAGGTATTTGCTGTAAACTACTGATGTCAGTCTGCATTGTGTTACTGTTCCTGTTTTAGCTTTCCAGCCCTGTTATCAAGATCCTCTCCCTTCTTTTTCTCTGTGATTTTTATTTCAGTGCTGCACTCCTAAAAATGGAAGATAGTAGTTGAGCTTTATCAGTTTACAATCTGCACTCTAAGATTCTGTCTTGATCAAGTTGATGATGTACAGTCTTGTTTTGAGAAAACTGCACATAGCCTTTTCACAGATTGAACATGACGAATTAATAAGATTTGTATACATTTGTTGTTTTTTTTTACCTTTATATTTCTTCATTTGTACCGTGAGAAAAAGTTTGTCATCAGTTATGATTACAATTTTCACTCACTCAGTTTCAGTGTATTGGAGAGAATGAATGTTATTATTTCAATATTGGTCTGTTATGATAGTATATTGTAAAGCTTGAAAAATGTTAGTGCTTTTCTTTATTCCATCTATTTTCTTATTTTCTTATTACTCATAAATTTACAATTATTTGATATCTATTCCATCACATCAATATTTATGGTTGTTTAGTGAATCCATTTTCTTGAGTCAAAAGGGAAAATGTGTACAGAAATTTGCAATTTTGCATACATGAAATATTTACTTGTTGCACACAGGGCTTTGATTTATAAAATCATCCTTAGGACCAGCAAACAAATATATATAGTAGTGTCTTGTGCTATTATAAGAAGGGTTATGGGAAAGGTAGTATGGATTGGGGGAGGGGGGAGGGGGGATTGGATTTCAAACCAGACTCAAATTACTAATCCCTGCTTTCTTTGCTTGAACTTCAAGTTCAGCAAATCTGGTGGTTGTTTTTTTTCCCCCCAACCATATAATCTGTAATTAATTTGAGTGCTTCTTATCAGTTGGTTCATCAAGTCATGCTGTGTTCATGTTTCAGAAGTGGCAGGGAGTGGCCTACATTGTTTTTAAAACTGCGGAGAGTGCAGAAAAAGCCATCAGAATGCCGTACGGCAATCCACTAGTCCTGGCATCTCAGGAAAAGCGTCAGTGTGGCTTAGCAAGTAAGGCTAACAAAATGTAGTTCAGTCATAATATTATCATCAATGACCATCATCTTCATTAACATCATCATTGTCTATAACTTTTTCATAATTAATTTCAGTTTAGGTAACTGATGTCTTTTTTTGTTTTGTTTTGTTTTGGCTATGCTTTGTATGATTGCCAGGGTGTTTTTTTTCAGTTTTTGAAAACTGAAGTAAGTTTTGAACAACTCTCAAGATTGGGGGGTCTTGTATTTCAGAGCAACAATGGAAAAGCAACAATATTTTCAGGGTGCTCTAAATAATTATTTGCAAGATTGTGTTTGTAACTGATTTTCTGCATAATATTAAAGTAATACTGTGATATTTTAGGGGATGTTACCTAATAACATGGACAGGATTGGATTATTTGGGGGTGGTTTTGTTTTCAGCGCAGTTATTCATTCTTTTGTAATGTCTGCATTGGCAGAATGGGTGTAGCATTGCTAAAAAGTGAGTTGACATGTATTTTTAAGGGGCCTTCTATAGCCAATTATGTTAAACAAAATTACATGACATTATTTTACATCACATTACAATGTGTTACTGCATACACATGCCTACATACATCCAAGTGTTCTCTTTCTCTGTCTCTTTGTCTGTCTCTCTCTGTCTCTGTCTGTCTGTCTGTCTGTCTGTCTATCTGTCTCTTCTCTCTCTCTCTCTCTCTCTCTCTCTCTCTCTCTCTCTCTCTCTCTCTCTCTCTCTCTTCTCTCTCTCTCTCTCTCTTCTCTCTCTCTTAATAGAATAGAAAATATTGCAGAAACTAAGAACCAGTAACAAGTTAATGTCTATCTTATTTCTTTGTTTTCAGGATACAAAAGCTGTATACAGCAGCTTCCTCCTTTGATATTGTCGAAGTGAAGAAGACACTCACGGAAAATATAGAAAAATTTAATAAGAAAGAGGAAGAGGTGAGTTGTTGGGTTTTGGGGGAGTTTTTACATTATTTTTTTCCCATCCTCATTGACAGTTTGCTATTGTTTACTTATTTTCACCCATACAGAATTAAATATCGGGATACTTGTCATTTTACCAAAAGCATGGGAAATCAACTATCAATATGGGATTAAAAAAAAAAATTTAAAAGCAACAAACAAAATTTTTGATTGCCAGGAAGAAGATTTGGGGGGGGGGGGGGGGGGCTTTGTGTGTTTTGTTCCTCAGCTAGAGCTGCAAGATTCACCTGTGCTATGGTTAGATCTTTGCACATATGACCATTTTTTTCCCAGCATGATGGTAACCACATTCCAACTTTAAGGGTGATGTGTAAAAATTACACCAGTGTGCACGCTTTTTACGGCAGAAATGACCTACTTTTCTAAAAGGCAGAATGAGTTTAATGTGCGCGCAAGATGTTCTGCATGCATTCACATACTGGCCTCTGTTTATTACCACATTCAAAGGACTTGTAGGGGAATGGAGTGGTACTGATGTTAACTCCAGGGGAAAAAAGTTCCCTTGAACAGGTGTTTTGGTGGTGGATTGAACTGGGGCTGTCAAATTGGGATCACAGCTCTCTAACCACTAGGCTATCATTGCCCCTCACTGGAATGTTTTGGGATTTAGCATATTTTCAGAAAACCTTGGGAGGGATGGGCTGTGCCAGGTCCAATCCAATTCAATCATGTTGTTTATAGCCCCACCGACCACACAGGTTGTGCCAGGTTTAACGTGTCCATGACACACTGAGTGAGAAGCTCAGTGCAGTGCCCTAATGACTCCTCAGGAAGTCAAGTGCAGAAGTTGAAGTTGGATGATGTCATAATTTTGGTGATGTGTGAAGGCACTGCAGGCTGGAAGCATGAAGAGACCTCACAAACTGACGAGACATTCTCAGATAAATTTATAGTCAAGCAAAAGTGGCTAGATATATATCCCGATGTGTTTTCTTCCACACCCTGTCTGTTTCCTACCCCTTTAAAGGGTGTTTTTAACAAAAATTGAAATATGTGATATGGTCTGAATTATGGTTCTGCTTTCTTCTTTTAGAAGAGGGGTTTGGTTTTTTGTTTGGGGGGGGGGGGGGGGGGGGGGGGGGTTGCCATAATGATTGAAGTGGAGAAGGGGGTATCTCTTTTTTTTTAGAGAAGTAGTGAAGCCACTGATAGGTCTTGTGAAATATTGGGACTGGTTCTGATGTGAATTTAATCAATCAATCAATCAATCAATCAATCAATCAAATTTTTATTTCCAGATGGTACATTGAGTAAGCAGCGATCTGCTTTTTTCCATCAAGCCATCTATCTAAAGAAAAGAAAAGAAAAAAATCAAAACAATAGCAAAAATCAAATCCTAAACAAAACAAAAAACCAACAAAAAACAAAGTAGAAAATCCCTAACAAACAAACAACAACAACAAAAAAAAAAAACAACGAAAGAAAGAAAAGGGGAAAAAGCAAACAAACAATTAAAACAACAACAACAAACATTTCACCAACATTAACTTGCTAACATGATTTCAACAACTTTAAAATAAACTATGCCTATAAATAATACAAGCAACTACTATAACAACAACCAAAAGAGAAAATAAAATAAATAAAATAAATAAATAAAATAAATAAATAAAAATAAAAAATAAATATTTTAAAAATCTACTCGAAAGCCATACACACATATGCACATACACCCACACACCCATACACACACACCACACACACACACACACACACACACACACACACACACACACACACACACACACACACCCGTGCATCTACACACACACACACACACACACACACACACACACACACACACACACACACACACACACACACACACACACGGTTTGCGCTCTTCCACTCAGCTCGTATACTCGTAGGTACATGCACACATTTAAAGTCTTTTTAAAAAAATCATATAGTGTCAAAAAAAAAACCAACAAAAAAACACACTCACACACACACACACACACACACACACACACACACACACACACACACACACACACACACACACACACACACAACAGCTTATATCAATTACAATGTAACCAAAAAACATTAAGACTTAATAATAATGATAATAATAATGATAATAATAATAATAATAATAATAATAATAATAGTAATAATAATAATAATAATAATAATAATAATAATAATAATGATGATGAAACAATTTTTTTTTAAAAATGAATAAATACAACAACAACAACAAAAAAATTTAAAAATAAATAAGTAAAATAATAAAAAATCTATAAGCAATTTATGTCAGATTACAATATCTCTATACTTCAATTCATACTTTATATTTTTAAAAGAAGATAAGGAAAAAACAACAAACACAACGATACCTTATGATAATACCCATCATCACTGAGAGGAAATAACATATACGCTAACAAACATACAATCAAACAAAAGAAAAACAAACAAACAAAAAAACACATAAAAACACACCAAAAAACAAACAATCAAACCAAAACATCAAAAAACCAATCCACATGGATTATATATTAGAAGGAAGAAAAGAAAAAACAACTAAAGCAACAATACCATATGATAATACCCATCACCACTGAGTGGAATAACATAACAAACATATGGGCATGCACACATTTAAAAAAAAAAAATTTTTAATCATATGGTGTCAAACAGCTTATATCAATACAATGTCACCAACCATTATTTAAGACTTAAAAAAAAACCAAAAAAAAACAAAAACAAAAAAAAAACCCCAAAAAACAAACAATCAGACCAAAACATCAAAAAACCAATCCACATGGATTATATATTAGAAGGAAAGAAAAGAAAAAAACAACTAAAGCAACAATACCATATGATACCCATCACCACTGAGTGGAATAACATAACAAAACATATGGGCATGCACACATTTAAAATTGTTTTAAAAAAAAAAAATCATATGGTGTCAACAGCTTATATCAATACAATGTCACCAACCATTATTTAAGACTTTAAAAAAAAATAATAATAAAAAATAAAAAAAATAATAAAAATAATAAAAAAATCCATGAAATGTCAATAAGCAACTTATGTCAGATTACATTATCTCCACACTTCAATTCATACTTATGTTATGAGGAAGAAAAGAAAAAACAAAACAAAACAAAACAAACAAAACAAAAAAACAAAAATAAACCCCGAAAAACAAACGCAACAATACATATGATAATACCAATCTCCACTGAGAGGAAATAACATATACACTAACAAACATTCAAACTAACCAAAAAACTAATAAACAAACAAAAGCAACAGAGAACCAAACAAACATAATGAACGAAAAAAAAACCCAAGCAAAACAAAACTAAAGCAAAAAACAAACAAAAAACAAGCAAACAAACAAACACAACCCCCCCCAAAAAAAACACACACAAAAAAACCCCACACACTCAAAAAAGAAAAAAAATTTGGAGGGGGGGTGGGAACGGGTGGGGAGGGGGTATCAAGAGGAAGGGGGAAAACACAAACAGCAACCAGAAGAATTATAATAATGATTTATGATTATATTTCATAAATAAAAAACCCTACACATATGAACAAAAACAAACAAACAAACATTCAAACAAACAAACAAAAACCAAACAAAACACAACAAAAAACATATACAACAACAACCAGAACAAAAAAGTAAGGCCTTTCCACTTATCAAAATAATATAAATATAATAGTGCTAATAGTCTCATTAGTATAATTAATAAAATAAAAAAAAATAAATAAATATTTATCCTGAAACTATTAAACTGGGTAAGTGAAAAAAAAAAAAAAAAAAAAAAAAAAAATCCAATCTAGTCGTCAAATCAGTGGTTTGGTTTTCTCCTTGTGAATTTGCAGAATATACACGTGTTTACATACATCACTTATTCCCTATCCTGTTCAAAATTAAATTATATATAAAAAAAAAAAAAAAAAAAAAAAACCACCCTTTCTCCACCTTTTCCCCCTTCCACATACATATATAGCAAGCAAAGTGTAGCTTTTTCAGTCACAGTGAGCCACACGTGAAAGATTTTTCGGGGTTAGCAGAGAGTATCAATATCTTTAGTCTGTATCTAAGTATGGTTGATTGGATTGATGTGTAGTTCTTAAACATTTTTGCATAAGCGCATTAAGTGATTTTTCAACTGATTTTTGAACTGATTTTTATTTTTGATACATTTTAAATGTTTTGGGAGCTTGTTCCATAAATCACTACCTGAATATAGGAAGCTTGTTTTGTAAAGATTGTTTCTGGGTCTGGGAAATGTTAGTAGATGGTTATGCCTGTGCTCATTAATTTTGAATCTATTGGTGATCTTGGGAGGGGCATTTCCATTGACAACTTTTTGTACAAATAGAGCTTTATTGAGATAAAGCCTGTTTTGAAATGTAAGAATATTTGTTAGCTTATAATCATTGATGGTTAGGGAGCTTGATTTTAATAGGACAAATTTTAGCGCTCTTTTATATAATCGATGGATGAATTTCAAATTAGTTTCACTGCAGTTGTCCCAAAGAGATGAGGCATAGTCAACTATAGGCAAGATGTGTCCACAAAAAAAGAGTTTGCGTGAATGACTATCTAGAAAGTGTTTTATTTTTGATAGCTGACGTACCTTGTTTGTAAGACGTTTTCCTTGTGCCATCACATGGTCAGTCCAAGTAAGATTATTGTCGATAATTACACCCAGAATTTTGTGTGAGTCAACTTCTTCAATGATATTTTGATCTATCAACAGAGGTTGACATTTACTTTTCATTTTTTGCCTCTTTTGTCGTGCTAGTACGTACATACTTTTAGTTTTTTGAGCATTTAAGGACATATGGTTTAATTGAGTCCAAGTAATCAATTTGTTGATATTGTTTTGAAGTTTGAGTGTTAGTCTGTGGGGGTCAGTATCACTACAATAGAGGGATGTGTCATCAGCAAACATTTCACAGCTACAATCTAGAAATAAGGGTAAGTCATTTACATATATTGAGAACAAAAGAGGACCCAATATTGATCCTTGTGGTACTCCATATCTAATAGATACTAATTCTGATGTTTGATTATTTGCAGTTACCAACTGCTGTCTATCTAACAAAAAAACTTTTTAAAAGATTGATTATTTCAGGTGTTAGTTTGTATAGGTGAAGTTTACGCACTAGCAGGGAGTGATTAATTACATCAAATGCTTTTTCAAAGTCAACAAAAATTAGGCCTGTATAGTTATTTTCATTTATGTTGTGTAAGAGACTGTCTGTTAGTTGAGTTAGAGCTGTGTGACAAGAATAGTTTTTGCGAAAGCCTGACTGATCTTCATTTATTAGGTTGTTGTTAACAAAGTAGGAATATAAAGATTTTTGGATATGTTTTTCAATGGGTTTGGATAAGACCGATAGGATTGAAATTGGTCTGTAATTTGAAGGACAAGAAGAATCTCCAGATTTGTGGACTGGTATGACTTTTGCCTTTTTAAATATGAGAGGAATGTTGCTTTTATCTATACACAAGTTATATAGATATGTCAGTGTTTCAGCTATAATAGGACCAGAAAGGTTCAATATTTTTCCATCCAGATTGTCAAGGTCACGTGTTCTGGAATTTTTTTTGAGAGATAGACTTTCCAACACGTCTTTAATTGTCATTGGCAATAATTCAACTGGGAATTTAATTTCTTTTGATTCAATATATTGTTCTAAGTATTGGAGATCATTTTCATTTGACTTATCACATGATATGATTTTAGTAGCGATGTTTGAGAAATGGGTGTTCAGTTCATCAGCTGTTATGTCTTTAACTGTCTTTTGGCTTTTTGATATAGGTCTATTACATAAAATATTGATGGCTTTCCATACCTGGCGAGAGTCGGTAGTTGTAATTAACAGTTTTTGAAAGTAATCACGTTTTGATCTCCGTTTTAGTGAAGTTACTTTGTTTCTTTGCATTTTAAATTCTTCTTTTGTACCATGGGTTTTCAAATAGTCTCTTAAGCGCATTTCTGACTCTATGTCTTTTGTTATCCAAGGAGGTTTTATTTTTTCTTTAACTCTTTTTTTGATGAAGGGGGCATGCCTATCATACACTGAAATAAATGTGGTAATCCAGAATTCTGCAGCTTCGTTGGGGTCTCTGATTTGATATATGTCTTGGAATGGCGAATTTATCAAGTCTGAAAGAAAGTCTTGTTCGTTGAAGTGATTAAATTTTCTGTAAAAGATGGTTTTATGTCCTACTTTGGGAATTTTGACACGATGTTTAAACCAAGTTAAACACACAGCATTGTGATCACTGCATCCACAGGAGGGGGCACATACTTCTGTTATGTTTTGTTTTGTAGTAGTATAGATATGATCTATCAAAGTTCTAGAGTTATCTGTTATCCGAGTTGGTTTGTCTATTAGTTGTTCCAGGCCATGCATAGTAATGTTGTGACTCCATTTAGGCTTGGGTTTTAATAAGTCGATGTTAAAATCCCCAAGAATGATTGTTTCATAGTTTAAAAATGTCACTTCATCCATAAGAGAGTTGAATTTTTCAAACCATTCTGTGGTTTCCGAAGGATTTCTGTATATGAATCCTATTAATATTGGATTATTGTGTTTTAATTTTATTTCAACCCAAATTGATTCAATGTCATAAACATCAAAGTTGTATAATCTTTTGCAACTCAGTGAAGAAGCGAAATATGTTAATAACCCAGTGGACTTGGGCTTGTGTGGATCCTGTCGAAAAATCTGATATCCTGGAATATTCATGCATGTGTCAGTTACGTGTGGTGAGAGTCGAGATTCAGCAAGGCAAAACAAATGAAATTGATTCTCATCATTGTGCAGTATGGTCGAAATATCATCTTTTTTGTTTGTTGCATTGTTGATATTCAGGTAGCCTACACGGAGGCCTTGCTTTGTGGGCCACTTGTCTAAAGTTAGAGACATGTTAAGATTGATTTTATATATATATATATATGTATGTATGTAAGATCTATCAAAATAAGAGACTTGATTATGAAATTTTTTGACAAAATAAGCTATAGTTCAATTTCGAAAACTAAAATATAAACACAAATCAAAATCTGTAAGGAATGAATGTGTTATAATAAACAACTTTTTGAATCCAGTCCTGTTTTTACATAAATCATATACTACGGTCATAAAAAATAATAAAACATATAAATTGGGAAAAATATTTTAAGAAAAACTAAGATACAACAATTTTTGCTAAATCAATATAACCAATCACACACTAAATATTAATATGATACTAAACACAAAGAGATACAGTGACGAATAATAATAGATGAAAAAGCAAACAAAAATATAGTATGGCAGAGTTGGTTCAAAAACTCCAATCCACACTAGCCCTAGGCAACAACTGGCCTGTTGCAAGAGTCTCTGGATCCGATATACCTGCTAGATGTAGAAGGCAATTTATCCACTCAAATGAGATATACACTGCAGCATGACATTGATCAACATTTGATGTTGGGAGAAAAAAAAAAGAAAAAAAAAGAAAAAAAAAGAAAAAAGAAAGGGGGCTGGGGGCTGGGTGAAAGTATGGGGAGAGAGAGAGAGAGAGAGAGAGAGAGAGAGAGAGAGAGAGATGAGAGAGAGAGAGAGAGAGAGAGATTTCCATTCAAGCAATCATTTATCATCATGGGAACACTGCATTTAACATTTGGACACCTGCACAAACACATTTGTAATTATATAGAACATTATACATGGGCTGTATGTTTGATGCGGGCTTGCAGGCAGACATTTATCGCACGCATGCACACACACGCATGCACACACACACGTTCACATAATTATCATACACGTACACACGCAGTGCATACGCACAAGCAAGCACGCATGCTTACATACCAGGCAAGCACCCACAAGCTCACCGGCATATCCACAGACACACAAACACGCACACATACGCACGCACACACACACACACGCACGCACGCACTCACGCGCGCACGCACGCACACACATACACACACACTCACGCATGCTTACATACACACAAACACACACACACACGTGGTGAAACATGCATATACATGTTCACTTACACATACACTCAAACACCACATACACACACTCCCCCCCTCCCCTTCCCTCCACACATACTCACTGGTACACACACACACACACACACACACACACACACACACACACACACACACACACACACACACACACACACACACACACCACTATTGGGTCAAGCAATGGAGTAGATCGGAAAGTATTTTCACAAGTGGCTGTGTAGCTGCCACGGAGTGTTGTCTCCCTAACACACTTGTGACATCTGAACACTGGGGGTTCCTTGGCTCGGGGATGGGAAAGTCTCTGTCCAGTAATAGACCTAGTGTGGTAGGCCTATTGTCGCTAGTCGCACTGTGGGGTGGGGCTGAAGTCGTCGTTTTGTTGAAGGCAGCCGATCGTGAATGTACACCTTTGGCTGCTTCAGCATAGCTTTTCATGTCACTGGTCGTTATGTTGGGTCGGTAGTTTGTCACAGGCCTCACGGCTGGCGGCTGACTATGGTTTCCGGGGAAACGGATATTTAGGGCAAGAGTTTTGTTACCCTGAGGACTGGGATGGATGGGATCATCGTATAGCGCCTTTTTAGGCGCTCCAGTCCTGGTGAGGAAGGAGGGGGTGTTGTCGATAAGTACTACCCTCTCTTGACGGCAGGTTTCCCCAAGAGAAGCCGTCGACCGTGAAGCCTTGTCTCTCAGTGGATGTCGTCCGAAGGGGGGGAGGATGGAGGAGGCCTGTAGAGCAGCATGGGGGAAGATTTCTTTTAGCAGGTGGATCAGTTTTGTCCAATCTGCTTTTGTGACTGATCCTGCTTTACAGTCATTTATCCCCACGTGGAAGGTGACGTGCTGTATGTGTGGAGAGGGGCAGCGTGTTGACAGCCACTGACACAGGTGTTGTACTGTCAGGCCTGGTACTGACAGGTTGCAGACTTGCCGGCCCCCCACTGACATCTTTTTCTCGTCCACCCTTTCAGCACTGAGTCACCTAACAACAAGGTGTTACACTCTACGGGGATTGTTTTTTGTTGGAGGGTTTTCAGGGGGCTGGAATGGGGGGTGTTTTCTTGGTGCTTTTGGGAATGAGAATTGGAGTGTGGGCTTTGATGGGTGCGGGAGTGTGTGCGTGTCTGCTGTGATGTGTTTGTAAGTAAGCTCTGGGTGTGTGTGTGTGTGTGTGTGTGTGCGTGCGTGTGTGTGATATTTGTGGACAGAAAGAAGAGGCGGCCAAGAACAATGAGCCAGATGAGGAGGGATGGGTGACGGTGACCCGTGTGGGGAAAAACAAGGGGGCCCCAAGAACCCAGGCTGAAGACAGCCGGGTCAAAACCAAAATGACCAAAAAAAGAAAACAGAAGGTGAGTGGCCAGCACATGGCAGGTTGTGTTTCTCCTGTGTTTGCCATTTCTTTCCTGCTAAGAAATGGATAGTCAGATAAATGGACATGTTCTAACGGAATTTCCTAAAAGATTTGTCTCTCCTTTTTTCTTATGCACACATTATATGAGTATTCATACATGTGTATAACATACAAATGGGCAGTTACGGATATCATCATAACTACATTTTTTTTGGTCAGTTTGATGGTAAAAAAAATACAGGGATTTTTTGTTTTGTTCTTGCCTATAGCTCTGAGTTCACCAATGGTGAGATTTTGCACATGCAAACGTTTTTCCACACCATATAAGTAGCCACTTTGTCACTCCAGGGAAAAAAATGGAGTTCAATTTCTTGTGCACATATATGAGCAGTATTAAGTATACATGTATTGTAGTGTGGGTTTTGTTTGTCGTTTAACCATTCTACATTTTGTTAGCATTCTTTGAATGAATGACTCAAACAAACTTCCAGATCTATCGTCACATTATTTTTGTCATGTTCTCATCTGTTTTAAGCACATTACAAATTCTGCCAAGAGACCTGCATGGTTGAAGGCAAAACCATGCTGAAAAAAATGCCACCCTCTAACACTATGCAAAGGCTAGAGGTTACAAAAGTGAAAGATAGCAATCAACAGAGACCAAGTGATCAATTATCAAGTGGTGATGGCTGTGATTAAAATAAAAAAGTAAACATTTTTGCATTTGTTGTTTGTTTTAGTACCAATGTAGGCTACTACTTGTGTTTCTGCATGTAGTTTAAAAATCTGAATGATGGTGTGATGTTGTGGCTTCATAAAGTGTATAAAATCTTTAAGAGTATGTATTCTCTTTGTTTCAGGAGTACTCCAACTTCTATGCTTTCCAAAGCAGAGAGAACAAAAGACAAAGTAAGTGTGTGTCGTTGTTGATGTGAGGAATGAGAGGAGAGGTTTTGAGGTCATCTGCATAGACTTACCACTGTATTATTCTGGTGAAATGGAACGCTTCTGGAGAGTTACCATTCTGATTTTCAAAGCTACCAAAATTGTTCATATTCCCAACTTTTTCACAGACTTTAATGTTTAATGTCTGCTGAAGTCACCTGATAGAAAACAGTGAAGAGATATCTGTAAAATGTGTAAACCATCATTATTACACAATGTGTGTAGGTCTTTACTTACAGAATAAGCAGCACTACCTATCCATTGGTTGGTTTTTGGAGGGGGGGGTTGTTCCTTGGCTAGAGCTCTGAGGTTCACCTATGGTAAGATTTTTGTGTATGTGACGGGGTTTTCTCCCTCCATCATGTAGGTAGCCACATTCCGGCTTCAGGAATACCTAGCCATTTAAAAACAATAACCTGACAGAAAACAGAAAAAACCTCATGCATACTGTACTGTGGTCAGTCTCACCAGCCATTGCTTGCTCCTCAGTCATCACAGGCAGCAACTTTGAATATGGAATTACAGTGTCACAATGCTCAAGTTTTTCAAAGTGGAAGATTCAGGTTAAACCAAGAGGGTTTTTTTGTTTGTTTGTTTTCATTCCTCAGCTAGTGCTGCGAGGTTCACAGATGTGAGATTTTGTGTATATGACCATTTTTGCCCACCATGAAGGTAGCCACATTCTGACTTTGGGGATGTATGCTGGGTATGTTCATGTTTCCATAACCCACCGAACGCTGACATAATTTATGGGATCTTTAATGTGCTTATTTGATCTTCTGCATGTGTATGTACTCAAAGGGAATTAAGGCACTAGCAGACCTGCAAGTTGACCTGGGATATTGTAAAAATGCCCACCCTTGATTTACCAGAAGCAGCCAGGATTTGAACCCATGGGCTTTAGGGACCCAGAGGGTTGAAGTCAAAGAGCCTTAACTGCTTGGCTATAGTGTCTGTCACCTAGGTTTTCCTTTCTTTTTAAGCTAGAAGCAAGAGCTGAACTCTGAGGTGTTTGGGAAGCCAATTTTTATCAGTTTACATGAAAACTTGCTCCGGCTAAAGGTTGGCCAGCTCATCTTAAGAACATTTGTTTATGAATAATTTTATTTTCTTTCTTTTCATGCTCATGATTCACTTGTGACTCAGTGTGTCATTTTTTTTTGCTTTGGTTTGGCAGAAATTGAAGAGTTACAGCAGCAGTTCCAGAAGGACCGATCTGTCATAGAAAAAATGAAAAAGGACCGGAAGTTCCGCCCCTTTTGATGAGGTCTGGCCTTTTTTCCCCCTGCCTCAGCTTCTACGACGTTCCCATCCCTTGTTTCACGCCACTCCTTTCAATCCCCCTGCCACGGCCATACCCAGATTCGTTATGTTGCATCCTCAAAGGTCTACAGGGAGCCCATCAATATCAGGCCGCTGTGGGGCCACCAGTCAGAGGGGCCCTGCACTGCTTGGCGTTCAGTGGTGCCAGTTCTGAGCTAACATATGTAGGACACCACCTACTAAGCCCCCTACTAATGACAATATTAGCTCAGTCTGGAGCCAGACTAAGTCATCCCCCAAGGTGGTCGCCACACACGTCCCTCCAATGACTGTCTCCCTGCAAACCTCCAACCCCAAAGGCTTTGACACAAACTTACCACAGGCACAGAAGTGTATGGGCAAACTGAATCTAAGGTCACCATGAGACCAGAGCAACTGGGACCACCAAATTAGAGGCAATTTTTATTATTGCATGATGTTCAATGATAATCAGGATGATGTAATGATGCTACTATGGAAGTGCATCTGCTTTGAGACTACTTGACAGGGTTGTACTCTATGCTTACTGTCATAATATATCTCGGCATCAACCGGGCCCGAGAGAAATAGACACCTGCAGCATTGGTCAGGTAATTTGAGCAACACTCTCAAATTCGCATCTGTAAAGTGGATAAAGCTTGACTGTGTGGTCCCAGTCTTCCCAATTAGCCCACAGCACACTCTGGGTAGGAGCCGGCTGAGTCCAAAAAATCCCTATGATTCTTATGAGGTTCGTAATCTGTGACCCTCCTGGGCAGCTGGTATGTGTCTGACCATTTTGATATATATATATACTTGTTTTGTATGAAGGTTGCTGAAAGTTGTGAATGTTTGTAAAGTAAAGAACTTGAGTAATGGCGATGTGTGCGTGTAGAAAGACAGATGTTAATGGAAGATGTGGCTGATTGTATAAACAGAGAAAGATTGAAAGAAAGAGATGCATTCATAAAAAAGAGAGATAATTGATTTCGTTGAATATGTATAAAGAGAAAAAGAAGAAAAACTGAATTGTTGAATGCAAGTTTTGTGAGAGTGAATGAAAATAAATGTAACTATAAATGCAGAAAAAACCTGCATTGCTCAACATTCTGTTTTGTATGAAAGAATGATGTAAATTAATCCAAGTCTGTGAAGACAGAGTGAGAATGAATTAGTATGGTCAACAGTAAACGGAACAGCAACCCCTTCGCTACCACATCCATCTTAGACTCAGTGGCAGCAATTTTTTTGTTTGTTTTGCTGCCTCATCTTCTGTGACGTCCCTGTCCTGCTGTTCCCACACCGCTCATCTCAATTTCCCAAACAGAGTTATACCGAGATTCGTTATGTCTCATCCTCAGGGCGGGAGTCAACAGAAAGCCCATCAATATCAGGCCACTGTTGGGCCACCAGCCAGAGGTGCCTTGCACTGCTGCTGGATCACTTTGGTGGTGATCAGTGGTGCCTGTTCTGAGCTAACATACGCAGGACACCACCTTCTAAGCCCCCCACTTACGACAGTATTAGCTCAGTCGCGGAGCCAGACTGAGTGAGTCCACCACATAATGGTGGTGACCACTATAACGTCCCTCTTACGACCCCCCCCCCCCCCCTCCCCCCACCCCTAAAGGCTTTGACACAATCTAACCACAGGCACAGAAGTGAATGGGCAAACCGAATCTGAGGTCACTATGAGACCAGAGCAACGGGGGCCACCATATCGAGGCAAATTCTATTATTGCATGATGATCAATGGTAAATGAGGATGATGTAATGCTGCTGCTATGGAAGTGCATCTGCTTTAAGACTACTTGACAGGGTTGTACTCTACACTTGCTATCATAAAATACCCTGGCATCAACCAGGCTGGAGAGATATAGACACCTGCAGTGTTGGTCAGGTAATTTGAGCTACACTCTCCAATTTCGCATCTGTAAAGTGGATGAAGCTTGACTGTGTGGTCCCAGTCTCCTCACTGAGCCCGCAGCACACTCACTCTGGGTAGGAGCCGACAAGGAATTCAAACCCATGACCTTCCAGTCGAAATCCAATGCACTAACCACTGCACCATGGTGGCTAGTTGAGTGGCAGCAACTTAATACCTACCAGAAGGGTTTTGTTTAAGGGAGGGAAAATTGGTTAAATAATCAACAAAAAACAAAACTGAGAATTAAAAAAATGATTGCAGCTCTGTAAAGACATTCTTCTATGTGTATTAATTAAACAAAAAATTGTTTTTTAGTTCCTTGGCTCAAGTTCTGAGGTGCATCGATAGATTTTTGCGCATGCGACCATTCCACCACCACCACCACCATTTAGGTAGCTGCATTCAGACTTCAGGGATAAATTCTTATTTAAAGATAGATTTTTTAAAATGTCATAATCACCATAACTTAGCTTGTATCGTGGCACTTATGGAATACAGAAGCATGAGAACAGAAGCTGTCATAGTAAATTTATTTTATTTATTTATTCTTTTATATCGAGGATAACAGAATAAGCAACATGTGCTTTTTTCATCCGGTCCCCGTGTGTATGCAGTTTTGTAAATATTGTCATCTGTTCCCACGGCACACGATGGCCTACTCTTACGAAAAGCGGAACAGGATTTAACGTGTGCCAAGATGTTCTGCGTGCGTTCGCACACGGGCCTCGGTTTAAAGTCTCATCCGAAGGACTTTTGGGAGAGTGGAGTCAGCACTGATGTTAACTCCAGGAAGAAAATTTCCCGACCGGATTCGAACCCGGGTCTTCAAATTAAAGGAGGGGTTAGCCAGGCCCAGCTTTCCTTTCTTGCCTTCTAGTGTCCTGATGGCCACAGAAGCAAAAGGCTGCCTTGGCAGGTGCTGGCAACTGTTGTAAATCAGACTATGTCAGTATGTGGCTCTTGTGGTGAGGAGAGCAGCCCAAATTTCAATCAGAAAAGTCTGCCATGACAGTGCTATACAATGCAATATAACACAGTACAATACAATGTAAGCATGAACACTTGCAGAAGCCCGGGAACATCTAGCACTCGCATAAAAAGGCCATCTCTGTTTTGTTGAGGAAGAGGCCAGCTATGGGTGGCAGGAAAAATGACATAACATACCAATAATATGTACCCTGCTGCTTGCAAGGTATGGGTTCCCCCTACTTCAGCTTGCTCCCAACATACTGCCTGAAAAATCCAGTGCAGTGTCCCAGCAAAGCCACTTCAAGTCCTGCATCTCCTAGAAGACTGATTGACCTAATATATATATATATATATATATTATATATATATATATATATATATATATATATATATTTATTTATTTATTTATTTATTTATTTATTTATATATAACTTTTTATTTTAGAAGTGTCATGGCTTCACTTGAAAAACTAAAGGAGTGGGGAGAAAGCATTAAGAATGCAGGTGACTTCGGAGAGTCACAAGTTAGTGGTAGACACATGAGAATCAAGAGCTAAGGAAGGGGGTGGGGGATCATGGAAGAAAGAGAGAAAAAAAGAGAGAGACTTAAAGCTCCAGATTCTTGACCAGCCACATCAATACAAGATACCCCCGTCCTCTCCCCCACACGTCTTCCTCTCTGCCCACTCCCTCCCTCCAGCCCTGCTCTGAGCTGTCCTCTTCC
>CM060318.1:41834797-41837297 GCA_030674155.1 Stramonita haemastoma
CAATTCTCATGTTGCGTGGGTTCTATTTTAACAATTTTTTTAAGTTATTCCCCTTTCTCATTTAGTTTAAGAATCCCCCCCCCCCCCCCCCCCCCCCCCCCCCCCAAGAAAAAATCCAAAACAAACCAAAAACGAACAAACAAGCTCACTAAAAAAAAAAGCAGCAATATACAACTTAACACTGGTTTATGTTTAAAAATTAATGTGTTTTAATATGCTTTGCCAAAGAAAGGGATCTCTTTGCTTTCAGAAAAAAAAGTTTGCAAGTTGACTTACATCATACAGTTACTTAATTAGTTCATTTCACTTTCCTTGTTTTGTATGTGTAAGTGAAACTCAAGCTATGTAATTGATGTTGATGGCAAAATAGTGTAATACTGTGTATGTTATGTGCACATCAAACAGGAAACAGTCTCATTCTTATTCTTTTATTATTCTTTTATTTTGAGGATAATGGAAATAAGCACTAGGTGCTTTTTTACATCCACTATCAGTGTGTATGCAATTTTGTAGATTTTATCATCCGTTCCCACTGACACACAATGACCTACTCTTCCGAAAAGCAGAACAGGTTTTAACATGTGTGCAGGATGTTCTACGTGCATTTGTACACAGGATTTCGGTTTATAGTCTCATCCAGAGGACAGCTTAAATTTATGTGAAATGTTGTTTTTGTATCATAATCACAATGGTACTGAAAATTACATGTTGATGGTATGGTGAATATATAACATACTATAGTAATTTTTAAAAATCTTTTTAAAAAAACATAAAGCAAACAAACAAAATAACAACAAAAGCACCAAAACCAAATCGAAGAGTTGAAGTGGCAGAGGAAAGTATGCATGTATTTTTACCCCCTGAGTAAAGAACTTAAAACTTATGGAGAGAAAGGATAGAGGGATCGGCCCGGCAGTGAAAAAGGGACACTTCAATGTTAAGCTGAAAGCCACACTTGTCAGGAGAATAATAGTGCTGTATATTTTGGGCAGTGCTTGTACTTGTGAATACAGATAGCCCTTTTGCTGACATATTTATTTTCTTTAGCCCTTTTGCTGACATTTATTTTCTTTGGTTCATAAATAATGATAAGATATTGGATATGTTAATGTTCGTGACACTTTAGCTCGATGTTTTGCTTAATTTTTTTCCCTCTTGATCTTTTTGGTTTATGATACATCAAGCTGACCACAACCTATGACTAAGAGTTTTCACTTTACTGAGTTGACATGAATGAATGAATTGAATTGTAATTTTGCCATATCAGTCTTTGCTATTGGTGACAATTGAAGGTCACCCTCTTTCAAAACAAATAACTTCTAAGCTGTTTGAAAGTGTGAAATGTGGAACATATGACTGAAAAGCTGAGGGAACAGCATAAGCAGAGGCAAAGGTATAAAAAAAAATAGTAACATGGTGAAAAATTAGAAAAAAAGGTAAACATAGGTCGGAAATGGTGCCAAAAAAGGGGGCTTGTGCAATCACCTTTGCAATAATTGAGAGCATTCTAAAATGTTACTTTAAAACAAAAATTTATTTTGCATTTCTACAAAGGAGACATTAATGAATATTTATAATGAACCCAGTTGTTTCTAACTAGTGTTGCTTTTGTATATATTGAACTTGCAAAATTAGGTCTACCGCTGTTATGTACAGTGACCCATCTTAACCAGTTTCTATAAGCCATTTGTTCCATTCAAAGCAATGGTCATGCTAAGCTTGCACTTACCAGTTGAAAAGATCATGAATGCTATGTTCTAGTGACAATTTAATCACAATTTTCGTCTCCATTTTCTTTGTAAATATTTCTGTAATGAGATGATTGGGTTTCATCAGTTAGAATAAAGCATGTTTAAAGCACTGTGAAAGTGTGAAAAGTGTAATGCAGAGTTTGAGCTGTGTGATGAAACTTAGTGTTATGAGGTAATCGGTATTACGTGTGACCTATGATATGATTAATTGAATTATCACCCCCCCAAATTTAACCCCTTTCAGTATGGCAAGCCTGGTTTTTTGGCTCGGCTTTCTGCTACCATTCAGTCCTGTAAGGAGGAAAATTGGCGCAACCGAATTTTCCTTCAATTTCTTGGTTTTTGAGGTGCAGAAGAGTGCAAAATAGGTACCTAGGTAAATTTTCCATACACACACACAAAGCGTTATAAACATTCTCATGGGAAAGGAGAAGCAGTGTT
This sequence comes from Stramonita haemastoma, assembly GCA_030674155.1. Lineage (NCBI taxonomy): Eukaryota > Metazoa > Mollusca > Gastropoda > Neogastropoda > Muricidae > Stramonita > Stramonita haemastoma. Next base: position 41,836,990 of record CM060318.1, read on the forward strand.
TGCCGTATCAAAACTACTTTCCAGAGTCCATTGATGCCAGTTAGTCGTATCAACAAACCCTCCTTGGGTACCATTATCGCCAGGAAATCGGCTGACAGGACTGAAGGGGAGATCGCCAGGGCAGAAATTCAGGATAGGGGAAGAAATTGTCAGCAGATATTCAGTGCTGTAAGGGTGATAAAAAAAATCCATCTTAATGGTGATAAGTAGTCTGTAAACAGCACTTTATAGTTTATATTTTACTAAGTATCAAATCAAAAGCAATAATTATCTTTCCTAAAAAGCATTGTTAGTGTTTCAGTGTAAGG
>CM060318.1:41842297-41844797 GCA_030674155.1 Stramonita haemastoma
CACACGCACGCACACAAACATACCACTCATGAATTATTTTTGTAACTGAAAGGCATAAACAAGTCATTAACCCTTTTTTCCCTTGACCTCACTCCATACTGGGCCTTTTGTATTTTTGCGTTCCTCTGGATACTGGCCATTTGTATATGTTTTTTTAAAAAAGCACAAAAAATAAATGACAAAACACAATGACTTGAAATTTTGAGACATGTTTATTTGTAAGTGGAATTAGCGTGGTACCAAGTTTCATAGCCCTTACTTTCATGTTTGTTTTTTGTAGCTGTAGTGATAAAACAATTTTTACAACAAATTTTTGGGTGGTTGCAAATGCGTAGTAGGAAAATTTTCAGCATTGTTGTAAAAAAACGTTATTTTCCTCATAAATCACATCGAGAGACCCTGTTGAATGTGAAAAAGGCTATTTGAGTGTGTCTGCATTATCCAAATTAGCAAATATTAGTAACATGCAATTGACAAATTCATAATTTTTCATTTGGCACTGCAGTCCATGCATTTCATGGTCCATATATGGTGGAATGGCAGGGAAAAAAATCTGAAATCTTCATGCCAGGGTTTGTTCAAAAACTGAAGGAAACAGTCCATGCTCTGGTCATGCAGTGGGCATTTGCATGGGTGTTTCCTTCACGGTGATTGACAGCGTCAATGTTGATGACACTGGCCATGCCTCTCTCCTCTTACACATCAGGTTGATGTCCGAAATTTCATGTTCACTCTCCTCAGATGGAACAAAATCACTCTCCTTGTCTTCTTCAACATCTTTTACATCTGATCCCTCTGTTTTGGCCAGTTCTACAGCTTCTCATAGAGTGTAAACATGCCTGTCTCATCTGTTCTGAATACTACTCATACTAGGTTCTGACAGTTCATTTGAATACGAGGGAGGGCCCTATGTTAAAAAAAAGAAAGCTTCAGCACAGCAAATAGACGCAAACCATCAACTCCATTGGTCTAAGATTGAAGTATGCTAATTAGGTGGATCTATCTGCAGTGTTGATTCTAGTGTGCGCCCTTGCGGGATTCCCGCATTTTTTTCAACTTTGCCGCAAAATAATGTGACCAGTGCGCCCTGACTGACGCAAAAAAACTGTGGATAGCGCATATTTAAACAAACAGTGCGCCCCCGCAACTGCCGTTTGTATAGTTTCAAAATAGCCCTACATGTGTTGGTCATTAGGTTGATACCCCAGGGACAGCAAGATGCACTGATTAGCGCCAACAGTCATCACAGTCGTCACAAAGCGACTGGTCTGACGTCATTTCCCTACTCATTTACGTCATTACGTCATTTTTCAAAGGAGCCGTGTACTCCTGAAACAAGTGACGTCATTGTAACAGAGATCGTTAGTGGTGGTAGTGGAAGAGGCCGCGTCCCGGCAGGGTTCAAAGCTGGCAGACTGAAGAGTTTTCAAGGTGGTTTTTCAGATCTGGCTAGACAAGTAGCCCGTGCTTGGCAACAATAATGATGGCATAGGGTAGACTATCGGCTGGATATCAAAAATGACGTTGACCCCCCCCCCCCCCTCTCTCTCCCCTCCCCCTCTCTCTTGCATGGGAGGAAAAACAAGATTTTGATATTGGATTTCACCTCTTTTCTCATCCAGATCTAGATCTCTGTAAGTTTAACAAAATCTCTCTCTCTCTCTCTCTCTCTCTGGCATATGGGAGGAAAAGATAAGACTGAGTATTGGCTTTAACCCCTTTTCTCATCTAGATCTAAATCTAGTTCTCCCTCCAACTCTGAATGGAAATACAAAATGGACTTTTGACATCCCTTCCTCCCTCCCCCACCTCTCTCTCTCTCTCTCTCTTTCATGTGGTAAGGGGGGGGGTGTAAGACTGATTTTGGCTCTTGCCTCTTTTTTTTCATCTAGATCTAGCTCTCCAACTCAAAATGTGGAAATACAAATTTGACTTTGGCTCTCTCTCCTTCCCTCCCTCCCCCCCTCTCTCTCTTTCTCCTTTCCTCCCCCCTCTCTCTCTTGTATACAAACAATGCATCTCCTGTATCTATGTAGTATGTATCCCTCCACATCTAAATGTACCACAATCTTCCCCCCCCCCCCCTTTCTCTCCCCCCTCCCCTCTCCTCTGTCTTTCCTGTGTAAGAAAATCATTTTACAGACCAGCTGCAATACATAAGGTGTATATTAAATCCTGTCTGCCTACATACCATCCTGCTTGTTTTGTTTCTCGTTCTTGAAAAATAGCAGCAATCAGAGTACTAACGGTATTATGAGCAAATACTACATACTACTTGTCCCCTTTTTTATGAAAAAGGGGAGGGGGGCAAATGCCCCCTTTTTTTCATTTCAGGGGGCCCTTGGGCCCCCTTTTTTGAAATCCTAGAATCAACACTGTATCTGTGATGGTGGGTGATTACGTCACTTATGGAAATTTTTTAAGGTCAGAATGAATGACTATAACCACTGTCAGTATGCAACAGGATGGAAATGGATGACGGCTATAGCCATCGTTAGTA
>CM060318.1:41847297-41869797 GCA_030674155.1 Stramonita haemastoma
CACCCGTGTCAAGCTGTGGGTGGCCCTTGTCGTCGGCCACGAGCTGGCGCATCAGTGGTTTGGAAACCTGGTCACCATGGTTAGTCACTGAAATGATTCTTTCGGGGGGGGGGTTTCAGCGGTAGAGTTTTCATTGTGGTGTTTGTTTTATCTTGTTTGTTTGTGTCGGGAATGATGGGAGTTTGTTATGGTTACTGAAAGATTAAAAGAGTTGGAGGGTGCTGCACCCTCCCCCCCTCCCCCCTCCCTGTGCTTGTTTACTCAAGTTCCTGTATCATACAAGCGTGGTTTCCATGTGCAGGCAAAGTGTTCATAGTGTGAATCGTCCATATCACCTGTATGATATGTAAACTGGGTATTGATTCCATTCCCAAAAGTGTGTGTGCGTGTGTGTGTGTGTGTGTGTGTGTGTGTGTGTGTTTAGTTGATTGGTTTCTTTCCAGATTTTGTCACCGGTGACTCTTGTTTGATTTAAAAAACAATTATTTTATTTTGTTGGAAACGTAACGTTTGGTGTAACATTTTTGGTTGTGTGTGTGTGCGTGTGTGTGTGAGCATGCGTGTGTGTGAGCATGCGTGTGTGTGAGCATGCATGTGTGTGAGCATGAATGTGTGCGTACATGCATGTGTGCGTGCATGTATGCATGTGTGTGTTTTTTTAAAAATGTTGATTGTGTAACATATTTGGCGCACACTACAAAAAGACAAGAAGAATCAAAATTCCATGCTTTTAGCAATATCTCTTAGCCCTCTTGCATTCGGTGTCTCTGATCACAAACTGCCCCAAGAATTCGCATTTTATCACAAAATCAGGTCAGGCACACATGCTGGCTGGCCTTTTCCTCCTTTAAAGTACATACCAGCAGCTATAATTACTTCCAAACACTCTACTGAGTTTCTCCTTCTGGCCTGATAGAGCTTTGACATGTGGTAGCAATTAGTGATGGTCACAGCGTGATGGACATCTACTGTGTGTAAATCCTGGCAAATCCCAGATCAGGACTTAGGGGAAGTAATTATTCAATCTCGGCAAATCCCAGATCGGGACTAAGGGTTAAAAGCAGTAAATAAAACTGTGGGAACAAGAGTATTTTTAAGAGTGAATAATTTTTTATTATTATTGAAGAGTATACTGTAATAAAACTGATTTTGATAAAATTGAATACTTTCATGATAAAGCAGTGCTTGTAAAACTATTTCTAACAAAGAACATCAATAAATATGTGCCTTTTTAAAAACTATTTTCAAAAAATACTGACACATCTCTCATGGCTGCTTGGATTGTCAGCCACATGATTCAGGGGTCTGTGGCAGGAATGGTGGACCCACCTGTGGCTGAATGAGGGCTTTGCCTCCTGGATCGAGTACCTGTGTGTGGACCACTGTTTCCCCGAGTTTGATGTGTGGACACAGTTCATCAACACCGACCTGGGCAGAGCTCTGGAGCTGGATGCCCTCCACAACAGTCACGCCATCGAGGTAAGGAGCACTGTAGTATCCTGGTCAGTTAGGGTTTCAGTAAATCCCCAGGTGAACACACAGTAGTGTTTGTATCTATAGTGTGAGCACTACAGACAGAAAACGAGAATCTTCCTTGACCACTATTTTCAGTTGATTTGGAACATAATATTTGAGAGATTGCTTCTAGTGCCATACTGAATGTACTGTAAATGAGGATACTTACAGAAGTTGTTTTATTTTCAGATCGAAGTGGGCCGACCTTCAGAAGTAGATGAGATCTTTGATGCCATTTCCTACAGCAAGGGAGCTTCAGTGATCCGCATGCTGCATGACTACATCGGTGATGAGGTGAGTGAGTTCCTGGTCTCTCTCTTCACAACTCCACTCTCCCCATAAGTCCTTTGGATGAGACTATAAACCAAGGCCCCGTGTGCGAACGCACGCAGAACATCTTGCGCACACGTTAAATCCTGTTCTGCTTTTTGTAAGAGTATGCCATTGTGTGTCGGTGGGAACAGATGACATTTACAAAAAACTGCATAGACACAGGGACTGGATGTAAAAAAGCACAAGACTGCTTATCCCATTATCCTTGTTATAAAAGAAAAAAAAACAAAAACAAAAAAACTATCAAGTAGTCATGGCTCTTCTTACCGCTACAGTGACATGCCTCCATTTTTTGGTATTGTTTTTGGTTTTTTATTTGTTCCTTGGCTAGAGCTCCGAGGTTCACCAGTGGTGAGATTTGTGCCTCTGCAGTAGTTTTTTTTCCCCTACCATTTAGATTGCTGCATTTTGACTTCAGGGATGGTGTCTTGACATGACACGCGTGCATGTGTTTTTGGAATTTTGCCATCTGTTTCGAACGGGAATGTTCTGCTGAAAAACTGCTTGATCTATGAAGCAAATTTTTCTTTCAAAACCCAGAACAAAAAGTAAAATAATATAAAAAAGAAAAAAATCCAAAATAAAAGAAAAAAGACTCAGCATTTATTCTTCAAGAAATTTGAGTCATGTTTCTCATATTTAGGCATTAAGGAGAGCGAACAAGTAAGAGCGCAGCACCCAAATGTTTGGCAGAGCAAATTTTCTTTTTGTCAGAAACCCTCTTCAGGCTAAAAGATTAGCCCCACTGACAGTATTTAGGCTCTAAGGTAAAAGCATTTTGCTGTATAATTCCTTCCTGGAAACAGACAAAGAAATAGAAGCCAGGTGAAAAACGGGGTTTGATGTTTCAGGACTTCCGCAAAGGGATGAACCTGTACCTGACCAATCACAAGTACAGCAACACGGTGACTGAAGACCTGTGGAGTGCCCTGGGAGAATCCAGCGGCAAACCTGTGCGGGATATGATGAACACCTGGACTTCACAGAAAGGATTCCCTGTCATCAAGGTGTGTGTGTGTGTGTGTGTGTGTGTGTGCGTGTGTGTGTGTGCGTGCGTGTGTGTGTGTGTGTGTGTGTGTGTGTGTGTGTGTGTGTGTGTGTGTGTGTGTGTGTGTGTGTGTGTTAGAAGAGAGTTAATGAGTAGGCTTGTTGGTGTGTATGATGAAGTGCTTTTGTGTGCCTGTTTGGGGGATTTATTTGTCAGTGGTTTTTCTTTGTTTTGTTTCTGTAATTTGTGTTAAAAAGAACCAGTAAATAATTTTTTTTTTTAAACCAAATTACTGTTCACTCTTAAGTAGATTGCTTCCAGACCAAACTGGTTAAACTAAGCATGTCATCTTTTTCAGTTTTGTTTAAAAGAAAAGAAATTTAACTATGAATAACATACTTCTTCAGAGAAGTGAATATTGTTCAACGTTTACTACTCAAGCCACATTCATATTTCAGGGGTGAAATGATTTAGTGCAGATTCACAAAGGCATACAGGTGTCAGGTTTAATTCTGCTGCTTTTGTTACAGGTGAGCCAGCAACAGGATGGGAAGAAGCGCACTCTGACTTTTGAGCAGGAAAAGTTTTGTGCTGATGGCAAACAAGCAGGTCAGTTGACAGAAGCTTAGATAATGTATGCCATTTTTGAAAAAGCTACTTGAAACTGAGATCGATAGATGCTATAGTGGAGAGGATAAGGCAGTGGGATTTCAATCCCATGGGCCTATGAAGTGGTGGGTTTGAATGCAGGCGGTGTTTGGTGAATTAGGGTTCGGATATTTACAAACTCATAGGTCAAGTGCTAGTGCAGACCTGCCAGTGACTTGATCCCCTTTGTGTATACATAGGCAGAAGATCAGATATACACGTTAAAGATCCTGTAATTCATGTCAGCGTTTGGTGGGTTGTGGAAGCACAAACATACCCAGCATACATCCCTGTAGTCGGAATGGGGCTATCTTCATGGTGGGCAAAAATGGTCATATACGCAAAATCTCACCATCAGTGAATCTTAGAGCTCTAGCTCCAAAACAACTGAGACCCAGTCAGCTGTTCTTTTTTGGCATTGAAAGGTCCAGGAAGGGCATAAGATCGAGCTTATGCTTTCAGTAAACATGTCGTCACCTTTGAAACAAAGTAGAATGTAAAAACAATGTCAGTTGGTTTCAATCATGTATTGTGCTTTATATACATTATATTAGATTCGGAAATGTGTGATTACCCTTTCTGCAACATTTTAGCCACAACATAGGATAAGCTTAGAGGTCAGTTCCAAGAAGAAAAAAGTTGCGACTTACTGTCTATGAAATATAGCATCGTGAGAACACAGCTTCAGATACATACATTTTCAGAGGCGGTGTTACACGCCAAAATCAGATATGCTTAACGGCTGTGTAACACATTTTCGCTCATATGACAGACAACATTAGTTAATGTCTGAGCATTCGACACGAAGAAGACAAAGAGGTGTAAGACACTGACGGTTTCAGGAGACGGCCACAACTTCAATTGGATGGTGCCGGTCAGTGTGGCCACAGGGTCCAGTCCCGACAAAGCAGTGTCCACCATCCTCATGGAAAAGAAAACCGCCACCATCACGCTGGATGATATCAAAGCCGACGAATGGGTCAAGGTGAATCTTTTGCGTGTGTGTGGGGGGGGGGGAAGGGTGGTGGTTGTGGTGTTGGAGAAGATTAGGATATGTTTACTTTTTTATGTATGTATGGGTATGGTTGTGTGATTTTTTTTTTTTTTTTTTTGGTGTGTGTGTGGGGAGGAGGGGTTAGGTTTATGGATATATATATATATATATATATATATATATTATATATATATATATATATATATATATATATATGTATATATATATATATATATATATATATGTATATGTATATATATATATATATATATATATATATATATATATATATCAGGGTTCGCGATAACCGGTAATTGTCGGTATTTTACCGGTTGTAAACAGGGAATACCGAAAATCTTCGAAGCAGCCGGTACCGCGTACCGATTCTATTTGCCTGTGACCGATTAGATTTCCATCTCAAAAAAAAGTCTGAAGTGACATTTTCTGACAGTCCGTCATGTGCCTGTACTGTGCTTCCGCACAGGTACCCCTTCTTACCACCCCTTCCAACGAACATCTTTGGCGCCAGCCTCATTAGCCTGGCACGCAGAACAGCAAGCTTTACTGTGAAAGAATAGAGCTTCGCGCTCTTCTCGGCATGACAGTGACTTCCATGCACAATGAGTAAATGGGGCCTAGATTTATTTATTCTTTATTCTTTTAATCTTTTATATCGAGGATAATGGAATAAGCACTCCTGTGCTTTTTTACATCTAGTCCCCGTGTGTATGCAGTTTTGTAAATGTCATCTGTTCCCACCAGCACACGATAGCCTGCTCTTACAAAAAGCGAAAGCGGAGGGTCTATGACTATGAATTTGGGCGTTGCTTTGAGAGAGAAGAGTCAAAACTAAAACTAAACTGAACGAAACATCTAGATGAGCGCTAAGCATAGAAACAAGAAAGAAGAATATAAGTCACAGAATGATGTCATGCAAAACAACAGACTGACACAGACACTGACACAGGCGTTAGAAAAAAATCCTATTTCCTGCGTGGCTTCGTGCCCAAGAAGCGAGTGGCAGCAGGACGGCAGTCGAAGTCTGAGGAGACTTGCGTTCAATTTAGATTTAGTTTTGCTGCCGAACAATCCCTCCCTCCCCCACCTCCTCACTGAATAGTTTCCTTTTGTTGACAGTACATACCGGATTTTATTTTCTAGGGACCGATTTGGGGGGAGTTGGTCAAGATATCTCTGAAATGGCAACTCGCTGTACCGGTTTTAAAAAATCCTAGCGCGAACCCTGTATATATATATATATATATATATATATATATATATATATATATATATATATATATATATATATATATATTATATATGTAAAAATATAAATAATATGCGTGTGTGTTGCATTGTATGTGTATATGAGTACAAGTAAAGTATCTCATCATTATTACATCACACACACACACACACACAGAGTCTCACACGCACACACACTCACAAACACACAGACAGACACACACACACACACATCTCTCTCTCTCTCTCTCTCTCTCTCTCCCCCTCTCTCTCCCTTCCTCCTTCCCTCTCTCTCTCCAACACATTATCTCGACTGATTCCTACTGTATAGAACTGTGTGACAGGTGAACACAGGCACTGTGGGGGTGTACAGAGTGCAGTACTCCAGTGACATGCTGGATCTGCTGATCCTGGCCATCAAGAGCAAGTCCCTGCCCCCAAGGACAGACTAGGCCTGCAGAATGATCTCTATGCTCTGGTGAGTTTAATTAACCCTTTCAGTACGGTAAGCCTGTTTTCCGGCTCAGCTTCCTGCTACCCTTCAGTCCTGTAAGGAGGAAAACTGGCGCAACCGAATTTTCCTTCCAATACCTGGGTTTCTGAGGTGCAGAAGAGTGCAAAACGGGTACCTAGGTAAATTTTACATACACACACACACACACAAAGATTTTTTAACATTCTCATGGGGAAAGGAGAAGCTGTTTTGCCGTATCAAAACTATTTTCTAGAGTCCGTTGATGCCAGTTAGCCGCATGATGGATCACTATAAACAAACCCTCCTCTGGTACCGTTATCGCTGGGAAATCAGCTGACAGGACTGAATGGGAGAGTGCAGGGGCAGAAATTCAGGATAGGGGAAGTAATTGTCAGCAGATATTCAGTACTGTAATGTTTTAGTCCAAATCTCCCACATCGAAGACAGATTGCGCTGTGCCTGAATTTTGCTTGTATGACAGACAACAAAAGTTGCTGTCTGAGCATTTGTCGATGAAGTCTGAATTTTCGATCAGGAGTGTACATCACTTGATTTTTTTTTTTGTGAGTGCAAATATTTTCTCTCAGGGATATCAGATTTAGACATTTTTTGCATCAAGGTTCCTCTCCATAATGATATTTTAGGCTACCGATAGATATATGGGTGTAATTCTCTTTGCAAGTAACCGGTCCCTTCCTCCATTCATTCATCCATTCATTCATTCATCCACTCATTCACTTTCACTCATTCATTCATTCATTCATCGATAGATATGTGGGTGTAATTCTCTTTGAAAGTAACCAGTCCCTTCCTCCATTCATTCATCCATTTATTCATTCATTCATTCCTTCCTTCCTCCATTCATCCATTCATTCATTCATTCATTCATTCATTCATTCATTCCTCCTTTCATTCATTCATTCATCCATTCCTTCCTTTCTCCTTTCATTCATTCATTCATTCATTCATTCATCCATTCATTCCTCCCTCCATTCATTCATTCCTTTCAATCAATCAGATTTTTATTTCCAGATGGTACATTGAATAAGCATCGATTTGCTTTTTTCCTTCATTCATTCATTCACTACAATCCTCTACGTGCAGGCCCGAGCGGGTTGTTACTCTGCGGTGGAGGTGCTGAAAGTGACGGAGGCGTTTGTGAACGAGGACAACTACACGGTGTGGTCTGACCTGTCTGGCAGCCTGTCCTCCGTGGCCCTGCTCCTGCAGCACACAGAGTCCTACCCCCAGTACAAGGTCTTCGCCCGCAAACTCTTCTCCACCATTGCCGCCACTGTGGGCTGGGACCCCAAGCCTGATGATGGTACGGGGGTTTGTTGGAGGGGGGGGGGGGGGATGATTTCGTTTGTTACTTGTGTCAGTGTGTGTGTGGGGGGGGGAGGGGGAGGGTATGGGGTTGTGTGTGTGGGTTTGTGTGCTGTGTGTGTGTGTGTGTGTGACTTTGTATGTAAGACTTTGTATGTGAGACTCTGTGTGTGTGTGTGTGTGTGTGTGTGTGTGTGTGTGTGCGTGTGTGTGTGTGTGTGTGTGTGTGTGTGTGTGTGTGTGTGTGTGTGTGTGTGTGTGTGTGTGCGTGCGTGTGTGTAAAACAGAGGTAGGTTGATGTTTAAACGTGTCTGCAATTTGATTTTTGTAGTTCAGATTGTTTCGAGTTCTTTTGGCAACTGACATTACCACAGACCTCAGAACTCGAAACAATCTGCAGTCTATAATATCAATTTCTAATAACGTTTCATAGAGATGTCCGATTTTCTATCTGTTTTTACCTTTTTAGCCTTTTTATTACAAATTAATAACATGGTAACTAAAAATAGACCTGTTGCAATGACACTCGTGTGTTGGAGGGTCACATTTAACCAGTGTGTAATGTATTTTTACCACCATCATTTGTGTGTTAGAGGGTCACATTTAATCAGTGTGTAATGTATTTTTACCACCATCATTGTGTGTTGGAGGGTCACATTTAATCAGTGTGTAATGTATTTTTACCACCATCACTGTGTGTTGGAGGGTCACATTTAATCAGTGTGTAATGTATTTTTACCACCATCATTGTGTTTTGGAGGATGACATTTAATCAGTGTGTAATGTATTTTTACCACCATCATTGTGTGTTGGAGGGTCACATTTAATCAGGATATAATGTATTTTTACCACCATCATTGTGTGTTGGAGGGTCACATTTAATCAGGATATAATGTATTTTTACCACCATCATTGTGTGTTGGAGGGTCACATTTAATCAGGATATAATGTATTTTTACCACCATCATTGTGTGTTGGAGGGTCACATTTAATCAGTGTGTAATGTATTTTTACCACCATCATTGTGTGTTGGAGGGTCACATTTAATCAGTGTGTAATGTATTTTTACCACCATCATTGTGTGTTGGGGGGTCACATTTAATCAGGATATAATGTATTTTTACCACCATCATAGTGTGTTGGAGGGTCACTTTTAATCAGTGTGTAATGTATTTTTACCACCATCATTGTGTGTTGGAGGGTCACATTTAATCAGTGTGTAATGTATTTTTACCACCATCATTGTGTGTTGGAGGGTCACATTTAATCAGGATATAATGTATTTTTACCACCATCATAGTGTGTTGGAGGGTCACTTTTAATCAGTGTGTAGTGTATTTTTACCACCATCAACAGGTCACCTGACGTCCATGCTGCGTGACTTGGTTCTGACCAGGATGGGTCGCCTTGGCGACGAGGCCACTGTGGCAGAGGCCATGAAACGCTTCAAAGACCACGCCAGTGGTTTCAAGACTCTGCCAGCTGACCTCAGAGGGCCTGTAGGTGTCTCTCCTTTCTTGTCTGGTTTTTTTTGGTTGTTTTTGCAGAGTGTCGTGTTTTGCTGTTGTTATGAGAAAAATGAAGTAAGGCTCCTCGAAGTTGGAATGTGGCTAACAAGTCTTTTGGATGGAATTTCAAATTGAAATCCTATATGCCAGTGCATGCATAATGTCTTGTGTACATATGAAAAGCCCATCTCTATTTTATACAGCCAGTAGCATGGATGACCCAGCATGCAGCATATGACATATAGAGGGATGAGCTCCTTCAGGTTTGGCTTGTTCAAAACACTGCTTGAAAAGCTCAACAACTGTTCAAGGAGTTTAGCAAGAAGTTAGGTCATTTTTGTTTTATAAATCAGTGTATGTGACATTTTGTAAAAAACCAAAGTTTGTTTTACAGTGTTTGAGTGACATTGTTGCCTGACATATATTTCTGTGTGTGTGTGTGTGTGTGTGTGTGTGTGTGTGTGTGTGTGTGTGTGTGTGTGTGTGTGTGTGTGTGCAGGTGTATGTGACTGTGCTGACCAATGGAGGAGAAGACATCTTCAACCAGATGCTGGAGGTACAGTGTGACTATACAACTTTATTTATTTATTTATTTTATTCTTTATTTAGAGGTTTATGGAATAAGTACTCATGTGGGTTTTTTTTTTTCTTTTTACATCTAGTCCCTGTGTGTATGCGGTTTTGTATATTTTGTCATCAGTTCCCACCAGCACCCAATAGCCTACTCTTCAGAGGACCAGAACATGTTTTAATGTGTGTGCAAATTGTTCTGCATGCATTTGTTACACAGGACCTTGGTTTATAGTGTGATCTGTAGGACTTGTGGGGGTCGGGGGATGGGGGTTCAGTCAGCACTGATGTTAATTCCAGGGGAAAAATCCTCTTGAATGATAGATAACTTTTTTTGGATGTCTTTTTGTTTTTTTCTCTTCAAGTTTTCTCTTTTAGATTTTTTCTTCCCATGCTACCTCTCTGTGTGACTCTGTCTCTGTGTCTCTGTCCTTTTCTTGTTCTCTCTTGTTCTCTCTTTCTTGCTTAGTCTTTATTTTATTTCCTGTTCTCCGTTCCCCCTTTTTTCGTTCTGTCTGTCTCATATGACTACTTATAATTTTACTTGCAGTCGTTTTTCTTTCTAGCCTTCTGTTTTCTGCTCTTTTGTGTGTAGTCATTTAATTTTTCTATCAGCTAAGTTTACCTCCCTTGTTTGTTTGTGTTTTTAAGTAAAAGTTTTTTCTCAGTCTTTTGTTTTGTTTTGCATATTAGGTGTGTGTGTATGTGTATGTTTTGGTTCTTTCTTGCTCAAAGTGACGGTGTATCCTGTGTTGTATTTTCTCCCCCAATAGCTGTACGACAAGGCGGACATGCAGGAAGAGAAAGTGCGCATCAGTCGGTCCCTGGGTGCCACTGACAAAGAAGACCTCATCAAGAGAGTGCTGGACTTTTCTCTGTCAGTAAGTAGAGGACAGTGCTGGGTCTGTTAACATTGTGTATCAGCCAATGCTTCAGACACAAGGGTAGCTTCAGCTTTGGCCATTTTTTATTTAATCTATATGAGTAGTTTCCTTTTTGTTGGGTTTTTCTTTTTTTTTAAAACCCTCTTAGTCCTGAACCAGGATTTGCCGGGATTGAATAATTGCCCCCCTTGAATCCCAAACCCCGGTAAGCAGATTTCCATCACTCTGTGACCATCACTAGTTGCTACCACATGTCAATGCTCTATCAGGCTAGAGGAACGAACCTTGCTGTGTGTCTGGAAGTAATTATAGCTGCTGGTATGTACTTAGAAGGAGGAAAAAGCCAGTGAGCATGTGTGCCTGACCTGATTTTGTGGTGGAATGCGAAATCTAGGGGAAGTTTGTGTTCAGAGAATCCGAATGCAAGAGGGTTAAGGTAAAGGTGTCCCATAACCTATGTGGTCGTAGGGGAGCGAGGCATCAGAGACCTCAGCTTCTCTAGGGACCAGCATATTGAGCATAGCGCCCATCTCCTCCCTCACTGCTCTACCTTCCCTGACCCTAAAGAGGGCAGGTACCCATTTACAGCTGGGTGGACCAGGGGACTGTACTGAAGCCAATGGTCACCCATCCAGTTAGTAACCATTCTCAATACTGCTTAACCTTAGCTTACTGAGCTATCCCGGTTGTTGTTTTTTTGTTGGCCTTAAAAGTTGTTTGAAATGCCAACATATAGACTTTGGCATGTTATGAAATACTCTAACAAGCCATCAGAGATTCACACTCAGTCATTATTTTTGTTCTTTCTCTCTCTGTGTAAGCAGCATTTTCCTTTTCCTTTTTTGTTATTTGTCATTTTTTTGTTTTATCTTACCTGGTTTTCTTTTTGTTGTCGTTTGTTTCATTTTGCTTTGAAAAAAATTGATTTGTTCATTATTTTAGGCTTATTTTGACCTGAAATATTCATATGCGTAGAGACAGCAATCAGCTTGCTTGAAACACTCGCATTAAACAAAAAGAGGGTAGTTTGAATTTAGTAGAGGAATGTAAAGGATATTGCAGCTTGGCAGTAATGATGACTCAGTGTGATGTTGATATCCAATATTTTATGGGAACTCAATTCAAGTCACAAGGTGCATTTCATCTGTTTTTTGATTGCTGTCAAAACAATAATGAAATGAACCTGCAAAACTCAGTCTGACAACTAAATTCTGGATTGTTATAAGAAAGAATTAACTTTCATCCTGCTATACTTCAGAAATTCTTCAGTTATTACAATATTCATCTGAGAATGTTCAGTTGCCTATTGTTTTTCTTTATCTTAAAAGTGTTTTAAACATGTAAGAAATAAAAAAAACATATTCCCTCATGTATCATTTAAAGAATCACTTTTCCAAAAATTCCCTCATTCATTCTTATGATCTTTATGTTGATGTTCAGAACATTCCTGCATTGCTTTTTTTTCTTTGTACTTCAGGACAAGGTGCGGTCTCAGGACAGTGTGTTTGTCATCGCTGGGGTCACAGGGTCAAAGTTGGGGCGTGAACTGGCATGGAGCTTCGTGAAGGAGAATTGGAAGATGCTGCACAAACGTTACGAGGGTGGCTTCCTTCTGTCTCGCCTGGTTAAAGTGGGTCCTTGTGTGGAATGCACACTTTTGACAAAGTTGTAAATGTGTTCTGTTTCTTCAGTATATCCAGTAATCATGAAACTGAAGTACAGTATTTAAGAATCTTTTCGCTCTAATTCTGTTTGTTTTTTTATTGCCTAGGTGACCATTCACATGCAGTTATCATCCCCACTTTAGAGGAAATTTTGTGCTAGACATTTTCTCTTTTTGTACACTCTTAATATCTACATTTTTCTTCTTTTCTTTCTTTTATATCTTTGTGGCTTTTTTATCTGCTGTTTTGATTTATTCACTTGTATTGTGTCTTAAGTATTCTATGTGCAGATATAAGTGACCTCTCTTGCAGTGTATGTCACGTTTGTATATTATGGTTTTAAAACTTATTTTATTTATTTATTTATTCTTTATATCGAGGACAGTGGAATAAGCACTCATGTGCTTTTTTATATCCAGTCCCCATGTGTATGCAGTTTTGTAAATCTTGTCATCTGTTCCCACTGGCACATGATGGCCTACTCTTACGAAAAGCAGAACAGGATTTAACGTACGCAAGAGGTTCTGCATGTGTTCACACACTGGGCTTTGGTTTATAGTCTCATCCGAAAGACTTTTGGGGAAAGAGGAGTCAGCACTGAAACATAAGTATGTTTGCAAAACAAGTTTTGTGGGAAGACTTGTGAGCACTATGTGTGGTGCTGTTACTTTTCCAAAATTTTGAAAACATCTATTGGTCCTGCTAGCTTATTGCTCAGGTTCATTCCATTTATTCCTTTTATTCATGAATCAACTTTATTCATGCTGGGAAATGATCAGTGAGCAGCATAGGTTACTATCCATTTTTTTTTTTTCATAGGTTACAGTCCATTAAAAGTGCAAATACCTTGATATGAAGCTTACAAGACAGATACAGCTTAGCTGTGTTTAGATTTTTGTTGATTTTAACATGACCAGGAAGAGGGGGAAATTTCTCTCATCAGAAATCAGCAGTTAGTGGTGTACAATGACCTTGTTTGATGTTCATCTTTTTTTTTTTTCCAGACCACCACAGAAAACTTTGTGACAGAGGCAAAAGCCAAAGAAGTCAAGGTAAGTAAAGTGAACACATGCTGTATTTTTCTTGAATTAGGATTTACAAAAAGAAAACAAGTACAGCAATGCCCAGACTGCCTGTATTAGGAGAAAAAACGTCTATGGTTGAAGTCAATTGTTGATTGGTGGAAGTAAAATGGGCATTTTTGTCAAAAATATGTTAAGTATAGTCAGTGCCAATGACCATGATGTTTAACACAAAGTTTGAAAGATAAGGTATCTTTCTTGGCTACTGTGAGGCTTGAATTATATTGATCCATTTTGTAACTGTTTGCTAAGAACTTCAACTTTTTCACATAGAGTTCTTGCGTAAACTGCCTCCATGAAGGCTTTTGTAAAAGTTGAAATTGTGTGCAGTACAAGTATTCACAAATGAAAACATGAGTTCATACGTGTGACTTTTTACATAAAAGAAACTTGGAAGGAGAATGAAGAAATGGAAGGAGAGTTTGGATACATATTTCATTTGGCTTTTTAGCATCCCCACCTTCTAGAAGTTCTGCGCTAGGAATCCCTCCTCTTCTGTCACTCTCTATGTTTCTGCCTTGTTCCTTTTCTTCCTGTCACCTTCTTCTTGTCTATTTTCTGCCTTCTTGGTCTATTCTCCTGCCTTTTCTACCAGAACAATTTTAAAGATGACAGTTCTCTCCCACACTCAAGTCAGATGCGCTGGACCTGACTTGTCAGATGCTTAACAGCAGTGCAGCGAAGCGCATTTTTGCTAATATGACAGACAACAGTAGTTGCTCTCAGAGCGTTGGATGAAGAAGAAGAAATGAGTCTATGAATGTACCTCTTCACCTCACAGCGCACAAATCCTACATCACTTAGTCAAGAGTGCTAAATTTGGTGCGCCCTTTCCTTTTACCTAGTCCAAATGTGGTCAGTTCCTGATATAAATAGCACTAGCTAGTCCCCACCTAGACTGGGATGGGATGGTTTATTTAGCAGCTAAGAGGAGCTGAAAGTGGGGGTAAACTGACGCTGTGACCTGTGCTGCCTGTTTGTTTGGGCATTCAGGACTTCTTCAAAGCAAACCCGGTGGAGGCAGCAGAGCGCACAGTGGAGCAGTCCATCGAGAACATCCGCCTGAACGCCAGCTGGATGGAGCGAGAGGCAGCCAAGGTGTGCGAGTTCCTGAAGAAACAGGCGTGAGTGAGTGAGTCAGCCTCCTGCAGGGAGAGACCCCCCTCCCTCCCTCTCCTCCATCATTGTACGCAGCAGCACACCAGGCAGACACAGACAGACAGGCAGGGAAATACCACTGCTCCAGTATTTGCAACAGCACAGATTGGCTGATGAAGTGTTGTCCAAAGCCTGGCACTGTTTTTGAATTTTTTTGATCATTAAAAGTTGGACAGTTCTTGATGATTGATTTTTTGTTTTACTCTGTGTCACTTTTTTGTGCATCTGTTGTGGAAGAAGGCATTGATTTGATTTGACTCTGTGCCGCTGTCGGTGTATCTGTTGTGGAGGATGGCTTTTACTTTTTAACACTTGTTGTCTCATTGAACTTAAGGTGATAGGGTGAACTTGATTGTAGGAGAGTAGGCCTGGCTTAGATTGGATACAGGTGTTGATGTAGTTCAAACACATGCCTGCTAGTTCGCAAATGTCTCCACACATTCATATGCAGATTCATGGTGCATACACACGCATATATGCACACACGCACAGACACATACACACACACACAGACACATACCACACAACACACACATATGAAAGAAACAAATGCTTTAAAACCATGCGCAAAACAAGAGTTGATTGCTGATAAAATAGCTGAACTTTAATAACATTAGCTTCTTCAAATGTAGTATCTTGATAGAATGGCGCTGAATTTCTTTTTTAAAGTGTTGGTAATAGTTATGGTTTTAGCGTTGATTAAGATGATTATTTTGAGTATGTAGTGCAGAATTATTACAGTATGTAATGTTCACTGCTGTTATCCTGTGAGTTATGCAGAGAAGTGCTTATTTCTTTTTATCATTTAGAATAAAGGATTGCTGTTCTACTTTGAGGATGTTTTATCTGCTAAAGCACAATTATTAATCTGTCAATCATTTTAAGAGAAAAAAAGTGAGAATTAGACAGTGTTGTTATTTGACAGAAGGTATATATCTCAGGTAGAAGAATGAATAAATTCCTGATCTTTTCAGAGAAAAGAAAGGATATATTTAGATATCAATTTTGATTAGAGAGTTTTTTTTACCCCTGGTAAATTGGCATACTGCTGTTGTAAAATTATGAACATTTGCAGGACCCACAGAAAAGATTTTCCGTATTAATTTAGAAATTGATAAGATTCTAAATTAAGATCTCAGGCCTCACTGCTTATCTCTGTTCTCCCCAGAAAGGCACACTTTGAATTAAAGTCACTCTACACAACACGGTGTTAACCCCTCAAGAAGAAGTGGTTGCAGGTGCACTGCACCAGCTCTCTCCATTTGTGGCAGTACTGTGGCATTACCTGGGTCTCAAGGAAATCTTTTTTTGATTGGGTTCATCCAGTGGTGTTGTCCACCCGTCTCTTTCCCTGAAGTTAAGTACGCACATGTACCTGAACGTGGATGAGTCAAAGCCTCAGATAGTACTGATGTTTATGACGTTTATGAAGTTGATCTCGGTGAGCACAATACAAGAAACTGGCTTTATATTTGCTAATCCTTTTTATCTATCAGCTGTGTATAGCTTTGTTATCTGAAATGCTATATGTGCAGCCAAGTTGTGTTACCTCTACTAGTTGTACTGTGCTTAGACACATTTCAGTGTTTGTTAATGTGGAAACAGCTTAGTATCTACTGATCAGGAACCACAGCATAGACACACTCTCATATGATCCATAATGCTTTAAATTTTTCTTTTTTATTAGGTATATAAACCTGTCAAATGCCTACATTCACAAGCTTCCATACAGAATCAAGAGAATAAATGATAATAGTGAAAACAATAGTATATCTACTGATAACATCAACACACTACACATTTGTATTGTCGAGTCATGATAGTGAAATCAGTTGCTATTTGTAACACGCAGAATTGCATTTCAAAATGATGATGTGCACAAGGGGTCTTATGAACTAGAAAAGAAGAAATTTTTTTTTTCAGATTTAAGAAAAGAAAAATAAAGCTATAGAAGAGAAATATAAACTTTGTTTCTATTCCTGTGTAAACAGTTTGAGGTTTGAATGTAGAGGGCAGATTCTGCAAGCGTAGTTAATATAAAAAATTTTAAAAATCAAACCACAATTATTTTTGGTGCACCCTACATTCCATATTGTTTGATCAAATTGTGCCAAGAAACTTGACATTTCTGAATTGTAAGCCATTATCTTCAAGGACCAAAATGTTCCAGAGATTTTTCATGATGCACCTGATGCTTCAAAATGTGGGTTAAGATAAGATATATATGTATACACACACATGTTTCTAATCCAATTCTTACATATCTATGTAATATCAGGATCCAATAACTATGAAATAGGCATGGGGGTAAAAAAGAATTAATACCATACACTGAAAGAAAGGAAATTATTTCAGGAAAATAGATAAAACCTGTAGAGAAATTGTCAAGTACATGCAGTATTGAGCTTCTGAGTCATAGACCAGAGAGTGCTCAGGTGTCAGCTATATTTGTTGTGAACATTACCTGCTTTCTGTTGCTGTTAGCATTTCCCTTTTTGCTTCTGTATTCTGTTGCTAAAGGCTTGATGGATTGAATTGCTGCTTTACCTAAATTGCATTTGTTATCAGCCAATTAAAAAAAAAACATCTGTATCCCATTAGTTTTCTCTGTGTCAGAAAGTTATAGTATTGAATATATTTTGGATTTATTTGTGATTGGATAAAGGAATATAGACATATAAAGGACTGATTTTGAGATAGCAGTCTGAAGCTACCAGTCATTCATGTTTGAAAATGGTGTGTGTTTAGCTGGCAGCATCACATGAAAACACAGTATTAATGATACTTTAGCTGGAATCATTACACCAACAACACAGCAGAGGTTCAGCTCTGACCTTGCCAGTAACTAACCATCAGACTTTATTTTTTCAGGAATGGGGTGGTGGTGAATGAAGTGATGACAGTATTGATTTTAAAGAGAGAAAATACAAACCCTACTTTGCTGATCTTTTGTTGAAGAAAGATTGTTTTGAGTGTTAAAATGTTGTCATTTTTGTCTGTATAATGTATAACGGGATAAAGAAGTTCTTCACTTTGTTTCAGTGCCAGGTTGTTGTAAAAAATGTTCATGGCGATTTGAGTTATCTGAAAATGTATTATTTTAAAGAAAATTTTTTAAGGATTTGATGCAAAATAAATGCACTTCAAAAATCACTCCCACATATCTGATTGTTTTTTTTTTTTTACTGTCCACATGCATGTGTGTGTGTGTGTGTGTGTGTGTGTGTGAAAATATTGGAAAATAAAATACTAGGAATGTTAAATGAAAATGTTAAAATGTGAAAAAAATTGTTAAAAAGTGAAATATTGGAAAATAAAATACTAGGATGTTAAATGAAAATGTTAAATGACGCAACTTAATGTAACACATACATGTAAATGCTTTGATAAAATCTTCCCACCCCCCTCTTGCATGTGCACACACACACAGAGATTTTTATATATATATATATATATATATATATATATATATATATATATATATCGATCGATCGATCGATCAATCGATAGATATTTAAACAGTATGTCATATATTACTAATTGACATGTGAGCCAGCCTATTTCTTCAAAGATTTTCTGACAGTTTAAAAAAAAAAAAAAGGATTCCACAGGGGATGGCCATGCAACAGAATCCCAGTGAAATGACCAGGGCAGGAGATAGAGAGCTGACCAAAAACAAATGGAAAACCCAACACACCAACATTGCAAATGAACAAAGAGGCTACACAAATGACAATCATAATGTAGGAAAGCAGTCTTCCCTGAGGTGATCCAGAGACTTCCATACATTTAAAAGGGGAAAAAACCCAGAAGATTAAAAAACACTTTTCTTTTAAACCATACAGCAGATTAATTTTCATGAATCTGACTATAAAACATGTTGTGACTAGCCTATTCTACGACATAAATGATGCAAGACAGCTGTCACAATGTAGGTAAAGGGAATCAACCAAGTCGTAATTGCTGACAAGGTGTAAAGAGGAGTGGATTCCCTTCTACCAGTCTTCTGCACCAGAGTTCGCCGGCACCCCACCTCCCTCCACTGAGATTGTTTGTTTACCCGTTCGTCTATCAATATGTTTTTTTTTTTTCTCATTTCACAAAAGACGAACCTTGAACATGCAGCACGAGCGAAAGCATCAGCAACCCCCGCCCAGTAATCATTGGTTGTTCAATGTTATCCTCTGACTGGCATCTCAAATCAATTTTGAGTATATTTGTAAGGTTTGATTTAAAAAACAACAACAACAAAAGCTAAATCAGTAGCTACATTGCCCTATTTCTTTTTGGTGCAGTCTGTTGGCCTGACAGCCGCAATATAGATAGATACACAGGGTCATCAGCAGAGTATCAGTGGTTGGGGAGGGGTGGGGTGATGGTTGGTTGATGGTACGCCCGCCCCTACAAGGGGTGGTAACTTCATGGGACTCTACTACAATCAAACCAAACCAAACCAAACCAAACCAACCAAACTGTGGAGTAGCGCAAACAATCCTCATATTATTAAGATGATCATTTTCATACTACTACCACTGCTGCTGCTGCTGCTACTACTACTACTACTACTACTACTACTACTACTACTACTACTACTACTACTACTACTACTACTACTACTACTACTACTACTACTGCTGCTGCTG
This sequence comes from Stramonita haemastoma, assembly GCA_030674155.1. Classification (NCBI taxonomy): domain Eukaryota; kingdom Metazoa; phylum Mollusca; class Gastropoda; order Neogastropoda; family Muricidae; genus Stramonita; species Stramonita haemastoma. Next base: position 41,866,331 of record CM060318.1, read on the forward strand.
CTGCTGCTGCAGCTGCTACTAATGATGAAGTTGATGATGATGATTTACAATGGTAAAGGAATTTATTCAGCACTAGATCAATATCTTGCAAAAACAAACCAGAATCATCTTTATGACTAACAGCCACCATTCAACCCCTACCCGCCTGCCCTCCTCCCTGCAAGAAAGTAGGCCATACACATAGCCTACTTTTTTTCACACGGAAAACGCACTGTAGGAAAATAAAATGTTTTAATTCTTTTACAAAAACTGAACTGGATAATTACGATTTCAGCATTTAATTTTTTGTCAAGGTAAAAGCAAAATTAACAAACAAAAGCAGGAAAGAGTGTCATACATGAAACGAGGAAAGTTGTCTGCATGTATCAGTCCTGAGAAATCGTAAAAAAAAAAAATCGTAATCGTAAATTTTTTTTTTCTAAATCACCACCCTAAATCCACCCCAAAGTTAGAACCTTTGATTTCAGGATCATTGGTTTTAGAAGCCTAGTTACCACTCGGCTACTGAGTCCTTTGGACCCCCCACCCCACCCCACTCCTGTTATGTAGATTAGAAGACAAAAGGCCCTTTTCCACTCGTAGTGTACATCAGCATTCTTCTATCAAAAGCCAAAATTTCTTGTTTATCTATTTAAATTTCTCTCTCTATGCATTGTTTAGCTGACGTAAGACATCTGCCGTCAATGGCAAATTACTTCGGTATTTACAAAAAACAAGAATGATATTGTCAGTAGGAGTTTATAAACAGTTAACTCTCTCACATTCTTTGGCACTGATAGGTAGGTGCGTGCGTGCGTGTGTGTGTGTGTGTGTGTGTGTGTGTGTGTGTGTGTGTGTGTGTGTGTGTGGTGCGTGCGCGCGCGCGCTGTGTGTGTGTGTGTGTGTGTGTGCGCGTGCGCGCGCGCGCGCTTATATTTGAGTGGATTACAGAATCTTTTTCTGTTGAAAAGGTTATCCTTAACATATTTCAAAATTTTGTTTTGACATCGTGATTCAGAGAAGTTCATATTCAGATTAAAAACCCAGACACAGAAACAGCAAACAACCAAAAAAAAAATACCAACATTAGTGAAACCACATTAGGAAAAAAACCCACTTTAAACAGGTAATAGGTAAGGAAAATAACCTTAGCCGTGTAAATTCAATAGCCCTTATTGTGAAATATGAGCCTGCTAATGTAAAAATATCACAGCAAGAGACGAAACGACACAAAATATACATAGCCCCCTTCTCCTCCATCTTCCCAAGAGTTCCTCTTCTCTTTATAACTTTACAGTGCGCGCGTGCGCGCGCGCGTGTATGTCCGTGTGTCTGTGTTGTGTGTTTATTTATTTATTCTTTTATATCGAGGATAATGGAATAAGCACGCATGTGCTTTTTTCATCCAGTCCCCGTGTGTATGCAGTTTTGTAAATATTGTCATCTGTCATCTGTTCATCATGAGAGAGAGAGAGAGAGAGAGAGAGAGAGAGAGAGAGAGAGAGAGAGAGAGAGAGAGAGAGAGAGAGAGAGAGAGAGAGACAGACAGACAGACAGACAGACAGACAGACAGACAGACAGACAGACAGACAGACACAGGGTCAACATATACAAAGCGAATACCAACACCCCAGTGATTTTTCTTGTCTTCCTCTCTCTCCCTCCCACCCTCTCCTGTATAAGCAACATGTCTATCTACTCTTGATACCCACACGTTTCAGACCAACAAAATTTGCCAAACACAGCCTGGCCTTTAGTTTAGAAAACAGCGGCATCTTTGCCCTTCCTAATGGATTTCTTATCGTCTCCATTTGTCTGCCGCTGTCTCTGCTTTCTCTCCTCCTCGTCAGCGGCAATCAGAAACAATCATTTGATCTATCACAGTCGTCGGAGGCAAAGCCTGCTCGCTTATCACCCTACCGGAGTGAGTGATGTTAGCGATGGTTAGACGGCAGCGTGTAGAGTTCGTTCCGTCGTCGTGGTTGGTTGTATGGGGCTTCTTTTCTTGTTTGTTGTTGTTGTTGGTGGTGGTGTTTCTTAACTAAACTCTTTGTGGAGAAAACTGGAATAATTATGCACCCTGTTTTGCTCACCCTTACGTAGAAATCACTTTGAGATAATCAGTGAGAAGTTAGCGTGTATGGCTGTTTTAAGTACCTTGCCATGCCTGACTTCGGAGGATTGTTTTTTTTTCACCCAAAGGAGAATGAAAGTTGTTATGCTGACTTAAGGTCATGATTGAAGACAATCTTAGCATAGCATTTCAAAGCATAACGACATTTAAAATGTTCACCTTGGATCTTTTCTCATACCAAGAATTGACAAAGCTCTTATGCTTAACTTGTGTCCGCTCTACATCTATGATAAGCTCTGACTGAACACGAGTGAACCATCAGATTTCCGCTGGTAAAGCATCAGATTGGTAGTTTAGTGGAGACTAATGCGCCCATGTAGGCTGCCAGTTCAATCTCGTCTGAAATTGGTCTTAATTTCCTCCCCCTCAACTAGACCATGGTTAGTGTATTGGTGTTAGCCTTTCGGTTGAATTAATAAAATGAGGTTCTATAGGCAACATACATTGGGTGAGCTGTTCCGGCGTCTGTGGAAGGAAAAAGGTCTCTCTGATAGGGAACAGTCAAAGACAGGACTGAAAAAAAAAAGCAAAGGAAAGAAGCAAGCAAACGACAAGAAGGACAGACAGAATGAACGAAAGAAAGAAAGAAAAAAGAGACAGAAAGAAAGAGGAAAGGAAGAAAGCAAAACATGGTGATATACTCTCCCCAAGGATAACGGTCAATTTTCACACCACACACACACACACACACACACACACACACACACACACACACACACACACACACACACACACACACACACACACACACACACTATTTGCCACAATACGATACAATACAACATTTTGTGTGTATAACAAACAAAAAAAACTCTTTTAGGAATGTTTGGACGTAGATTGTTGTTTGCACGAATATGCACAGCTTATAACTGCGTCAGAAACAGTTGAAGAAGGCACCAAGAGTTAGAGCCAAACCGCGACTTAACCATCCCTAAGGATATAACATTTCAGTGAGAGAGAGAGAGAGAGAGAGGAGAGAGAGAGAGAGAGAGGGTGGTGTAGTAGGCATAGTATTAGAGAGAGGTGCAGCGTTCTACCTGTCTTGTTGGTTAGTTTGTTTTTGCTGGATTTCTCGGTATCTGGGGTTAGAAAGTAAAGAAGTGTGTATCATCATGGCACAGTTGGTTTGGCGTATAGCAAAGGTCCTATTGTGTTACATAAATTCTCAGTCTCTCTGGTTGTTTTTTTCTACTTGTCTCTCCTCCGTCTGTCTCTCCCACTCAGTCTCTACTGTTTGTCTGTTAGTCTGTCTGTTTCTTATGAGGACTGGATGCAAAACTGCACGTAGCCTAATGTCTGATCGATTAATAACCTTAGGAAAATGAAAATCTGTCTGCTGTATGTTTGTTCTCTC
>CM060318.1:41874797-41879797 GCA_030674155.1 Stramonita haemastoma
TCCTAAAATCTAAACTAAAGAAGATCCTAAAATTTAAACTAAAGAGGATCCTAAAACCTAAACCAAAGAAGATCCTAGAATCTAACATAGGAATATCCTAGAATCTAACATAGGGAATATCCTAGAATCTAACATGGAGTAGATAATAAAAATCGAAAATAAAGGAGATCCTAAAGTTGAAAATAAAGAAGATACTAAAATCTAATGTAGACGAGATCCAAAATTCTAAACTAAAGAAGATCCTAACCTCTAACATAGAGAAGGCTCTTTTATGCCATGTATATTTCATTTTCACTATTGAAGAAGTGAAAACTAGAATAAAGAATGCCATGGTCCATATGAAGAGCTCCTAACTATAGTGAAGAAAGGCAAGCTAAAGTGGTACGGCATGTCACACAATCATCTGGACTGGCCAAGACAGTCTTACAGGGAACAGTAAGGGGAGGGAGACGAAGAGGCAGACAGAGGAAACAGTGGGAAGACAACATCAGAGAGTGGACAGGCCTTGAGTGGAACGATTTACTACGGAGGGTGGAGGACCGTGGGGAGTGGAGGAAGCTGGTTGCAAAATCTTCAGTTGTGCCCCCATGGTCCAGGGGACTAGGGACAGGTGAAGGTGAAGGTGAAGATATTCCATTTTACTAGGTGACAGCCCCGATATGGCCTCAGGGGCTGGTGGCACTATAAACAATATCATTGGATTGAATGTGTGATTTATTTACTTTATACTGCTGTTTGTCTGAACTTTCCACAGAGAGAGAGAGAGAGAGAGAGAGAGAGAGAGAGAGAGAGAGAGAGAGAGAGAGAGAGAGAGAGAGAGAGAGAGAGAGAGAGAGAGTCCTACCTTTGCCAAATAATTACATACAATTTTCCCCGCTTTTCTTGAGACCAGATAATATTTTTCAATCTATTCTTGGATCCTGTTTATCTATGTGATTTAAATTCTGCCCTTATGCATTGTTAAAGCAACACAAAACATCTGGCATGGATGGTAAGCAGGGACCTGTGCACAGGAACAGTGAAGGCATTGTGATCAGGAGAAGGAAATCATAGACAGCAGATGTCACAATCTCAAACAGCATTTGTTTATCTAACTGTTTTCTTATTTATTCATTTATTTATTTATTCATTTATTTATGCATTTGTTTATTTATTTGTTTACAATCTATTTATTTGTTTATTATTTTTTCTTTCTTTTTTTCTTTATTCGTTCATTTCTTACTTAATGACTTTGTTTTAAAACGTCATCTATTAATCATCTATTTTGTGTCGGGGAGAGATAGTCATTTCGTTTGTTCTGTTGACAGTTTTTTCCCCATAGTTCTTCCCCTAGAGCTCCCAGGTTCACCAGAGGAGGGATTTTTGCCTAAGCAGCTGTTTTTTTCCCCCACTGAGGTAGCCTTATTCTGACTTCAGGGAATGTTGACAATAAATAAAAAAAAACCCCAAGGAAAACAAAGAAACAAACAGAAAACCAGCTTTGGGTGTGTTTCTTAACAGATGGTTTCAGGATGCACAGAGTAAAGATAACACTAATGGGGGAGAAGGGCACAGCACACAATCAGAGAGGGAAAACCAATGATTCACCTTTTGAAACACAATACAAGGACTATGATATATATGAACATCACCTGTACCCTTTACCCTCTGTGCCGGATTCAGGGCTGTGGAGACATCTGGAACAGCACCACCCTGAACTCTGCTTGATAAGGAACTCCTTTCGTCCACAAACCGACTCCATCTTGGCACAAACCAGTGCAGAGGGGCAGATAACTAACTGCCACTACACGAAATTTGTGCCCGCCCGGCAAACATGGTGGGTCTAAAAGGCCATTTGGTTGTTTTATTTCCGTACTCATTTCACCAGGCTATCTTGGGGATAGGGCAAAGAGACTGAAGAGGGAGCAGGGATGGCAGGCGTTGTAGCGTTGTTTGAGGCACGTGCCCACCTTTGAAACTGGGGTCAGCTCTGAATAATTATAGTTGACAACTATGGCCATGCTTAGGTTAGTTAGATTAGCATGAAGAAAGTGATAATGTCACTCTCCACCTCTTCATAGCTGTCGGTGTGTTTCTTTGATTTGTAGATGGTTTTGGTTTCAAGTCAGTTGAAGTAATTCTATCTAAGAAATAGATAAATAACAAAAATCAGTATTCTATTTTAGATCTCATTATCCACAGATTTAAAACTAAACAGCCATAATCTGTAAACGCCTCCCCTTTTGATATAGGAATGATTATGAAAGAACTGTTTGTGATGGCTGGCATGCACACGTTTAAAATGGAGGTAACATTTCTCCTCTAGAAAGCACTCAAAGCACAGATACGATCTACATGCAAGCAAGAGTCTTATAATTATGTTCCTCCTTCCAGTTTCCTTCCTCTTTCTATCCATCCACACACTCATCCACCCACCCACCCTTCAACTCATCCGCCCACCCATCTACCCATCTACCCATCTGTCCATTCATCCATCCATATAAAAGCAAAATACAAATTTTTAAAGATAGTTCAGTGTAAAGGTGGGGTTTTTTGTTTTGTTTTGTTTTTTGATTTTCACCCTCTTCCAATGCCATTCATTGTTTTTGGCTAAACCAACAGCAGACGCTCTTGCTTTCTTTCCTCAGTTCTGTCTGTCTGCCTGCCTGCCTCTCTCTCTCTCACTCTCTGTCTCTGCCTATCCGCCTCCCCCCCCCCCTCTCTCTCTCTCACTCTCTGTCTCTGTCTATCCACCTCCTCTCTCTCTCTCTCTCTCTCTCTCTCTCTCTCTCTCTCTCTCTCTCTCTCTCTCTCTCTCTCTCTCTCTCTCTCCTCTCTCTCTGTTCTGCTCTGCTCTGCTCAGCTCAGCTCAGCTCTGTGTCTGCCCTTTCTTTCTTGACATGGAAGCAAAGGTTTAGATGGTCGGCTTCTTAATTAGTTAATTATTGACATGCTCTTGTCAAACTGTAGACATGTCGTGTTAGTTGATTGGCTGGTTGTCTGTTGCTTGTTTTTGATATATTTTGTGTTCTTAGCTTATGATTATGTCCTTTCAATAAATGGTATCGACTGATTATCTTATTTGCCAGGGAAGGGGGATCCTACTCCTGCTGCTGCTGCTCCTCCTTCTCCTACACACACACACACACACACACACACACACACACACACACACACACACACACACACACACACACACGTGCGTGCATGTGCATATTATAATAATGCACACTTACACACACACTCACAAGCACACACACACACACACACACATTGTTTTTCACGTATTGTTTTTCTTTGTATGCACCGTACTTGTTTTGGAGGAGGGAATTGATATAGGTTTGTATGTGTGTGTGTAAAATGATTTTTAAGGAACCATGCATTATTTTCCTTGTGTGATATATATATATATATATATATATATATATATATATATATATATATATATATATATATATATATCTGTGTGTGTGTGTGTGTGTGTGTGTGTGTGTGTGTGTGTGTGTGTGTGTGCGTGTGTGTGTGTGTGTAGTTTCTTCTTTTGGTGTGAATATTTTTCAAGTTCTTTTTTAATCTTTTCATTTGTACCACATATCTTCTTTAAGTTTTTCCTTGTTCAAATATGATTATTCTCTCTTTTTTTCTCCTTTTTAAAAATTTTTTTGAAAAATATTTTTTTATTCTTTTATTTTTTTTTATTTTTTAGATGGATGGCTTGATGAAAAAAAGCAATTGAACTGCTTACTCAATGTACCATCTGGAAATAAAAGTTTGACTTTGACTTTGACTTTGACACACACACACACACACACACACACCACACACACACACACACACACAACAGTACAAAGCATTCACCCACACACTTTCACAAACATACACGCCCCCTCCACTCCTCACCTTCCCACCCACTCCCCCTCCTTCCCCCTCTTTCTCTCCCTCCCCCAGTCAGAAAAACAAGGAGACAGAGAAGAACAACAGGGAAGGAGGGACTTTGCGTTACACACAGAGAGGGAAGACAAACAAAGGGGATGGGTGTTGCGCCACAGGAAAAGAAAAACCCACAGAGGTCTGTACGTCAGGCAGCATACAGATGTACCTTGTTACCTCCTGTACCCCCTGTACCTACCTTCCTGTATCACTGTCACTCACCTGGGCCAGGTGGACTGGCAGACCACCCAAACCTGTGGTGGTACAGATCATTCCACTGTTATTTGCAACAGAGATTTTTTTTGGTTTTTACGTTCATCGTCTAGGGCTCTGAGGTTTGCCAATGGTAAGTTTTGCATATATAGTGCGACCGTTTTTGACCACCATGAAGATATCTAGTTATGATTCGGACTTCGGGATGTACGCTGGGTATGTTTGTGTTTCCGTACCCTCCTGACATGAATAACGGATCTTTAACGAGATATTTGATCGATTTTGTATGGAAAAAAACATATCTGTCAACCAGTTGTATATATTTAGGCTCTAATCAAATTTTGTTGTAGTTATCACAAACTTCCTTTGAGGTTCGACGTTTCCATAACATACCAGCAGAGGAAGAAAGGATGTGTTCAAAATACAGTAAGTCTGTTTTAGGGGATGAATTTCATTTTATCATGGAATGTCTCCATTTTATATATTACACAAGATTTATTATTCTTCAGCATTTTCTTCAACCCATGTTAAGTTATAATTTTTGTAGGCTGATAAAATGTAATCTCGAAAAATTTCCCTCTCTCGAAAATGCATAAGATTTTCAGGTATTTTTGAAATTTCATTTTTTGTATTTCACAAGTGTAATTTTTTATTTTTAACTCTATTGAGCTGTCCAGTTTAGGACAATAACCTCTTTATGACACAACATACCTCCAACCCACTTCTCTTTTTTTTCAACCCCTCTCAGGATATTCTGAGAAATCAGGAGATAACTTTTCCTCTTTTTTTGTTCAGAATTGAAAGTTTGTATGGCATGTTTCGGGATACTGTGGAACACAAAATATTGCCTGGAAAAAAAATGCATGTGTTTTCCTACT
>CM060318.1:41882297-41899797 GCA_030674155.1 Stramonita haemastoma
CCCTCCTTGATAAAGAACCCCTTTCATCCAGAAACCCACTCCATCTTGGCAGAGTAAAGCCAATGCACAGGGTAGATAAACACTACTACACAAGATTTGTGTCCCTTCCCAAACATGGCTGATACCAAAGCCATTTGGTTGTTTTATTTCCTCAATTATTTCAGGGCAGTATCTGAGGGTTATGGCCTCCTGGGAGAGGAGGGAGGAGGGAGGTATCAGGTTGCAGCATTGTTAGTGGCACGTGCTGACCTGTGAGATTGGGGTCAGCTCTAAACATGGCTGAGAACAATGGCCCTTGCTTAGGATGGTGTGAGAGAAACTGATAATACTAGTCGCCCCCCTTCCTGACTGTCAGTGTGTTCCATTGCTTTGTGGTTTGCTCAGATAGGTTGGAAAGTAAGCGAGTGCAAAATGGTTTGATATCACCAAAAAGTCACAGCATTGTAGTTATTATTCCCAATGTTCAAGAGATGGAAAACTTGACTATTTGTAACTGGTTTAATCATTCACCTACCTTTTTTACTTTGAAGTGTTTACTAATTTTACTATCTATCTATCTATCTATCTATCTATCTATCTATCTATCTATCTATCTATCTATCTATCTATCTATCTATCTATCTATCTATCTGTCTGTCTGTCTGTCTGTCTGTCTGTCTGTCTGTCTTCTTCTATCTATCTATCTATCTATCTATCTATCTATCTATCTATCTATCAGTATGTTTGCCTACCTGTTTGTCTGTCTATCTGTATGTCTGTTTATCTCTCTAGGTTGCTAACTAACTACCCTTATGTATGTTTGCCTGTCTCTGTAGCTCTTTCCATCTTTCTTTTTCTGCCCCTACCCCACTCTCTTTCTATCTTTTTTGTTAACAGTATCTCTGTCTCTGTTGCTCTCTCTTTCTCTTTCTGCCCCCAACCCCACTCTCTTTCTATCTTTTTAGCTAACAGTCACACAAAAGCAACATTTTAATTTCAAAATTTTTTAATTAATCACTTGTTCTTGTTGAACTGTAGACACGTTGTGTAGCACGTGCATGGCCTATTTGCTCAGCCCCTTGTTGAGATGGTGACAGTGAATGCAGGGTGTGTGTCATCCTCACCTGAAGGTACATAGGCTGCCTCATCGACTGACACCTGAATGGCCAGTGATGACATCCCACTTGTGGAGAATGAGTGATATTTTATTCAAATTCTGCTATGATGATGCCAGCTTCGTTGTTGTTGTTGTTGTTGTTGTTGTTGTTGTTGTTGTTGTTGTTGTTGTTGTTGTTCTTCTTCTTCTTCTTCTTCTTCTTCTTCTTCTTCTTCTTCTTCTTCTTCTTCTTTTCTTCTTCTTCTTCTTCTATCTATCATCATATCATCATCATCATCATCGTCATCATCATCATCATCATATCATCATCATCATCATCATCATTCATCATCATCATCATCATCATCTTGTTCTTGTTCTTGTTCTTGTTCTTGTTCTTCTTGTTCTTCTTGTTCTTGTTCTTCTTGTTCTTCTTGTTCTTTGTTCTTTGTTCTTCTTGTTCTTGTTCTTGTTCTTCTTCTTCTTCTCTTGTTCTTCTTCTTCTTCTTGTTCTTCTTCTCTTCTTCTTCTTCTTCTTCTTCTTCTTCTTCTTCTTTCTTCTTCTTCTTCTTCTTCTTCTTCTTCTTCTATGTACTTTGTCTTTTAGATCAAAGCTCTTTGGATAGAGGGTATGGGTTGGTTGTCTTTCTTTGATTGATAATCTTTATTTCCAAGGGTGATAGATAAGTATTTACATAGGTGGTCATTGTTTTTATTCCTTTTTTGGCCCTTTCCCTTAATAGGGCTTATTATAATAATGAGGAGAGAGAGAGAGAGGAGAGAAGAGAGAGAGAGAGAGAGAGGAGAGAGAGAGAGAGGAGAGAGAAGAGAGAGGAGAGAGAGAGCATATAAACAAAAGTTGATAGAGAGACAAAAAGACTCCAGAGTTCTTTGTTGTTGTTGTTGTTGTTTTTGTTGTTGTTTGTTTACATGCAGGTTTCAGTGTGCAGGCGTACATGTATATGTCACACACACACACACACACACACACACACACACACACACACACACACACACACACACACACACACACACACACACACACACGTAGAAGAGTAGGCCATTGAGTGCTGGTGGGAAATTATGACAAAATTGCATACATACGGGGACTGGATGTAAAGAAAAAAGCACACGAGTGCTTATTCCATTATCCTCGATATAAAATAAGGTAGAATTTTTTTTTCTCTTTTTCTTTCATGAGTGCTTATTCCATTATCCTCGATAAAAAAAAATCTCTTTTTCCTTCCCTCTCTTTCTTTCCGTCTGTCTCTCCCCCTCTCTTTTTTCTTTTTCTCCCCATCTCTGTCTGTCTGTGTGTCTATGTCTGTCTGTCTGTCTGTCTGTCTGTGTCTGTAGGGGTGTGTATGTATTTGTAATATTCTTATGTGAAGTTATCTTGGAATGTTCAAACCAATATGACATGTAGGCTAACTTTCGTGTGTCTTTCAAGATTATGATTTGTATCAATGTACCTGTCAGTATTATAATTGCCCTTCACGGGATGCTTACAGCGGTTTTGACTTGGTTCTCTTCTCTCTCTCTCTCTCTCTCTCTCTCTCTCTCTCTCTCTCTCCTCTCTCTCTCTCTCTCTCTCTCTCTCTCTCTCTCTCTCTCTCTCCTTCTCTCTCTCTTGATCCTGCAACCAATGTAAACAAAACAAAACAACAACACAAAAACCAACAAAAAAAGAGGAAGAAATGGCAGACGCCGGAAAGTTGTGCTACACATACAGCGAAGAAAAGCAAAGAGAACCGTTACTGCGCCGTATGCAAAGAAAACCCACCGGGTCTGTTAGCATACAGATGTACCTTGTTACCTCCTGTACCCCCTGCACCTTCCTGTATCACTCACCTGGGCCAGGTGGACTGTAGACCACCCAGGTGTGTGTGGTACAGTCTGTTCCACAGTGATGTGAAATACCAACAAAAGAAATATTGAATCTTGATTTTCTTTGCTCATCGGCTGGATCTCCAGAGATTACCAAGGTTAAGATGTTGCGTATGTGACCGGTTTTTTTGCCCACCATGAAGGTAAGCTGCATTCGACTTCGGGGATGAGTCGTGGTCTGCTTTGTAGCCTATATCTTTTAATTTTTTCATAGAGAAAAAAAGTGTTGAGAAGGTTGTGAGTTTTTTTTCTGAAGTCCGACAACAGTTAGGGCTTGTATCTGGTTTACAGTTCTAGTGTATGCGGAACTGCTTAGATGATCTATTTTGGTAAATTTATTTCGACCCTTAAAAGACCTCACTTGTTTGATGCCAATTTTGGAAGAGAGTCTTGGTGGCTTTTTTTGTGTTGACATTTCAAAAGGACACCAGTGTGTACAAACTGAGGAGGGGCCATTTAAGGGAGAAGAGCTAGGTTATGTAAAATAAATTTAGTTAGGGGGGATGAACTAGATTCTGTAAAACTATTTTAATCCTGAAAATCTCTACTGATACAGAAACTTTAAACAATTAACAACAATGCCATAATTTCCTAAACACAAAGCGGATACGAATTTGCTCTTTATCTTTATTTTTATGGGGATTTAGGGGGTTCAAAATAGGGGTTACATTGCACATTTAGTGCAAATATCATAAAACTGTCTTAGATTTCTATGCAAGATTTCATGTTTGACAGTAACTGGAAACGTGCTATCCTCGCAACTCGAGGAGGAGAAGAAGGAAAAGTTATCCTCTGATTTCTCAGAATACACAGCGACAGACCAGAGCAAAAGAAGAAGAAGAAGCGGGAGTGGAGGAGGAGGAGAGGGGGAAACGAAGGAGACTGTTATCTTTACCACGCCGTTTTTGGGGGGATTGGGGGTAGGTGAGGGTGGGATGGATGGGGGTGGTATGGTTGTTTTGCTTGCAGGCTGCATTGGAGAGCTTGTTTCTTTTGCTGCTTTTATTTTTCTTCAGTTATCGCCAGTTTTCATATCTAGTGTAGTAGTGAGAGGTGGATAGATGCCCTGACAAGACAACTTCAATACGCTAAAAGCTGTTTTGTTATTTTTTCATCCTGGAGTGTTGTATGTATGTGATGTATGTTGTTGTTGTATGTTGTATGTATGTTGTATGTTGTTGTTGTTGTTGTTGTTGTATGTTGATGTTGTGTGTGTGTGTGTGTGTGTGTGTGTGTGTGTGTGTGTGTGTGTGTGGTGTGCATTTTTTGGTTGGTAAAAAGCAGTTATCAAGAGAGATAATGATTCAAGAGAGAGAGAGAGAGAGAGAGAGAGAGAGAGGAGAGAGGAGAGAGGAGGAGAGGAGAGGAGAGAGAGAGAGAGGAGAGAGAGATGAGGAGAGGAGGAGAGAGGGGAGAGAGAGAGAGAGTTTAAAACATATTTTATGATACTTTTGTTCAGGCTTACAAACGGCCCAATCCTCTTTGTTGAATGTACTAATCCTTTGTTGTTGTTGTTTTGTTTTGGGATTTTTGTTTTGCTTTTTATTTGTTTGTTTTTACATTTCTTTTGTTTTGTAGATCACTCTATTTTCTTTACATACAGAAGTTTGAATTGTTTGAGGCCGACAGGGGGTTGCTAACTGTATGATATGGTATGGTATGGTACGGTATGGTTGGTATGGTATGGTATGGTATGGTATGGTATGGTATGGTATGGTATGGTTGGTTGATGATATGGTTTGGTATGTATGGTGGGGTGTGATGTTGGTATGGTATTGTTGGACGTGGTATGGTTTGGTATAGTATGTGGGCATGTGTAGTGATATGGTATTGTATGGCATAGTAAGGTATGTATAGTTTGTATGGTATAGAGTGATATGGTATGGTACGGTACGTATGGTATGGTATTGTATGGTATTGTATAATATATGGTTGGTATAGTTTGGTATGGTGGGTATAGTGTGTTGTTATGGTATGGTATGGTTATTGTTGGTCTTCGTTAGCTTGGGATGGGATATGAGTGTGGTATGGTATGGTTATGGTGTGCATGGTATAGTTTGGTATGGTTAGTGGTATGGTGTGGTATGGTTGTTGCATGCATTTGCTTTATGCTATTTTTATGTCAATGTTTGCAATGTTGTATTGTTTGCATTATTTTGTGTTGTTTTGTCTTTATAGTACACCACTTACAGTCTCCACAGGGTTTTTCGGAGGTAAAATTCGGACTGCTTTCTTAGGAGACGAGTGTGCCACACCATGTAGTGCTTCTCAATTATTGATATGATATCAGTTTGTATATGTATACATTGTTTTTCTCTATTAAGATTTGCTGTGTGTTCCTTTACATGCTCTGTTTATGTTCACAGAGGACTTCGGCGTATTGCCTCATGTTAAAGAATAGCACTAAGATAACCCTGTATGTTCTGTCTTCAGTTAAAATTATTTTGACTTGAACTGACTTGACCACACACACACACACACACACACACACACACACACACACACACACACACACAACACACACACACACACACACACACACACACAAGTGCGTGTGTACACGCACGCACGCACACAAAGGACAATGTGTTTGTTTTTAGAAAACCATGGTCCAGGCCCCACTCCAACTTTAGTTTCTGGATGAAGGCATGTCTTCTGAAAAGTGCTTCTTAGGGGAAAAACGTCATTTCACTCACTCCCTACAGATTGATTTTTACTATGCGCTCTTTGTATATACTGTACTGTATATACATACATACATACAGAGATGCGCATAGTAAAAGTACAGTTCCCTCGTTCACCCAGCTGTACATGGGTACTGCTCTCTTTAGGGTCAGGGAAGTAAAGCATCGAGGGAGAGGAGATGGGCGCGCCCTCATATGCTGGCCTTACAGAAGCTGAGGTCTCTGACGCCTCGCTCCCTACGACCACAGGTTATGGGACTCCTTTACCTTTATCTCTGTATACTGGCCCTTTCTGTTGATTAGTAAAAATACATAACTGCAAAAAAAATACTCAACACAAGTACATCAAATTTTTATGGCTTATTGCTGACATGTAGGTGGAAGGTAAAAGTGGAAAGCCAGCTGCCAGATTTTTGTGCAAAAGTTGACGTCATTGTGGTAACAAAAATCCAAAGGTCAAATCCTGCATTTGCAGTGGTTCCTTGACAAGTGTTGTGCAGGATAGCCTGCAATCGCAGAAGATGGTAGTGAGTGAGTTAAACCTTTCTGAATGTTTGAAAATAGCACTGTGGGATTATTTTGTGTGTTGAGGCAACCCCAGGTAGTCATGATAAAATTGAAAAGGGTCATCATGATTATAAGGATTACTTTTGTTCCTTCGTGGAAGACCCTGCACATGCATATTGTTATTGGGAGGCAAGCAGACAGCAAAAAAAGGAGGGTATAGTGTTTGGTGGAGGTAAAAAGAAACCTGACCCAACAAAACTTGAGTAGATTTACATGATTTGAGAGTCAGGAGCTAGTCTTTCATAAAAATGAGATCTGTTTTGGGGGATACTGTATTATGTACTGTGTGGGCGTGCGTTCGAAAAACAGTGTGGGCGCGCGTTTCGTTCGAAAAACAGAAGAAAATTAGGTGAACAATTACAGCTGGAGTGTGGCCAAAGTTTCTCTGCCAATGAACGCTGTAAGGGCCAATGGCCCATATACCTCCACAGGTTCAGGTTATCAGCTGTGAGCCTGACTAGGGGCTTGTGTTGCCGTCATGGAAGTGAGCTTACTTTAATGGATTTAATTAGGATGGTGCACTCCATGAACTAGCCAGAGACGTGTGTGGAGTTAGTCAGGGACTGATATGACCCTTGTGTGTGTGTGTGTGTGTGTGTGTGTGTGTGTGTGTGTGTGTGTGTGTGTGTGTGTGTGTGTGTGTAGGAGGGGGGGGGGGTGTAGGGAGGGATACATGTCAGTGATTTTATTATGAGTGAAGTTTCTGTCTGGTGTCTAACACTGATTTATCACCCATTTTGTATCAGCTGTTGTTGCTGCTGTTGTTTCTGATGCTGATGTATTTGCTCCTGCTGCTGTTTTGGTGGCTGCTGCTCACTTTCATCACCGTTGTTGTTGTCACCGTTATCATCGTGGTTGCCATTAGTGCCAATACTGTAATCATCATCTTCGTTATCATCACCTTTGTCCTCATCCCAGTTATTAATTTGTCAGTTGAATACTATCATTTCAATGCGTCATGCCACCACAGACAGAAGTGCCATTAAAAATTGGAGATGGCACTCTCGTTGCCCGCATCCCAGTTATCATGATTAAGAATAATTACAGGCCCATCTTCAACAAGTACAGAACGCTTGCAGCATAAAAACCCAAACAAGCTACATCAAATCATAATATTTCCCCCATGACTTTAGACTACTTTTGAGACAATGTTGCCTCTTAGGTGTGTAAATAACTATACAGGCATATATGTCTAAGAATACTCCACCCAAAGACTGATTGTTCTCATATCATATCAACTCTATACCAAAATCCTTTCACCAGATAAAACATGGGAGTAAAGTTAACAAAATCAAAATTAAGTAAATTTAAAAAAAAACAACACAGAAGCAGCCAGCTTGTGCCTTGTTTAATAAGTTTAGTTTTTGCTGAATATACTTACAGACTTATGAATATAAAAAAACCTGATCTTAACAAAATTGAATGATATTCATAGTGTCCAATGATTAGTTCAATGTCAATCCTGTCACTTTTCAACACACACACACACACACACACACACACACACACACACACACACACACACACACACACACACACACACACACACACACACACACCTTCTCCCTCTCTGTCCACAACAACAACAATTACAACCCCCTCCTAACACATGTCAGTGATTATTTTTATGACTGAAGTTTTTCTGTTTGGTGTCTAACAGCGATTTATCACCCTTTTTGTATCAGTTGTTATTGCTGCTGTTGTTTCTGATGCACATAATTATATGCCACAAAGCATGTTAAGGCCTTCTAACGTCCCTCCCTTTCAACCCCACCCCTCTCTGCCTCCCCCCACCACCATTCCTACATCTCATGACAATTTGCCAGTTGCATACTATCATTCCACTGTCTCATGCCACCACAGACAGAAATGCCGTTAAAAATTAAAGTCGGCACTATCAGCTACCCTCTGCATGGGTGCCATGATAACCAAAATGGCGGGGTGCTCACTCCTTGCCAACTGCCAAGAGATCACATGATTGTTGTTGACGAGGGGAGAGAAAGCAGAGACAAGGGCAGACAAATGGAGAGGATAAGAAATCCATTAGGTAGGGAAGATTTGCTGCTTTTTCACAAAACAAGTGAATAAAAAAAAGAAAGAGGCACAGAAAAGAAGAAAGGTGGGGGGGGGGGGGGGGGGGGGGGGGGGGGTTGTACATTTTTTGCTTTTCTTGCATAGGCTGAAATGGTATCACAGAAATTAGAATTGACATGTATAAGGGAAGGAATGAAATAATGGATTTTTAAGACTAAAAAATACTTACAACTTAGCTCATTATTACTTTAACAAACTGTATTAAGTGTGCGCTTTGTAGTAGTTCTGAAAACACTAAATGTGAGTGCTGGAATGAATATCTTTTGTTGCGTTGCTTCTTAGAAAACCGTTTGTGTTTGCCTCATGATATATACCTACAATGAATAACATGGAATATTTTGACAATTTACAATTAGCATTTAAAAAGAACAAAAACACAATGTCAACTATAAATCTATTAACAATGATAAATCACAGGAAATACATAAATTATTCACTATTCTTTATCATTCATTCAATCCGGTCCATAAAGTCTGAATGCAGCCCACTCTAGTGGTGGGTGAATGGTTGCATATGCAGGTTCTCACCATTTGTGATCCCGGAGGATTGTCAAGGAAAAAAGATCAATTTGCCATAGGTTCGGATGACACAAAACTTTACTTAAAACACATGTTCCTTATTTGATTTTAGCGGCACTGAAACCCTTTAACAGAGAGAGAGAAATTAAAACAAGTAGGAAAGAGACTAAGACATACAAAATAATGCACTTCCAAAAATCAGAACTGACCCTTTTTATACCAGGATAAAATGATTTAGAACCATATTTTGAGGACAACATATTGGTATAATAAGAAAAATAATAAACACAAAAAATATCAACAAAAAGCAAAAGCAACAACTTAAGAATATCCTGTAAGCCTATTTCACATTCCTACAGGCATTGCAGCAGTATTAAAAAAAATCAAATTATTTAAAATTTAAAATTAAAAAAAATAGTTCAATATTTTTAGGCTTTCATAACAATCATTGAAAAGCTTGCTCTTGTTGGCCTGTAGGCATGTTGTGTTGCACGTGCATGGTCTGTTTGCTCAGAATGTGACAGTTGAATGGCAGGGGTGTGTCATCCTCACCTGAAAGCACACACTCTCATCGACTGACACCTCAATGGCCAGTGATGGCATCTCAAAGACGCAGGATGAGTGTTCTCTAAAGCTCTGGTCTAATGTTGGTTTAAAGTTTTTCCCCTGATGCTTCATATTTTTGTCTTGATCAATAAGAACGCCACTAGATATTGAACCACTCTGTTGCCTGAAGGCAAATTGGAGAGAGAGAGGAGAGAGAGAGGAGAGAGAGAGAGAGAGAGAGAGAGAGAGAGAGAGAGAGAGAGAGAGAGAGAGAGAGAGAGAGAGAGAGAGAGATATTGATCTAGACTGTTATCATGAATGGAATAGAAGGGATAAGATTGTAGTTTTATTTTGGAAATAGTTATTTAATATTCAGGAAGAAGACTAAGAAGAAGACAAGCAAGAAATCAAAGAAGAAAGAAAAAAGAAAAAAGAAAGAAGAAAAAAATTGTGAAGAAGAGTAATTGCAAAGAAGAAGATGAATTATGGAGAAGAAGAATTGCAAAGAAGAAGAAGAAGAAATTAAAAAAAAAAGTAAGAAGAAGAAGAAGAAGAAAGAAGAAAAGGAGAAGAATAAAAGGGGAAGAATTGGAAGAATGTAGAAAAAGAAAATTGTGAATGAAGAAGAAAAAGAAGAAGAAGAAGAAGAATTGAAAGAAGAAGAAAAACAACAAGAAGAAAGAAAATGAAAAGAAAAACAAGAAAAAGATGAAGAAAGAGAAGAATTATTAACAGTAAATATGAACAAGAAAAACTATAAACAAGGAGGAGATTTAAGAGCAAGAGCAAAAACAAGAATACAAGAACAGTAAACCGTATGATGCTTCCCACTGATCAACATAATCCCCTAAACAATGAAAGAGCTTAACTTGATCATGGTTTGACCACTTCACTGTTTCATTTCTTCCTCCTCACACACAGTACTCTGCAGGAACAGCATCAACAGGGGAAGCAAACAGATTGAAGTGTCAATCAATGGACCACACTGCTGACACCTTTTTTTGTTTGAAGAAGAAGAAGAAGAAAAATAAAACATGGAGAAAACCGTCTAGGTGTATGTGAGGTGAATTGCATTGTCTGCATTATGCGCCTTCTCCTCTTGAAACTGTGGATGTAATGTCCTGCTTGTTGCTTGCTGTATTGATATGGCTGTTAGCACAGGAGGGGAAGGGAGGGGGAAGGGTAGGGAGGGTGGGGGGGGGAAGTATGGCATGAATGAGGAGGCACCATGCAGGGCAGCAGAGAAAAAGGCCCAAGAGATTTGGGAGTGGGAGGGATAGGTGTCAATGGAAGTTGGGTGGGGGAAGGGGTGGGGAAAATGGGATGGATAATTTGTGCTTAGTTGAACAATTTTCACTTATTTCTTCATTTATTACCTAATTATTTTCTTTTTCATTTACCTACCTCCTTTCACCCATCGCTCACTCATTTACTTATTTACTTAATGAATTGTTTACTTACTAAATGATTTACTTTTTGTCAGTGGCAAATAATAATCTGAAGATCACAGAATCATCTGCAAACATCTGTGAACAAATTCAAGTTATAACATTGTTTTCACTTTTGTTACACAAATCAATAAAGAGAGATAATAGTGCTTCCCAGTCCTGGATGCAACTACATGGTAAGAACAGTAAGGTTTGCAATGAATTAGTTTACGGTCATTTTTTTCCATTTCAACAAGTTGAAATTATACAACCTCCTCAAGAAACCCTCATATCATACTATTCCTCTAAATTCACACTAACAGAGATATGAAATAAGCACCAATCCATTGCCAACGAGCAAATAGCCACATACTGAAAGATATGAGATAAATCAGAATATTACCATGAGACAAATAATCGCCAAAGTCTCAATGTTTGCAGTCATAATATTGACTTATCATTTTTTGGCTGTTGACGGTTCTTGCCATGCTTTCATGCAGTGATCGATCATCTGTCCCATCCAAGTACTCATACACGTCGCCTGGCAAGAGTGGCAAAATGTTGTCTGCTTCATCTCAGTTCCTGGAGGGCGAAAATGGTGTTGGGGCTTAAAAAGGGTTTTGATAGATATTGATGTTTTGTGAGCAGGTCTCCTATCAGTCAGTATGTATGAAAAAACATCGTGTTCCTCTGAGCCAGAGATAGAATTATAAACTTATATCACTGTTGACGATATTTAGCATACGTTCATTCTCTTACTATCGTCTGTCCTGTCCATGCCTCTTAGCTGACAAAAGAAACAGTTGTTGTCTGCCTGATCCCTAAGTCTCGCTGGCACTATGAGTAGTGACAAAAGACATCCACCCAATACTGACTGTCAGAGTTAAATATTCCCCTGCTAAATCTGAGAAATTAGCTTCTTGCTGTTCCAGTACTCATGGAAGAAAACAAGTTTGCATGGCATTGCAGCTTTTCCTAGCTTATCTTGGTATTCAAAGACACAATTTTTTTAAATTCAAGCTTTCTTAGAGAGATGGATTCTTTACTAACTCAACCAGAGAGGCGTAAGCTAAGAATACACGCAAAAGATGCTGAAAAGATCACTAGTATTGTTGTTTCTGCAAAGATGTTGCACTAATATGACTCTTTATGCTATGATACTATTTTCCAGCATTCACTTCGTCCTTGTTTTTTCTTTAGGATGGGAAAGAAATAGAGCCGGAATCTAAAGTGTTCCTTTGTACAGAAAAGTGACTGAGAGAAGGAAAACTATTTTGTGCTATCTTATGGACAGAGAAAAAGATAAGTGATGCAGCTGTTTTCCTTTCTCTCTTTCTACTTGCGTTTGTGGAATTTCTTCTGCCTGTGTTGATATCAGTGGTACTGTAAAATGGTTCTCTTGATGAGGAGGAGAGAGAGAGAGAGAGAAGAGAGAGAGGAGAGAGAGAGAGAGAGAGAGAGAGAGAGAGAGAGAGAGGAGAGAGAGAGAGAGAGAGAGAGAGAGAGAGAGAGAGAGAGAAGAGAGAGAGAGAGAGAGAGAGAGAGAGAGAGGAAGACAGACAGACAGACAGACAGAGCAGGAGGCAGGACAGACAGACAGACAGACAGACAGACAGACAGACAGAAGACAGGCAGGCAGACAAAGACAGACAAACAGACAGATAGACAGACAGACAGAGACAGAACAGAGACAGGCAGAGACAGAGACATAGAAAGACAAACAGACAGATAGATCAGACAAACAGATGAGAGAGACAGGAGAGACAGAGAATCGAAGACAAGCAACAGACAAGATGAAGAGAGAGAGAGAGAGAGAGGAAGAGAGAGAGAGAGAGAGAGGAGAGAGAGAGAGAGAGAGAGAGGAGAGAGAGAGAGAGAGAGAGAGAGAGAGAGAGAGGAGAGAGAGAAGGCACAAGAAATACAAGAACATAGTGGGGGTAGAAAAAAAAAGATAAAGAATAAGACAGATAGACACACAGACAGACAAACAGATAGATAGAAATACAGAAGAGTGCATGCCTACATACCTAATATCCACAAATAAATGTAAAAAAAAAAAAGACTCTCTCAGTCCAGACTCAGGAGCGCATACTTGGGACAAAGTGAGAAATGTATATCAGACAAGACAAAAAAGCACAATGAAAATGTAAGCATTTTGATCTCAGCTTATTATTTACCTAAAGAACTAATGGGGGACTTGTTCTTGTTGAACTGTAGACAACGTTGTGTAGCATGTGCATGGCCTATTTGCACAGATCCTTGTTGAGATGGTGACACCTGAATGCAGGGATGTGTCATCCTCACCTGAAGGCACACACTTCTCATCCACTAACACCTGAATGGCCGAGGATGAGGCCAGAAGGAAGCAAGCAGGGTAAGCTTGCATTGTATGGAATGTTGCAGTGCAAGTTTTATTGTCTGTCTGTCCTGTTAACTGCGTTGCCCTCTGTAGTGTTTTGATGATGATGATGATGATGATGATGATGATGATGATGATGATGATGATGATGATGATGATGATGATAATAACAATTATGATGATGATGATGATGATGATGATGATGATGATATAATAATGATGACACTACTACTACTACTACTACTACTACTACTACTACTACTACTACTACTACTACTACTACTACTACTACTTCTGATTATGATACTACTACTGCTACTGCTACTGCTGCTACTACTACTATACTACTACTACTACTACTACTACTACTACTACTACTACTACTACTACTACTACTACTACTACTACTACTACTTCCACCAATAGTATTAATGATAATGATGATGTTTGAAAAGATATAGTGCTGAATATTGTAAAAGAAACAGATCAAAGCACTTGCATTTAAATCATTAACAGGCTTGCAACAAATAATGGGATTAACATAAATCAAACTCACACACACACATGTGCGCACATGCATACACACATGCACATGTGAGCGCGTGCGTGCTGCGTACACACCACACCACACACACACACCACACACACACACACACACACACACACACACACAACGTACACACGCGCGCGCACGCGCCTGCGCGCACACGCGCGCACACACACATTTTTCCTGCAAGTAGAATATCATTGGTGTTTAGACTTATCCTTTACATTCAACTGATTTCTGGGTGGACCTATCCTGCTGCCACTATTGTTGTTGTTGTTGCTGCTGCTACTGCTGCTGCTGGTGTATGTTTTTCTTGCATTTTAGACTATGACTTATGTATATTTTGACTACATTGTGATTTCTTTGGTCTGGCTTTTGAGGTTGTCTTGTACTTAAAGATAATAATGGAATAATGAGTTCTTTGAAATGATTGTGTGCTGATTTTCAATTGTTGTACAGTTTTAATTTTAACTATACTTCCATTAAGCTAACATCCCTAAGATGGCTTCTGCGATTGGTGGAGTTATAACCATCGTGACTCCCTCTTCACACCCCCACCCTGTTTAAAATCTTCTTTCCCCTCCTCCTATTTCTCTATTCTTCTTCTTCTGGTGATTGTGTTTCTCTCCCATTGAGTCTTTTGCTTGTTTATTTTACACAATGACACCCACTTGCTTCTTACCCACGCTACAAAGTTCTGGTTTCTATAACCAAAAACCCTCTTTCGTTTATTACAAGATGTTTTACGTGCATATTTGGAAAAGTTATGGCATTGACAAGAATTCTGAAAAGAGAAAGTTGACCATGAAACTGGAAAAATCTGTATCCTTAATCTACATGTCAGTCTATGGTGATCAGTACAGAGTAGGTTTTTCATGTGTTGAAAGTCAAAAAGAAAGACACACAAGAAGGTGTGCATGCACAACTGCATTAACATATGTATTTGCACACAAGGACAAATATACCTTCTTGCAAGCAAACACACACACACACACACACACACACACACACACACACACACACACACACACACACACACACACACACACACACACACACATCATGGCGCATGAATATTTACATTTTTTGCAATATAAAGAAAAAGAGAAAAACACACAACTGCAACAACGACAGCATCAACAAAAGCAACAAGTTTACAAACCACTTACAGACAAAAACAATTCCTTCTGGCATTAGCACATATCTTTTCAATGGACTTTTTTTTTTTATCTGAAAAGCAGTTTCATATTTTCGATTTCATCACACTCCTTCAAAAACTTGCTCTCATTGAACTGTAGACACGTTGTGTAGCACGTGCATGGCCTATTTGCTCAGCCCCTTGTTGAGACTGTGACAGCTGAATGCAGGGGTGTGTCATCCTCACCTGAAAGCACACACTTCTCATCGACTGACACCTCAATGACCAGTGATGGCATCTCAAAGATGCAGGGATGAGTGTCCTCTAAAGCTCTGCTGTAATGTTAGCTCATGTCTCTTCCCCCCTTGCTTCATACATTGTCTGGATCAACAGGAATGCCTTTTGGATATTGATGAATTTTCTTGCCTGAGGGCCACCACAGAGAGAGAGAGAGAGAGAGAGAGAGAGAGAGAGAGAGACGAGAGAGAGAGAGAGAAGACAGACAGACAGACAGACAGACAGACAGACAGACAGACAGACAGACAGGCAGGAAAACAGACAGACAGACAGACAGACAAACAGATTTTGAAATAAATATTAAAATATTAACATAAGAGTCCCTCTTCAAATACTTTTTTGCTCACCTCAGTTCAGTTCAGTTTGAAGAAGAACAAAATACAGAAGATGAAGAAAACATAGAGGACGTCTTAGAAGAAGACTGTGTACAGGAAGACTTGGATGAAAAGTAAGCGAGGAGGAACAGATGATGATGATGATGATGATGATGATGATGATGATGATGATGATGATGATGATAAAGAAGAAGAAGAAGAAGAAGAAGAAGAAGAAAGAAGAAGAAGAAGAAGAAGAAGAAGAAGAAGAAGAGAAGAAGAAAAGAAAAAAGAAGAAGAAGAAGAAGAAGAAGAAAGATGATGATGATGATGATGATGATGATGATGATGACGTCGACGACGACGACAACGATGATGATGATTAGAACAAGGACACTCCTCAACTAAGAGTATGTGAAAATGCACATAAAATTATTTTATATTAATTTTCTTCTTCTTCATCATCCAACGCTCAGACAAGCAACTCCTGAGACACTGACAAATGCCACCATGGGCTGAAGGCCCTTCTGGGGTCTAAAAAGTTTGCCCTTCATTGGCAGATCAGTAGGCCAGATATTGGCCCTCAGGTTTTGGTGTTTTGTACAGACCTGGTGGAAGTGTTCCACCATTATGGGAGAAGTGCCACAGGGGCACGCCTTCAGAATCACCAATGTGGAACTTGGTAAACTGTGATGTCTGAGTCTGCAGTGTCCAGTTCTCAGCATCACAATCGTTACTTGGATTTCTTTGGGCAGGGGGTAGTAGTACTCCTTACTGTTGAAATTAGGGTGCTACTGAAGACATATTTTCTTTTGCTTTTTCTTCACTATTGTCTTTTCGTCTTTATATGTCACTTCTTGCTCCTCTTGAGGCAGAATCTGACTTTTACCTTTGCTAGTAGGGCAGCTTCTTTGTTCCCATAGATGTTGCAATGTGAAGGAACCCACTGGATGACTGTTTGCTCAGTGGACTGCTACAGGGCAACAAGAACGGAGGCAAGGGCATTAAGTTCCTCGCTCTGTGAGTTTCCAATAGTCTGAAGCACAGACAGGGCATCTCAGAAGATGACAACTCTGGGGTGAATTACCTCTCTGTTGGTGCAGAGTGCATTGGCTTCTGTCAACAGTGCATCTGCCTCATACTTCATTGTTAAGTAAACTCTTAAACTATGCAAAAACATAGTTTGATTATGGCTTAATATTTTTTTCTTTTTGTTTGTTTTGTTTCTGCTTGTTTGTTTGTTGTGTTGTTTTTAAATCCAGAACAGTACTCTTGAAAGAACAGTATCAAGGCAGGAAGCAAACAGATTGAAGTGTCAATCAGTGGGCCATGTTGCTCACACTTTTCTTTGAAAGAAAAAGAAGAGATAGAAGCAGGAATGGTGTGTGTGTGGCAAACTGCATTGTCCTCATTTTGTGCTTTTTCCAAAACTTATGCTTGTTGCTGGAGGTTTCACTATCGATGTCACCATGAGCACAACAGGGGTGTTGGATGAGAGGGGGAGGGATGGAATAAGAGGTGAATGATGTGAAAGTGCAGAGGGGGCAATGGAAGAAGAAAAGAGGAGCAGTGGGTGTGAGTTCAAAGGGGGATGGATTAGCAGATGGGAGCAAATAGTATGGGCTGCTTGTGTGAATGTGGAAATATTTTCTTAAGGTGTTTGTTTACTTGTTTTTTGTTTTTTCTTTTTTTCTGTTAATAATTTATGTACTCATCCAGTTTTTACTTGTTTCCTTTTGCATGCAGATAAACTTGCTCATTTACTTGATTGAAAAAAATGCAAATCCATTCCTTTATCAGTGTACTCTCCAGAAATACACACATTTTGACTTGATTTGACTCAATTACTTGTTTCTGTGTAGCTTACCTTTTTTTTTTTATCAGGGGCCAATTCCTAAACTGATGGAAACTATATCAGGTAGCATATTCAAATAAATGTCAGCACATTAATAGCATGAAGGAGTCTCTTGTGATGAAAAACTGTCATTATTTTTTATTGTTCCACCAGCAAGAAAAAAAATTTGCTCATTAACTCTAATTACATTAC
>CM060318.1:41902297-41912297 GCA_030674155.1 Stramonita haemastoma
AGAGATAGAGAAAATTAAATGATGGAGTAGTACATGTCCACGCAAGTTAAACATATACAAACAATCCAAGGAACACAAATTACATCAGTACATATCCCTCAAGCATACTCCAGGCAAAAAGAAAAGACTGTGCATTTTGAACAAGACAAACCAGCCATAACAAAAATGTAAACAGTTTCGATCTCGAAATTCCGTTTACATAAAGAATTCATGGAGGACTTGTTCTTGTTGAACTGTAGACACGTTGTGTTGCACGTGCATGGCTTATTTGCTCAGCCCCTTGTTGAGAGGTGACAGCTGAATGCAGGGGTGTGTCATCCTCACCGGAAGGTACACACTCCTCATCGACTGACACCTCAATGGCCAGTGATGACGTCAGGAAGGGGAAGGGTCAGTTTGCATTATGTATGATGTGGAGGGTTCAAGTTTTCTTTGTTTTTCGGGCTACCATCACACCCCCATTCTAAGCAGCATCCATCTTCACATAGGCAAAATACTGGCCGTTTGTAGTTACTCAGTATCTCTGCACGATTATCAGATTTTTTTCCTTGTTACTCTCTGATCATTTTTGTTCTCTATCAGATTTTCAAGTGTAGTGACTTCATGGCCTCAAGTCGACTGTTTTACTTATAGGTCTACAAAGCTGAAACTCATTCTTTCTCCTCTGTATGCCTCAAGTAAAAAAAAAAAAAAAAAAAAAACCAGACTGGCTAACACATCCCTCAAAGATGCAAGTTATACAGTGACCTGAGAATGATAATGTGGCTGCTGGAGATATCCCTGCATATTAAGGTGCATTGCCCATGAGAGGAGCTGGAAAGGACATGCCATTACTTTTCCCAGACATATCTGATGGTGTAAAGTGAATGAATGAATGAATGAATGAATGAATGAATGAATGAATGAAGAAGAAGAAGAAGAAGAAGAAGAAGAAGAAGAAGAAGAAGAAGAAGAAGAAGAAGAAAAGAAGAAGAAGAAGAAGAAAAAAACAACAACAACAACAACAACAACAACAAGAAAAACAATATGATCATGATGATTATGATGATGAAGTGGAAGAAGAGTAGGAAGAAGAAGAAGAGGAAGAAGAACAGCAAGATAAACACAAAGAAGAAGAAAAAGTCTCATTGGTTATCATTTAGACATGATGTTTTTTCGTGTAGAGAGACAAACAGACTTGCCCACATACATGTACACATATGCAAAGGTAACTGGGGCACATGTATTCTCACATATAAGCACTGATAAACCTGTACGTGTGTGCGCACCACACACATACACACATGCATGAATAGGAAGGATAGATGTCAGTTCTTCCCCAAAGAAAAATAAACAAAACAAAGCAAAACAACCAAAAAATCTAAAAACAGAAACCCAAACCCAAACAATTTGGAAAAATATTGAATCATAAAAGAACATGACAAATTTTATTATGGCTTGACCATTCTGCTTCTTGCCTGCAGGGCCCATTTCTGTGTAGAAATGGCATCATCCCAGGAAGCAAACAGATTGAAGTGTCAATCAATGAACCAGGCTGTTGCCACCTTTCTCTTGAAAAAAGAAAACAAATAGTAATAATAAAATGATAATCTATGTGAGACCAATTGCATTGCTGATTTCAGTCTATCCTTTAAAGGGAGAGAGAGAGAGAGAGAGAGAGAGAGAGAGAGAGAGAGAGAGAGAGAGAGAGAGAGAGAGAGAGAGAGAGAGAGAGAGAGAGAGAGAGAGAGAGAGATGAATGAATGAATGAATGAATGAATGAATGAATGAATGAATGAATCTTTGTTTTTCAAGGGTAAGAGTAAGCATTTACATACTTTTTTTTTTTTAATCTGGCCCTTGCCCTGATTAGGGAATAGGAAAGAGAGAGAGAGAGAGAGAGAGAGAGAGAGAGAGGAGAGAGAGAGAGAGAGAGAGAGAGAGAGAGAGAGAGGAGAGAGAGAGAGAGGAGAGAGAGAGAGAGGAGAGAGAGGAGGGAGAGAGAGAGAGAGGGGGGGGGGGGTAGAGAGAGTGTCTTGTTGGTTGTTGGTGTATGAAAGATCAGAATCATCATTAGGGAAGAGAGTTAGAGAATACGTCTCAATAGGATTTAAAAATTAAAAAGTTATTTGCGTTTGATCTTCATGGTAGCCGCCGCTGTAGTCTAGTGGTTAGGGCGTTGGACTCGTAATCTAAAGGTTGCAGGTTCGATCCCAGCTTTCGGCTATGGCGTTGTGCCCTTGGAAAAGGCATTTTACGGCTATTTTCTCACCCCACCCAGGTGTAAAAGGTGGTACCAACCTTGTGTTGGGGGTTAACCCTGCGATAGACTGGCGTCCTATCCAGGGGGGAGTCTATGACTCTCAGTCACTTAACGCCACAGAAACCGGGATAAGCACCGGCCTGATGAGCCTTAAGGCTCGGGACAGACTTTAACTTTTTTTTTAACTTCATGGTGGTTTCATATTGTAATAAGCAGACCTCACAGCATATTTCTACATAACATAAAATCAGGATTGCTCTCCCCTGGGAAAGCTTGTTGCCATGCATTGTGCTACATGGGATCATCGACGACTAACTGAACTTTGTAAAAGTAACTTGAAGACATTTTCAATATCAGAATTTTTCTGAAAACAAACTGATATTTGTTCTAGTGACACGGATTTTTTTGTGTGGACAAAATCAATCTGGATAGGTCACTTTTGGAATTACTAATGGAGTAGTAATATTTTGAAGCAAAATCGTGATCATGTAATAAGATGGTGTTTTAAAGCTCGGACCTGCAAGACTGGTTGATCTACACTGACTGTGTGTACATGGTTGTGTTTTAGAATAGTGTACTTAAATTTAGTTTTGACAGGCAAGTTTCTTAGAAAGCAGGTGGTAGGGCGGTTGCATAATGGTTGCATACGCAAAAATATCACAATTGGTAAATCTCAGATGTAGCCATGGAATGAATGAAGAAATAAGACAAAAGGAAGGATAGGATAAATTTAAGTGATCTGATTTGAACCTGAGAAATGATTAAGAGCAATGATTTCCTCTTAGAAATTAAGCAACAGGAAAGCACCCTCACAATATGCATACATTTGTATGTAAAGTACTCTTCCTTTTTTGCTCTTTAAGGCAAGTAAAATCTGCAAAAGTTTGGACAAACTCGAATAATATGCTATTTGTCCAAATCTCGAATAATATGCTGTTTCTCCAAATCTAGAATAATATGCTGTTTCTCCAAAGCTCAAGAATAATAAATGAACGTAAATCTGCCGCCATCATGCAAACAGTCATATAATTATATCCATGTAGAGCCTAGTACTCAAGAGATATGAAATCTACTACCGTACCGCTTATTGCCATGAAGCAAGGAGTTTCCCAGTCCTCCCTGCGCTTGCTGTTATAATATTGACCTATCATTCCTCACTGTTGACAATTCTTGACACGAGCTTTCATCCGACCATTAACTGATCGATTGTCTCTCCACCGGCTAAGCTTTCATGCCCTCCAGCTGACAAGAGCGACAGAATGTCGTCTGCTTCCTTGTAGTCCCTGTTGGGGGAGTGGGAGGGGGAGGGGAGGGGGGAGGAGGGGAGACGTAAACAGACCTCAGATCAACATTGATGTTTCTGGACAATATTTTCCTGCCAGACGTAATGAAAATCAGTCTTTTTCTCTGTGCCTCGACCGTGAACTGAAATCGGTGATAGTGCTCTCAGTTTGACAGCTATTTTAGGCTTATCTGTGAACGGAGGTTCTGGCATTGGTCTTATGCATGCTTTTAAAACGAGAAGGAATTCTTTTTGTTTCTAATGACATGAGAAGAGAGAAAGCACAGAACATTTTGCAAGGATTCTGCTAAACCAATGGTATGGTATGGTATGGTATGGTATGGTATGGTATGGTATGGTATGGTATGGTAGGGTAGGGTAGGGTAGGTAGGTAGGGTAGGGTAGGGTAGGTATGGTATGGTTTGGTACTGTGTGGCATGGTATGGTATGGTATGGTATGATATAATATGATATGGTATGGTTTAGTAAGGTAAGGTATGGTATGGTATGTTAGGTTATGGTATGGTATGGTAGGGTAGGGTACGGTATGGTATGGTACAGTACAGTATGGTATGGCATGGTATGGTATGGTGTGGTATGGTATAGTAGGGTAGGGTAGGGTAGGGTAGGGTAGGGCATGGTATGGAATTGTATGGTGTGGTATGGTGTGGTATGGTACAGTACAGTATGGTATGGCATGGTATGGTATGGTGTGGTATGGTATAGTAGGGTAGGGTACGGTAGGGTAGGGTATGGAATTGTATGGTGTGGTATGGTGTGGTATGGTACGGTACAGTATGGTATGGTTTGGTATGATACGGTATGATATGGTATGATGCAATGTGATACAATATGGTGTGGTATGGTATAGAATGGTATGGCTGTTTGGTATGATACGGTATGATGTGTTATGTAAAACATAGTATGTGATACTGCCATGTATTTAGTGGTCTAAGGTGTAGTGCATTATCAAGTGCTGTTTTATATTATGATAGTGTATGTACTGTGTTTTATTGTATGGTTTGTATTGCGTTGCACCGAGTTACATCTATCTATCTATCTATCTATCTATCTATCTATCTATCTATCTATCTATCTATCTATCTATCTATCTATCTATCTATCTATCTTCTATCTATCTATCTATCTATCTATCATCAATCTATCTATCTATCTATCTATCTATCTATCTATCTATCTATCTATCTATCTATCTATCTATCTATCTGTCTGTCTGTCTATCTATCTGTCTGTCTGTCTGTCTGTCACTATCTCCCTCTCTCTGTCTGTCTGTCCGTCTGTCTGTCTGTCTGTCTGTCTCTTTCTCTCTCTCTCTCTCTATATTATATATATATATATTATATATATATATATATATATATATATTATATATATATATTACATGTGTGTGTGTTTGCGTGTGCACACGCGCACGCACATGCACGGGTGTTTGTACATGCGTGCATGTGCATGTATATATGCAAGTGTGTGCACGCGTACATGTATAACATACCAACACATAATCAGACACATCTCACCAAAATGTCATACCACAGTGGACACAACTCGCTACCTTGAACACATCAACTAATTACTTCAGGACTTCATCAACAGACTGTCATTAAGCAAATTACTGTCACCTAAAAAGTTTGCACTATCAGCCATGTAGTATCTGGCAGTTTTTTGGTTTTTTTTCCCTTTTTGTCAGAGTTCTCTGGCAGGCACCAGAATGACAAAGTAGCCCAGAAATCTCTGTGGGATTCTAGTGA
The DNA here is from genome assembly GCA_030674155.1 of Stramonita haemastoma. Taxonomy (NCBI): domain Eukaryota; kingdom Metazoa; phylum Mollusca; class Gastropoda; order Neogastropoda; family Muricidae; genus Stramonita; species Stramonita haemastoma. Next base: position 41,907,591 of record CM060318.1, read on the forward strand.
CTGATGCTCCAGAGCATTCATGCTTCCTCTCCGGCCCTGACAGAACTTCGCACGCAGACACACGCGCAAAGACACACAGACACACACATACACGCACACACACACATACACACACATAGCACACACACACACGCGCGCGCGCATGCACGCATGCATACACGCACACACACATACACGCGCACGCGCGCACGGACAGACACAGGCACACTTACGCACGCACGCACGCACACACCACACGTGCGCACGCACACACACACACACACGTGCGCACGCACACACACACACACAACACGTGCACACACACACACACACACACACACACACACACACACACCGTTGTGCCTAATGGCGATCAGTTCTTAAAGAACAAGATATATGGACCCTTTTCATTGTATTGTATTGTATTGTGTTGACAGTTTTCTTCAGGCTGGTCTGCCTTATCCTTTTGCAGCGACACAGCCATTCCAAGGCTAGTCTAGTCTTTGATATTCTGCATCCAGTTCTTCATAGCTTAAATAACACACTGGCCCTTGTTTTGATTGAATAGGTTTCTTTGGGGTTTTTGGGTGATGGTGCTTTTTTTGGTTTTTTGTGGTTTTTTTTTTTTTTTTTTGGGGGGGGGTATTTTTTCGGGGAAGGGGGTTGGGGGGGGGGGAGGTGTTGCTTGTGAGGGCTGCTTGTTCATTTTCATTGTTTGGGTTCAAACCGTTTGCTTTTTGAAACACTTAGAAACAACCTGGCAAAACTTGTTGTTTTATTTTCCAGGAGAATGGCATCCCTTCTGTTCAGTTTTAACCCCCATCTGGAGCAACTACAACATTGCCCGTGTAGATAGATTAGATAGATGACTGGCCTAGTTTCCTCTTGTTTATTGAAGGGGGAGGAGGAGGAGGGAAGGGAGGTGGTAACCGCCACTTACTCCTTGTTTATGATGATTTGCTTGATTGCCTGAAACTTATGGCAGTTGTGGAAGTCACCAGATAATGTTTCGTAAGAATGATTTCTAGAACCCCTATCATATTTCATTACTTGGATTTTGTGGTACTATGTATGTATCTGGATTGCCTAGTCACTTCAGTTTGGATGGGGGGGGGGGAGAGATGAAGGAGGATAGAGAGTAGAGAGATCGAGATGAGAGGAGTGAGAGGGAGAGAGAGAGAGAGAGAGAGAGAGAGAGAGAGAGAGAGAGGAGAAGAGGAGAGAGGAGAGAGAGAGAAAGAGCAAGAACACACACACACACACACACACCACACACACACACCACACACACACACACCCCACACACACACACACACACACACACACACAGGCAGGCAGATAGACAGACAGACCAGACAGACCAGACAGACCAGACAGAGACATTCATAGTTGCAATATATTCATTGGAAACATCTTTTTACAAACAGGCATTAGGACCAAATCTCGGTCTAAGGACACCTCACACAAGGCCACCCACCACTCCGTAAGCTGTAACCCCCCCCCCCCCCCCCCCCCCCTCTGTCTGTCTGCCTGTCTGTCTGCCTGCCTGCCTGCCTGCCTGTGTCTGTCTGTCTGTCTGTCTGTCTGTCTGTCTGTCTGTCTGTCTCTCTCTCTCTCTCTCTCTCTCTCTCTCTCTCTCTCTCTCTCTCTCTCTCTCTCTCTCTCTCTCTCTCTCTCTCTCTCTCTCTCTCTCTCCAGTCCCTTCTCCGCCGGCCAGACGTGCTCTTTCCGCTTCAGCGGCCAGGCGCATGCTGAAGTGTGACGAGCGCCGCCTAAAAACAACACGGCCTTCTCCCCCTCCCCGGGCCGGCCTCAGGGCAGCAGCATCCTAGGGTGAGAGGACTACCAGCTTTCCCCCCACTGCCCCCGGGGCTGGCAAAACACAAGTTGCTGTGAGGGTGTCACCCTTAGGGAGCCCCAAGTTGTCAGAAGCTGGCTTCGGGCGGAGCTATTTCAGGTTTTTTTTTTGTCTTGTCACTAGGGTTTGTCGCCGTTTGGGGTTTCTAAGGGAGGGTTTTTGTGTCCGCTCTGTCACTCTTTCGGACTCTCCCCGAGCGTGAATGAGAGATGGTGACTGGGCTCGGATGTTGGGTTTTGACTCTGTCTCTTTTCTGTTGATCTGTCTGTCTATCCTCCCGTGTGTTTTTTGTTGTTGTTGTCTGTGTTTTTCTTTGGATCCGTCTTCCTGTGTCTCTGTTTGTCAGGGAAGTATGGATTAGGGCGGAAAATTTCATTTTGACATTGCATTTTAACAGCAGCAGCAGCAGCAGCAGCAGCAGCAGCAGCAGCAGCAGCCAGCAGCAGCAGAGCAGCAGCAGCAGCAGCAGCAGCAGTAAAAACAGACGAATAAATCTGTATTCTGCACATCAGATAGTCTCTGCACATCAGATAGTCACTGCAATCAGATAGTCTCTGCACATCAGATTGTCACTGCACATCAGATAGTCACTGCACATCAGATAGTCACTTATACAAAGATGTCAAACATGTTAGATAACTTACCTTAATAGGTCTGATAAACTGGTAAGGTGGCAGTATGAGAAAAAGTGAAAATGAGAATGTTTATTGTGCTTGGAAGCTCATCCCACAGAAAATAGAACTATTCATGGTATAAGGAAGGAAGGAAGGCAGGTGGAAGGATGGTTAAAACGTTCGCCTGCCAACAAGTAAACCGTGAGGATCTGGGTTCCATTCAAAGCCTCACCCTTTCTTCCCAGTTTGACGAAGAAATCGAACTGAATGTCAAAGCCATTTGGATGAGACTATAAACCGAGGCTCCATGTGCAAAAACACGCAGATCATCTTGTCACATGTTAAAACCCGTTCCGCCTTTTGGAAGAGTAGGCCATTGTGTGCCGGAAGGAGCGGATGACAATAAAAAAAAAACCCACAACCAATCATGTACACAGGTGTCGTGTTTAGACACCATCACCATCCTTGAGGAAAAATCGGGGAGTTGGAGTCCCAGGGCGGTTCGGGGCTGTATATGGCAACGTTCTGGAGGCTTCTGCAACAGCACTGGAACCATACGTATCAGCAATTGCCTTTCCAATGGACCATTCCAGCGACATGGAGATGGGGTCTGTTGCATGGGTAACAGATAGCCCTCCATACTTACTTACCCAGGCTTGGCGCTCTAGAGCCTAGAGCCCAACTCCATAGTCTTCCGAGACTGATGGATGCCTACTACGTTATATCAAAGTGAGAAAGAGGACACATATATCAAATACTTATTCAGATTCATCCCAAATGGCACTTATTTCATACACAACACTTTAGTCAAGAATGAGGAGAACATTGCAACATGTCAAGAAATTAGACAAAGATAATTTGCCGAATATATACATTTCTGAATTAATTGTCTATTTTTGGAAAATAATGGTCTTAAAGTTCTTAGAATCTTATACAGGCAAACAACTGTCATTCTCTTGATTATGCATTTCTGTCGATGAATCCAGCATCAACTGTTAATCACTTCAATTATTTTCTGAAGCATCCCCAAAAACGTCTGATGATACCAGCGTCAACAGCCCTCGTGCAGTCTCGGATGGCAGCATCTTGAGTCCCATCGAGGGTTCCTTTGAAGCTGCTTTTTGACAAATTAAAGTAATTAAATTGATGCTGCTGATGAAGTGGATTGGTTGAAAAGAGAGGAGAGAACAGCGAACAGATTCTTTCATTTCCGGGAACATTATTTTACAGCCCTGAGTTCCATGGCTTTGTGAAAGTCCAATATCAATCCTTAGGTACCTATCTTTAATGATACTAGAACATGGTCCCACCCCCACCCTCAACCCCCAAAAAACAACAACAACCAGGGATGAATGGGAGACTGAAAAGTGTGACCCTTCTGATGAATTGAAGGTTGTTTTATGTTAAAGCATAAAACTGAGGCAAGAATTAGTGTCTTTACCAGCAGGTACGGATTACTTTCTTTTTCTTTTGTTGCTTTTCTTTGTTTGTTTGTCCTTTTAAATTTGCTTGGAGATGAATGGTTTAACTTGGTAACAGGTTAGACTTTATTTCAGGGTTGTACTGGTACATTTTTTTTTTAGTACTTGATGTTATTTCCCAAACGTAGCTTTAGATTCTCCTTTCTGAAGCAAGGAGTAAGATATTCAGATTCCAATTTCAGTCCTCTTCTGTTCATATAGTTCAAACACTGTGTGTGCTGGAGAATACAGTGTAATTTTCCCCTTGAAATTAATGGATTAAGACAAATATATGGGTCAAATACTGTTATAAGACAACACCTAAATGATATTAAGTGCATGTAAAAACCTGAAGAGAAAACATGACTGAATAATAAAGAAGACAACCATAATGGGAGAAAATTGAGTGAAGAAAATACACCATAAAATAATTTAAGTTACTGAACTGTCAGCTGACCTTTCAACAAAGAATAACAAAAAGCACGTCCATATTCTGCATGCTGGGGTCAGTGAACCAGCCTCAAAGGTCAACGAACCAATCTCAAAGGTCAACGAACCATGCGTCACTTTTTCACTTCTCACACAGTTTCACGTGCTCTCGCGAGAGAACAACATAGTCCCAACCGGAAGTCACGTGATCTCCACGCGACCTCTTCCAAAAAAAGAGACGTCATCGTGGCCTAATTTGATTTCTGTTCTGCACCCCATTTTGAAAGGCATCAGCATTACTCCACGCTTTCTCACTCTTTTAAGTGCATTTCCTGCCTGCACCCTCCCTGCTCAAGACAACAGTGCC
>CM060318.1:41917297-41919797 GCA_030674155.1 Stramonita haemastoma
GGTAGGGGGGGGTAGGTTTTTTCTTTCTTTTTTGTTGAGGTTAGGTTGCTTGCAGACGCAAGGTGATCTACAACCCCTGCGTAGGGATGTCAGGGGACCTTTAATGGCTGATTCACGACCCGCTCAGTGCCAGAGCGACTGTGGTAGCGGAATAAACACTGACAACAGCAGATAGCCCGGCACCAGGCATTCGCTGCCTGCTTTTTTTCTGTCTTCCTTCAGTCTTGGTAGGTAGGTGTGGTATGGTCAAATACAAGCGGCAAAAGTGGGTAGGTTACGAAATTCGGGTCAGTCTTTACCTTACCAGCTTTACTGATGCCTTAACTCCTTGGGGAGTTTCTGGAGCACTGTGCTGATTTTTTGGGGCAGCGTTTTGTGGGCAAGTTGAACCTGGAGGAGCCACACCCTCTCTGCGTTTTTGGTTGCATGCTGGGTGGGTTTGTTTCATTCATACCTCTGGACTGCCAAAGTGGATCCATTCTAATCCGAAATGCGGATGGGGTTTTAAAGTATGCGCAAGGTATTCTGCATGTGTTTGCATATATGTTCTTGGCTTACAGTCTGATCTGGAATGAAGTCAGTAAGCATGTTAATTTCAGAGGAAAAAAATTGCCCCGAATGAAGACTTGAACAAGGACTCGAACTCGTGCCCCTAATTACCTTCTGACCTCGAGTTCAAAGCATTAACCACTTGGCTATATATGTCCAGCATACTCTGGCGTCGTGTCTTTTGCCTTTGTCACGGAGGAGCTAATCTGAGTCGGAACACCATCCACATTGTACTGTTATCTAAACATTCTGCTGGGAAACACTAAAGACAGTGAAAGACATGGCCAACAAGTGGAAGGTTTATTTCTTGTTTTCTTTAACTATTGTAGCCAGTTGCATATGCCCTGTCATGTAGCTGAAAGCTGGAAACAATGAATACAAAATGCTACTGATTTTTGCCTAACGTAGAATCGGATTTTATATTGAAGATTAAACTTCATCACCAACAATTATAGAATGATAATACTGATGATGGTGATGATGATGATGATAACAAAAATACAATCATCATCTTCATCATCACCGTCATCGTCATCATCATCGTCATCGTCATCATCATCATCATCATCATCAGTACGATGATGATGATAATAATGAAAATACAGCAACAGTAATGATAATAACGTTGTTGGTGATAATGATGATAATAACAACAATAATAGCATTGATTGCTGATGATCGTCATAATGATAACAATGATAAGTAGTTCATGTCTAGTTGAAGCATTTACATGAGTTATGATCACATGTGTCTCGTATTTTTCCTGACTCAAGTTACAGCAATATTGCTAATCTGTTGAGCATACATATGAATTTTCAACGAAAACAAAGCAAAACAAACCACATCAACAACGACAACAACATCATCAACAAAAACACCAAATTTTGCTGCAGATAAATGAAAGCTTGTTGTGTGACGCTCAACTAGATACAGTTTTCAATTATTTGGGGAAAAAATCAATAGGGATCTAGAACCCATTTAATGAAAAAATAAATGTGGGCCAAACATTGGACAGTCTGTCTCTCTGTCTGTCTCTCTCTCCCTCTCTCTGTGTCTCTCTCCCTCTCTCTAAGCAGGGATGATTGAGTGTGCATACTTTCCAGAAAGCTTCGAATTTCCTCCCAAAAATGCAAGGCTTCCTATATCAAGAAGAGAAACTGCAAAAAATGTGCAAACTGCTATAACGAAAGACAGAAGTTTTGCTGCGAGCAGATTGCCATACCATCTCTCTCTGTTTCTCTCTCTCTGTGTCTCTGTCTCTCTCTGTCTGTCTGTCTCTCTCTCTCTCTGTCACACACACACACACACACACACACACACACACACACACACACACACACACACACACACACACACACCCTATCTGACTTGCTTGCCAGATCTTTGTGACTAAGACAAGCGTTGACCGCTTTGTTGCTTCTTGCCACGTTCATGTTCCAGACCTACCTCCAGTGAAGTGGCCCACCCTTCATCACACCCGATTCCTGCCCCCACCCCCCACACACCTGTGCTGCGGCTCTTCTGAAAAAAGTCAAACCCCATACCGTAGCCAGAGAGAGAGAGAGAGAGAGAGAGGAGAGAGAGGGGAGAGAGAGAGAGAGAGAGAGAGAGAGAGAGAGAGAGAGAGAGAGAGAGAGAGAGAGAGATTTTATAAAGAAAAAGAAATAAAAAGCAAGCTCGTGAAAGTCGGCCGTCACAGGCCAAATCTTCCGATTTCTCTACGCCACGTGTCGTGTGTCAAGGCCTGGCTTAAAATTTTTGCACCTCCCCCCACCCTCACCCCTTTCTTCCATCCCACTGTACCCATACCACCCACGTCTCCCCCTCCCCTCCTCTTTTTTTTTTTTTTTTGGGGGGGGGGGGGAGGGTGCCGGGGAGGGTGCCCTGGACAATTACCAGAGTCTGCCTACCAAGTTGAATCCTGTCTAAAACTACATGAATTCTCTGCATC
>CM060318.1:41924797-42024797 GCA_030674155.1 Stramonita haemastoma
GTAATAGGAGCAACAGCAGTAACAGCAACAGCAGCAACAGCAAACTCAACTCCAGCAACAGCAGCAGCAACAACGGCAGTATTAGCAGAACCAGATGTGTGAAAAGCAAATTATAATCATATTTTTTCCCTTTTGGTACGAATAGCTCACCATACGGACAACATTTTCATTAACAAGCGTTGCCAGTCTTCAGTCTCTATCCAGCATCACTTACTGTTCCTCGCCAAGTCTTCGTTAATCGGAGGGGGCGTTGACCTCTTTGTCACTTGGTGCCACATTTATTTCCCACATTCAAGAGGCTCTTAAAAGCAGCAGCCCCCCTCCCCACCCTCCCTGCCTCCCCCACCCTCAACCCATCTACAGTTTACCCCTACTACACCTGCACAGCGCTAAAAAGAAAATCGAATAGCCTAAAGAGTAACGTTTTTGTACGTTGGAAAACCTAATTAAAGTATTACATTGTCTTTTAACCGCGTAACCAACGGCTATTGAACAAAAACGATTTTTTTTAAATGTGAAAAATATTTGACCAAACAGCACCTCCAAAGCATGCAGAGCCGCGGAATTTTCAGAGAAATGCAATCTCTCTCTCTCTCTCTCTCTCTCTCTCTCTCTCTCTCTCTCTCTCTCTCTCTCTCCCTTCTTATTTTCGTTTTTGAATGAGTGCCTTTTTTATAACATTACCTTAATATTGTATCTATTGTCTTATTTCTTACCTGTTGTTTGATACTTGGTGTGGTTTGCTCTTGGTAATTGGATCATTATAATTGTTCTTGTTTTAGTTGAGGCTGTCTTTTTATCTTGATGTTATCCCTGAAAGGGGCGGGGACTGGATGTAAAAAAGCACATGAGTGCTTATCTATTATCCTCGAATAAAAGAATTTTGCCTTGCCTTGCCTTGCCTTGTCTCTCTCTCTCCCCGTTCCCTTTACTTACCATGTGGGGTGGTGCAAGGTGCCTGCGCTTCTCCTGTGGTATCATTTTGCAGGAGGTGTGCCCACTTAGGCCCCAGCACACACACACATTCCCACTTCAGAGCAGCTCATTTTTATTGCACAGGCTGCATGCTGGGTATGTTCGTGTTTCCGTAATTCACCGATGCTAATATAAATTACGGAACCGTTAAGATACATAGTGTACCCTCTGCATACGTTTATGCACACAGAGAATTAAGGCACTGACAGACCTGCGCTTGAAAGTTGACCTGGGAGATTGTTAAAAGGTCCACCCTGAAATCACCATACCAGGCTGCCAAGATTCGAACCCACGACTACATGGTTCAACGGGATTGAAGTCGAAGGGTCTTGACCGCTCGGCTATAGCAGTCCATCCATGCATCAACTTAAACGAGGTTACTTGGAACTGCAGCACTTATTACGTTATTACATTGCGGATAGAGATCGTGTTTTGGATAGAGATCGTGAGAGCTTTGAGTCTGGCGATACTAACTGTCTGCCGCTTGAGGAGCGAGATAGGCCAGCTGAAAGGGATTGGGGGGGGGGGGGGGGGGGACAGGGGAGGGGCGTGGCCTTGGCACAGTCAGTACCACTATGATAAACACCAACTGTTTACATGAAAATGAACTACAAGCAACCTGGTGAAGTGCAAACATTCTGTACATATATATAAAGTAGTGTAGAAAAGTTCAGAAGCTTACTTGGACTAGGGAAGACATGTTATCTGTATATTCCATGATCGTTATTGTGACAGTGTCATGTGTACAGTTCAGTGGTTCCCTTTGATTATATTACATTTGATGCCATGCTGGAAGAAAACTTGTATAGTACCTATGTTTGTCCCTTTTTATTTGTGATTCTTGTATAGTTTTTGTTGTTGTTGTTGTATTGTATTTGTTGCATGCATTGCGTAAAAATCATAAGCCCATCAGTGGGATCACCACTTAAAATCAGAGCAATTACGTAATTTGTCACCATAATTAACATATTCTTTTTTATGCAATATAGATTTTTATGCAATATAGATTTTTATGCACGCATATAATGGGCAGTCATTTACGCACACAATGCCATAGTTTCGTAAGAAATGGGCTTCAAACAAAAAAGATATGAGGATTTTACTATGATGACCCAGTGCACACTGCACTCAGCTGCTGCAGGGCTGGTCCACAGAGACTGCAGTGCAACTGCACCCTTGGGGTAAAAAGTGTTATCTTACATTTATTGTTATGTTAGGATACTAGGCTTAATGGTGTTTTACCTCTGTGAAAAATAAAGTGCAACCCAGTTTGAGGTGTTACAGAGTTTACTCCCTTGAAGTATTTTGTTTTGGTATCTATTTTATTAAATAATTCAAAAATAACAGCAAAAAAGTTATAGTTAAATTGAGAAATAGTACAATATAACATTTTACATATAACAATATATCTTAAATAAAATATCACATCATTTTTTATATTTTTTATAAATATATTTGTATGTATAAGTACAAGACAATCTCTAGTTGAGATTTTTGCTTATAAATAAGCCTTACTCTCCATGAACGGTAGCAATTTCATTGAAATGCTATTCTGAAAGTTGATCAGATAATGCTTACATGCTTTTAGATGAGTAACAAAACTGCTATTTATGTAATGAGCTAAGCTGACTTAGCTTGATATATTAAGATCAGACAAAAGTAGGCCTAGCTAGCCTAGTTTAATTAGCCTATGGCTAGACCTTAGATTCTAGACTTAGGCTAGGCCTACCGTAGGTTTAGCCTAAGCTAGCTGAAAGCTTAAGTCTAGGATTTAGGTTAGCCTAAGCTAAACTGAGACATTTTTGTCCCCTAGGCAATTTAGACTTCTTGATTGGGTAGTTAGCCTAGCTTTGAACCTCAACCTTAGGTTAGTCTACCCTACCTTCACATTAAAAAAGTGGAATTCTCTAGCTTAAGTCTCTTTGATCTAAGAAAAAAATTCTGGTATTAGGCCTAGCCTATGTTAATGAAAACATGTCAGGGAAGTAGGCTATTATTTCTCCAATGCATCTACACACACACACACACACACACACACCAGAGTCTTGCCTACTTGCTTGCATGCAAAAAGCATGTATAATGTTCAGTATAATGGTAAAGTAATTACTTAAATAACTGAATGATTTACTCTCTCTTCTGTAAAATGCTTTCCCTTACCCTTTCCTTCCCTCTTTTTCAAAATAACTAATCATGCTGATCAGTGTTATGTTGTAATGTGGTTATAAAGCATTCTCCTTGACTGGAACAGTTGCCTTCTGTGACTGGCAAGTACATTGTGATACCAGAGACTAACTTCTTACCTATAGGCCTACTCTTTGTCAGTGTATGTTTTGTGTTTCACAGCCTTGTGTGAAAATTTGTAGTGTATCAGAAAAAAAAATTGACATAGAAAAGGCTGAGGTGTTTTAGTATATCAAAAGTTTATAACATTATAATGTGTCTATTTTATATTTGAATTCTAGATAGTGTAGTCATTTAAAGAGGACTGGATTTACTCATGTTATTAACCTGACACATTGGATTATAGCAGACCCAGGACTACAATAATCATCCTAGCTTTTGAAATTGCATTTTAATATTGGTCTGTTTTTTATAGATGCTTTCATTTGTTTATTTTCTAAAAGCAATATTATTCACTTGTTGATTATTTGTTTCAAAGCCTGCAAATCAGGCATTACATTTCCATAGTGTTTAAACAAACAGAATAAGATCTCTCTCTCTCTCTCTCTCTCTCTCTCTCTCTCTCTCTCTCTCTCTCTCTCTCTCTCTATATATATATATATATATATATATATATAAGAACATTACTCCTTACATATGTCTCTAACTTCAGACAAGTGGCTAAAAATACAAAGCCTCTGTATAGCCTATTTGAATTTCAACAATACAACAAGCAAAAGAAGACGATATTGCAACTTTACTTTAAAATTGTGGGAATCAATTTCATTTATTTTGCCTTGCTGAGTCTTGCCTTTCTCTAAATGTAACTGATGCATATATGAATATTCCAGGGTATCAGATCTTCTGCCAAGATCCACACAAACCCAAGTACACTGGGTTGATAACATATTTTGCTTCTTCTCTGAGCTGTAAAAGACTATACATACAACTTTGATATTTGTAATATAGAATCCATATGGATTGTAATCAAATTAAAACATTATAGTCCAATACTGATTGGACTTATATACAGGAATTCTCCAGAAACAAGACAGTGGATAGAAAAATTCAATTCCCTCATGGATGAAGTGACACTTTTAAATTATGAAACAGTTATTCTTGGTGATTTTAACATATACTTATTAAAACCTTAGCCAAAATGGAGTCAAAATATGGCCTAGAACAACTAATAGATAGACCAACTCGTGTAACAGATAATTCTAAATTGTTAATAGATCATATCTACACTATGACAAAACAACACATAACAGAAGTATGCACTCCATCATTTGGATGCAGTGTTGATAACAATCCTGTGCGTTTTACTTGGTTCAAAAATAGTATCAAAATTCCTGCAGTAGGACACAAAACTATCTTTTACAAAAAATTAAAAAACTTCAAGGAACAAAATTTTCTCTCAGACTTGATAAATTCACCATTAAATGACAGATATCAAATCAGAGATCCCAATGAAGCTGCTGAATTCTGGATTAACACATTTATCTCAGTTTACGATAAATATGCTCAATTCATAAAAAAAAGAATTAAAGAAAAAATTACACCTCCTTGGATAACAAAAGACATAGAATCTGAAATATGATTAAGAGACTACTTGAAAACTCATGGCTCAAAAGAGCAATTTAGATAAAATAAAATAAAGTAACTTCACTAAAATGCATATCAAAATGTGTGTATATTCAAAAGTTGTTAATTACAACTACGGACTCTTGCCATCAATATAGTAAGTAATAAACCTATATAAAAAAGTGAATGAACTGTTAAAGATAGAACAGCAGATGAATTAAACAACCAACTGTCAAACATTGCTACAAAAGTAATATCGTGTGACAAGTCAAGTGAATATGATCTCCATTACTTAGAACAATATGTAACATCAAAAGAAAAAAATTCCCATTCCAAATACTCCTAATGACAATCATGGACATGTTGGAAACCTTTCTCTCCAAAAACATTCTAGAACATGCAATCTAGATGGAAAAATAATGAAGCTTTCAGGTCCAATTACAGTTGAAACACTGACACATTTGTATAATTTGTGCATAGAGAAAACCAATTTTCCTCACACCTTTAAAAGGACAAAAGTCATACCAGTCCACAAATCAGGTGACTCTTTTTGTCCTTCGAACTACAGACCAATTTCAATTCTCTCTATCTTATCTAAACCCATCAAAAAACATGTCCAAAAATCTGTATATTCCTACTTGATAAACAACAATCTAATAATGAATGAAGATCAGTCAGGTTTTCGTAAAAACTATTCCTGTCACACAGCTCTTGCTCAACTTACAGATAGTCTCCTACATAACATTAATGAAAATAAATATACAAGTCATATTTTTATTGACTTTGAAAAAGCATTTAATGTTATTGATAACTCCTTGCTATTGCGAAAACTTCACCTGTATGAACTAACCCCAGAAATGTTCACTCTTCTAGAAAGTTTTTTGACAGATAGGAAACAGCTAGTAACTGCAAATAATCAAACATCAGAAATGATATCTGTCAAAACATGGAGTTTCACAAGGATCAGTATTGGGTCCCCTTTTATTTTCGATCTATGTAAATGACTTACTACCTTCATTTCTGGAATGTAGCTGTGAAATGTTTGATGATGACACATCCCTCTACTGTATGACTTTGACCCTTACAGACTAAGACTCAAACTTCAAAACAGTATTGACAGATTGATTACTTGGACTCAGTTAAACCACATGTCCTTAAATGTACAAAAAAAATTAAGTGTATGTATGTACTAGCAAGACAGAAAAGGCAAAAAATGAAAAATAAATTCCTATATGTTTTTAGATAAAAGAGTAATCGAAGAAGTTAACTCTCACAAAATTCTGGATGTCATTATTGACAAAAATCATACTTGGACTGAACATGTGATGGCATTAGGAAAACGTCTTGGCAACAGATAGTTCAGTTCTCTAAAATAAAACACTTCCTAAATAACCATTAATACAAACTGTTTTGTGGCCATATTTTGCCTATCATGGACTATGCTTCATCTCTTTGGGACAGCTGTAGTGAAACAAATTTGAAATTTGTATTGATTATACAAAAGAGGACTAAAACATGTTCTATTAAAAACAAGCTCCCTAACAATCAACGATTATAAGCAAATAAATATTCTAACTTTCCAAAACAGACTTCTTTCAATAAAACCACATTTGGACAGAGAGTTATCAATGGAAATGCCCCTCCGAAAGTCACTTCTTGCTTCAAAATCATTGAGAACAGGCATAATCACCTACTAACATTTCCCAGACCCAGAAGTAATCTCTACAAAACAACCTTCTTATATTCAGTAAGTGATCTATGGAACAAACTTTCAAGACGTTTAAAATGTATCCAAAACAAAAATCAGTTCAAGATACAAATGAAAAATACCTTACTGAGAAAATGTCTTGGAACTGAATTATATATCAATCAACTATGATTACAACAGATAAAGCAACACTTTTTGCATCCCTTGAACATATTTTAGATGTGATTTTATGGACTGGAAATATTGTACTGTTACATGACTTGTGCCTATGTGGAAGAGAGGGGAAGAGTGAAAGGGTTTTTTAGAAATTGTTTTTGTTTATTTATTGATTTTTGTTACTTTCTAAGTTATTGTTAATGCTCATGAAAGCTCGTGAAAGTCGGCTGTCACAGGCCAAATCTTCCGATTTCTCTACGGCACGTGTCGTGTGTCAAGGCCTGGCTTAAAATTTTTGCACCTCCCCCCACCCTCACCCCTTTCTTCCATCCCACTGTACCCATACCACCCACGTCTCCCCCTCCCCTCCTCTTTTTTTTTTTTTGGGGGGGGGGGGGGGAGGGTGCCGGGGAGGGTGCCCTGGACAATTACCAGAGTCTGCCTACCAAGTTGAATCCTGTCTAAAACTACATGAATTCTCTGCATCTGGCACCGGCAGGTTACAGAAGCAGATTATTCAGCAGCAGCAGCAGCAGCAGCAGCAGCAGCAGCAGCAGCAGCAAAAGCAGCAGCAGCAGCAAAAGCAGCAGCAGAACCAGCAGCAGCAGAAACAGCAGCAGCAACAGCAGCAGCAGCAGCAGAACCACCACCAGCAGCAACAGCAAAAGCAGCAGTAACACTACTGAGCTTGGAACCACCATCATCTCCTTTCTTGTCCCTTTTTTTAAATTCAGAGGCAGCAGTCATAGATCTACCAGTAGCTGTAAGAGGAGCTACTGATTATCTATCTATCTATCTATCTATCTATCTATCTATCTATCTATCTATCTATCTATCTATCTATCTATCTATCTATCTATCTACCTATCCCTTAGTCTGGCGACTGTGGGGGCACCCCTGAACACTTGACAACCAGTTCCTTCCATTCCTCTCTCTGTTCTGCCTTTCTTAAAGTTTTGTTGAGTTCTAGGCCTGTCCATTCGCTGATGTTGTCCTCCCATCTCTTCCTTGGTCTGCCTCTTTTTTCTTCCTCCTTGGACAGTGCCTTGCAGTATTGTTTTTGCAAGTCATTTTGATCTTGTTACATGCTCGTACCATGTTAAGTTTACGCTTTTGTACGATTGATAGGTTTTAGTAGGGACCAATGGTTTGTTTGATTCTGTTATGCACTTCTTTGTTGCTTATGTGGTTTCTGTAGGAGATGCCAAGGAGTCTCCTGAAGCATCTGATTATACCACGACAAAATCTTGTCTAAAGATAATGCACCACAGTACCTGTAACTTTTGTAGCATTTATTTACAATCCCCCCCCCCTCCCCCAGACACCAAAGTTATTGTCAAGGGAGCTTTTTAAAATATTTTTTTTTAAGAATGTGAAATATCAAAAAAAGATAAACAAATAAACAATGATAAACTGTATTTACTTCTTTTTTTTTTAACCCAACAAAACCTTATAGTCAAGGGGGATTTTTTCCTTCAGAAAGGCTGGTACCTGTTTTGTTGGGGAGTTTTGCTGATTTTTTAAAATCTCGTTTTCTGTTTGGTTTTGGTGGGTTCTTTATCTCCTTTTTTTTTTGCTTTGTTTAATGTTCGTGTCTGTTGTTGTTGTTTTACAAGTGTCAGTGCACTTGACAAACTTACAGAACAGTTTCAAACACTATCTCGATTAATGTAGTAATCTAACGAATGAAAGTGCTGCTGTCACGTCAGTGTCCCAACCAGAGAAAAGCAGCCTATGTAATGAACCCAGCAGTGGTGCCCAGATCTTCATTTCATGTGGCAAGTGCCAAACGAGTCACTGCTTCGTGCCACGTTTATATGCCAAACTGAAGTGGCTCTTGAAACTCTGACCTTACCCCCCCCCCCTCCCCTCTTCTATTCCTCCCCTCCTCTATTCCTCCCCTCCTCTATTCCTCCCCTATCTCTCCCCCCCTTCCCCCTCAAACCCGACACTCTTCGCCTGTTTCACATAATTGAATGAACGAAATAAAGAAAGAGAGAAACGAATAAAGTGGATACAAGGAAAAACAGCAAGGTATAAACCAAGTAAAGGAGGAAGGAGGGAAAGAAGGAAGGAAGGAAGGAAGGAAGGAAGGAGAGAGAGAGAGAGAGAGAGAGAGAGAGAGAGAGAGAGAGAGAGAGAGAGAGAGAGAGAGAGAGAGAGAGAGAGAAGAGAGAGAGAGAGAAAGAGAGAGAAAGAAAAGTGAAAAAGAAAGAAAAACAGATATAAAAAACCGAAAGACTGACCAGCACAAATTTAAATAGAAAGAAAAATAAAAAGCGAAAGGAACGAAGAAAGAAAGAAAAGAAAAGAACAAGAGCAAGATACAATAAAGGAAGAAAAAAATTTAAGAAAGGGCAAAGTAGAACAAAACTTAACAAAAATTCTCACGTACGTGAAATTTGGTTGTCACACGTTTTAATACCTTCTACATCAAACCCCCCTTCCCCTTCACCTTCCCTCCAACCCCCTCCCCACCCACCCCCATCCTACCTCCACCCTCTTCCCCCCACAACAACTACACAGACACACACACGCACGCACGCACGCACACACGCACGCACGCACGCACACACACATACACACACACACTTCATCCACTATCCTGCGTGTCAAGTGTCAAAGCGCATTTAACATGTCGTTCCAGAAAACATAGGAGTCGCAGTTGGAACGTTGTTACGCAGTCTGCTTTAAAAAAAGAAAGAAAAAAAAAGGGGGGGGGGGGGGGGGGAGAAAGAAAAGAAGAAAAAAGCTTCACTTTAATCCTGTCTGATAAGGACTGCATTAACTCTTTCTGCCCAGTGCTGGCATCAGAGATTAGTTGGTTCTGGAATGACATGCATGAAAATGAACTTCTGAAAATGGATAAGGAGAAGGTGGTAGGGAGTATATCGAGGCGGTGGAGGGGAGAGGGGGAGGGGAAGAGTGTTGCACTTCTATGTGAATATTTTAAAAAATATAATATGAATACATCCAGAAGATTTACTGGAGGAAGATAAGTGCAGGTAACCAATGGCAATTTTTCTTTATTATCATACAAAGCTTTACCAACGATTAAAAAAAATCTATCATAAAATAATATGTAATGTTTCAAAGACAGTTTTTGAAGGTTTAGTAAGTAAAGACTATCCTTTTGGCTCGACCGGACTCTCAAGTTTCAGCTCCTGATTGAACGAAACTTTATAGCTAAAATACTATCTTACCTTACAATTGTACCTTTACATTAACACTCTCAAATCTCTGCAAAAAGAGCTGCTACTTTTTGTTAGTTAGGCAATGAGCTACCTTTTTGTTGGACCCTGCCTCGTGTATGTTCAATTATGTAGTTTTTGAGGAGCTTCTATCACTTTTTCGCCATATTACCAAAAAAAAAAGATAAAAAGAAAGAGTAACAGTAAGAAAGAAAGAAGAAAAATGAAAACGAAGGAAAGAAAAAAAGGAAAAAGGAGACAAGGAAATAACTGAAACAAAAAGACAGAAAGAAAGACAGACGAAAATATCAAGATAGAGAGAGAAAAGAAAAGGAAAGGACTCACCAAGAAACTTGGAGAAATGAAAAAAAAAACAATCAGCATAAAAATTGGTTGAACGTGCTGAGGTTTCCATTTCTCCTTGCTGCATGTCACACGTCGAGGTGCATTTAGGATTTGCGTGCACTGGAGGAGCGCGCGCGCGCGCGCGCACACACACACACACACACACACACACACACACGTACACACACACGTACACACACACACGTACACACACACACACACACACACGTACACACACACACACACACACACACACGTACACACACACACACACACACACACACACACACGTACATACACACACACACACACACACACACACACACACACACACACACACACACACACACACACAGGTGCATTCAGAATGTCATCCAATAAAAAGTATAGCTGAAAGTTGTTACTGTATAATGACCATTCTTCCGAGGTTACATCACATTCTATGCACACTATACACCACATCATTCTACCGAAGTTACATCACATTCTTTATATGTTACATCACATCATTCTACCTAGGTTACATCACATTCTTCATATGTTACACCACATTATTCTACGGAAGGTAAATCACATTCTATATATGTTACAGCATATTATTCTACCGACGTTGCATCACATTCTATATATATTATACCATATCATTCTACCGACATTACATCACTTTCAATATATGTTACAGCATATTATTCTATCGACGTTGCATCACATTCTATTTACGTTTACACCAAATCAGTCTTTATACGTTACATAACATTCCATATATACGTTTCACCACATCATGCTACAAGCATTACATAATAGTTGTATACATTACACAATATGCCTATATATATGCCTTAGAACACACCATTAACCTCTGTTATACCACATGACTCTACATATGTAACATTACATCATTCTATATACCTTGCATCGCATCTCTCTCACATGTTACACCAAATAATTGCATAACATTACATCCTATCATTCTGTATACGTTACACTTTTTTTCTTTTTTTAGATACTTACGCCATATCATTCTATACACGTTACACCATAATTATCATTCTATACATGTTACACCACATCGTTGTATTATGTTACATCACATCATCCTATATACGCTGCACACAGATCACTATAATTTATTTGTCACACATGTATCATGTATTCCTATAAACCACAGAAAAAAAACTTTCAAAAACTTTTCTCGCTAAAAGTTGACCATACAGACTGCAGTCAGTGCCAGACAGTTAGCAGTCCTGTGTGATTAGAGGGGGATGGGAACTGGCTACCTTTTCATTGCTCCCTACTGCCACATTTATAGTCCACACTCAAGTGGGTCGGAACTGAAGGAGCCTCAACCACATCTGCGCTCAATTAAAGAAGAAAAAAAACAAAACTGAAAGTAAAAAGAAAAGGGGAACACGCCTGCGAGCATGCATGTACATATGATGTGCACTACCGCATGCTCGTAGACTCATGCACACACACAAACATGCACACGCGCGCGGTCCAACGTACACAGGCACACTCACACATATGTACACACGCACGCACGCACGCACGCACACCACACACGCACGCACGCACACCACACCACACACACACACACACACACACACACACACACACACACACACACACACACACCTGGGATAGAGCCCAGGTTCGAGCCCCCATCGAAGCAACCCATTCAAGGGGAGTCGACATCAGGGGGAGTTAACATCAACAGCAATAGCAGCAAAAGCAATCGCAACAGTTGCAGCAACATCAACATCAACAACAGCAATAGCAGCAACAGCAGTAGTAACGGCAGTAATAGGAGCAACAGCAGTAACAGCAACAGCAGCAACAGCAAACTCAACTCCAGCAACAGCAGCAGCAACAACGGCAGTATTAGCAGAACCAGATGTGTGAAAAGCAAATTATAATCATATTTTTTCCCTTTTGGTACGAATAGGTCACCATACGGACAACATTTTCATTAACAAGGGTTGCCAGTCTTCAGTCTCTATCCAGCATCACTTACTGTTCCTCGCCAAGTCTTCGTTAATCGGAGGGGGCGTTGACCTCTTTGTCACTTCGTGCCACATTTATTTCCCACGTTCAAGAGGCTCTTAAAAGCAGCAGCCCCCTCCCCACCCTCCCTGCCTCCCCCACCCTCAACCCATCTACAGTTTACCCCTACTACACCTGCACAGCGCTAAAAAGAAAATCGAATAGCCTAAAGAGTAACGTTTTTGTACGTTGGAAAACCTAATTAAAGTATTACATTATCTTTTAACCGCGTAACCAACGGCTATTGAACAAAAACGATTTTTGAAAAATGTGAAAAATATTTGACCAAACAGCACCTCCAAAGCATGCAGAGCCGCGGAATTTTCAGGGAAATGCTCTCTCTCTCTCTCTCTCTCTCTCCTCTCTCTCTCTCTCTCTCTCTCTCTCTCTCTCTCTCTCTCTCTCTCTCTCCCCGGGCAGGATGAAAAAAAGTATGTAATGCTTACTTACTCTGTTACCCTTGAAAAATAAAGATTATTCAAAGATTCATCTCTCTCTCTCTCTCTCTCTCTCTCTCTCTCTCTCTCTCTCTCTCTCTCTCTCTCCCGTTCCCTTTACTTACCATGTGGGGTGGTGCAAGGTGCCTGCTCTTCTCCTGTGGTATCATTTTGCAGGAGGTGTGCCCACTTAGGCCCCAGCACACACACACATTCCCACTTCAGAGCAGCTCATTTTTATTGCACAGGCTGCATGCTGGGTATGTTCGTGTTTCCGTAATTCACCGATGCTAATATAAATTACGGAACCGTTAAGATACATAGTGTACCCTCTGCATACGATTATGCACACAGAGAATTAAGGCACTGACAGACCTGCGCTTGAAAGTTGACCTGGGAGATTGTTAAAAGGTCCACCCTGAAATCACCATACCAGGCTGCCAAGATTCGAACCCACGACTACATGGTTCAACGGGATTGAAGTCGAAGGGTCTTGACCGCTCGGCTATAGCAGTCCATCGATGCATCAACTTAAAGGACGTTACTTGGAACTGCAGCACTTATTACGTTATTACATTGCGGATAGAGATCGTGTTTTGGATAGAGATCGTGAGAGCTTTGAGTCTGGCGATACTAACTGTGTGCCGCTTGAGGAGCGAGATAGGCCAGCTGAAAGGGATTGGGTGGGGGGGGGGGGGGGGGGGGGTGACTGGGGAGGGGCGTGGCCTTGGCACAGTCAGTACCACTATGATAAACACCAACTGTTTACATGAAAATGAACTACAAGCAACCTGGTGAAGTGCAAACATTCTGTACATATATATAAAGTAGTGTAGAAAAGTTCAGAAGCTTACTTGGACTAGGGAAGACATGTTATCTGTATATTCCATGATCGTTATTGTGACAGTGTCATGTGTACAGTTCAGTGGTTCCCTTTGATTATATTACATTTGATGCCATGCTGGAAGAAAACTTGTATAGTACCTATGTTTGTCCCTTTTTATTTGTGATTCTTGTATAGTTTTTGTTGTTGTTGTTGTATTGTATTTGTTGCATGCATTGCGTAAAAATCATAAGCCCATCAGTGGGATCACCACTTAAAATCAGAGCAATTACGTAATTTGTCACCATAATTAACATATTCTTTTTTATGCAATATAGATTTTTATGCAATATAGATTTTTATGCACGCATATAATGGGCAGTCATTTACGCACACAATGCCATAGTTTCGTAAGAAATGGGCTTCAAACAAAAAAGATATGAGGATTTTACTATGATGACCCAGTGCACACTGCACTCAGCTGCTGCAGGGCTGGTCCACAGAGACTGCAGTGCAACTGCACCCTTGGGGTAAAAAGTGTTATCTTACATTTATTGTTATGTTAGGATACTAGGCTTAATGGTGTTTTACCTCTGTGAAAAATAAAGTGCAACCCAGTTTGAGGTGTTACAGAGTTTACTCCCTTGAAGTATTTTGTTTTGGTATCTATTTTATTAAATAATTCAAAAATAACAGCAAAAAAGTTATAGTTAAATTGAGAAATAGTACAATATAACATTTTACATATAACAATATATCTTAAATAAAATATCACATCATTTTTTATATTTTTTATAAATATATTTGTATGTATAAGTACAAGACAATCTCTAGTTGAGATTTTTGCTTATAAATAAGCCTTACTCTCCATGAACGGTAGCAATTTCATTGAAATGCTATTCTGAAAGTTGATCAGATAATGCTTTCATGCTTTTAGATGAGTAACAAAACTGCTATTTATGTAATGAGCTAAGCTGACTTAGCTTGATGTATTAAGATCAGACAAAAGTAGGCCTAGCTAGCCTAGATTAATTATGGCTAGACCTTAGATTCTAGACTTAGGCTAGGCCTACCTTAGGCCTAGGTGTAGGTTTAGCTTAGCTAGCTAGCTGAAAGCTTAAGTCTAGGATTTAGGTTAGCCTAAGCTAAACTGAGACATTTTTGTCCCCTAGGCAATTTAGACTTCTTGATTGGGTAGTTAGCCTAGCTTTGAACCTCAACCTTAGGTTAGTCTACCTTACCTTCACATTAAAAAAGTGGAATTCTCTAGCTTAAGTCTCTTTGATCTAAGAAAAAAACCCTGGTATTAGGCCTAGCCTATGCTAATGAAAACATGTCAGGGAAGTAGGCTATTATTTCTCCAATGCATCTACACACACACACACCACACACACACACCAGAGTCTTGCCTACTTGCTTGCATGCAAAAAGCATGTATAATGTTCAGTATAATGGTAAAGTAATTACTTAAATAACTGAATGATTTACTCTCTCTTCTGTAAAATGCTTTCCCTTACCCTTTCCTTCCCTCTTTTTCAAAATAACTAATCATGTTGATCAGTGTTATGTTGTAATGTGGTTATAAAGCATTCTCCTTGACTGGAACAGTTGCCTTCTGTGACTGGCAAGTACATTGTGATACCAGAGACTAACTTCTTACCTATAGGCCTACTCTTTGTTAGTGTATGTTTTGTTTCACAGCCTTGTGTGAAAATTTGTAGTGTATCAGAAAAAAAAATTGACATAGAAAAGGCTGAGGTGTTTTAGTATATCAAAAGTTTATAACATTATAATGTGTCTATTTTATATTTGAATTCTAGATAGTGTAGTCATTTAAAGAGGACTGGATTTACTCATGTTATTAACCTGACACATTGGATTATAGCAGACCAGGACTACAATAATCATCCTAGCTTTTGAAATTGCATTTTAATATTGGTCTGTTTTTTTATAGATGCTTTCATTTGTTTTTTTTTCTAAAAGCAATATTATTCACTTGTTGATTATTTGTTTCAAAGCCTGCAAATCAGGCATTACATTTCCATAGTGTTTAAACAAACAGAATAAGATATATATCTTATATATATCTATATCTATATCTATATATATATATATATATATATATATATATATATAAGAACATTACTCCTTACATATGTCTCTAACTTCAGACAAGTGGCTAAAAATACAAAGCCTCTGTGTAGCCTATTTGAATTTCAACAATACAACAAACAAAAGAAGACGATATTGCAACTTTACTTTAAAACTGTGGGAATCAATTTCATTTATTTTGCCTTGCTGAGTCTTGCCTTTCTCTAAATGTAACTGATGCATATATGAATATTCCAGGGTATCAGATCTTCTGCCAAGATCCACGCAAACCCAAGTACACTGGGTTGATAACATATTTTGCTTCTTCTCTGAGCTGTAAAAGACTATACATACAACTTTGATATTTGTAATATAGAATCCATATGGAGCGTAATCAAATTAAAACATTATAGTCCAATACTGATTGGACTTATATACAGGAATTCTTCAGAAACAAGACAGTGGATAGAAAAATTCAATTCCTTCATGGATGAAGTGACACTTTTAAATTATGAAACAGTTATTCTTGGTGATTTTAACATATACTTATTAAAACCTAAGCCAAAATGGAGTCAAAATATGGCCTAGAACAACTAATAGATAGACCAACTCGTGTAACAGATAATTCTAAATTGTTAATAGATCATATCTACACTATGACAAAACAACACATAACAGAAGTATGCACTCCATCATTTGGATGCAGTGTTGATAACAATCCTGTGCGTTTTACTTGGTTCAAAAATAGTATCAAAATTCCTGCAGTAGGACACAAAACTATCTTTTACAAAAAATTGAAGGAACAAAATTTTCTCTCAGACTTGATAAATTCACCAAAAATGACAGATATCAAATCAGAGATCCCAATGAAGCTGCTGAATTCTGGATTAACACATTTATCTCAGTTTACGATAAATATGCTCAATTCATAAAAAAAAGAATTAAAGAAAAAATTAAACCTCCTTGGATAACAAAAGACATAGAATCTCAAATATGATTAAGAAACTACTTGAAAACTCATGGCTCAAAAGAGCAATTTAGATAAAATAAAAAAAGTAACTTCACTAAAATGCAGATCAAAATGTGTGTATATTCAAAAGTTGTTAATTACAACTACGGACTCTTGCCATCAATATAGTAAGTAATAAACCTATATAAAAAAGTGAATGAGCTGTTAAAGATAGAACAGCAGATGAATTAAACAACCAACTGTCAAACATTGCTACAAAAGTAATATCGTGTGACAAGTCAAGTGAATATGATCTCCATTACTTAGAACAATATGTAACATCAAAAGAAAAAAATTCCCATTCCAAATACTCCTAATGACAATCATGGACATGTTGGAAACCTTTCTCTCCAAAAACATTCTAGAACATGCAATCTAGATGGAAAAATAATGAAGATTTCAGGTCCAATTACAGTTGAAACACTGACACATTTGCATAATTTGTGCATAGAGAAAACCAATTTTCCTCACACCTTTAAAAGGACAAAAGTCATACCAGTCCACAAATCAGGTGACTCTTTTTGTCCTTCGAACTACAGACCAATTTCAATTCTCTCTATCTTATCTAAACCCATCAAAAAACATGTCCAAAAATCTGTATATTCCTACTTGATAAACAACAATCTAATAATGAATGAAGATCAGTCAGGTTTTCGTAAAAACTATTCCTGTCACACAGCTCTTGCTCAACTTACAGATAGTCTCCTACATAACATTAATGAAAATAAATATACAAGTCTTATTTTTATTGACTTTGAAAAAGCATTTAATGTTATTGATCACTCCTTGCTATTGCGAAAACTTCACCTGTATGAACTAACCCCAGAAATGTTCACTCTTCTAGAAAGTTTTTTGACAGATAGGAAACAGCTAGTAACTGCAAATAATCAAACATCAGAATTGATATCTGTCAAAACATGGAGTTTCACAAGGATCAGTATTGGGTCCCCTTTTATTTTCGATCTATGTAAATGACTTACTACCTTCATTTCTGGAATGTAGCTGTGAAATGTTTGATGATGACACATCCCTCTACTGTATGACTTTGACCCTTACAGACTAAGACTCAAACTTCAAAACAGTATTGACAGATTGATTACTTGGACTCAGTTAAACCACATGTCCTTAAATGTACAAAAAAAATTAAGTGTATGTATGTACTAGCAAGACAGAAAAGGCAAAAAATGAAAAATAAATTCCTATATGTTTTTAGATAAAAGAGTAATCGAAGAAGTTAACTCTCACAAAATTCTGGATGTCATTATTGACAAAAATCATACTTGGACTGAACATGTGATGGCATTAGGAAAACGTCTTGGCAACAGATAGTTCAGTTCTCTAAAATAAAACACTTCCTAAATAACCATTAATACAAACTGTTTTGTGGCCATATTTTGCCTATCATGGACTATGCTTCATCTCTTTGGGACAGCTGTAGTGAAACAAATTTGAAATTTGTATTGATTATACAAAAGAGGACTAAAACATGTTCTATTAAAAACAAGCTCCCTAACAATCAACGATTATAAGCAAATAAATATTCTAACTTTCCAAAACAGACTTCTTTCAATAAAACCACATTTGGACAGAGAGTTTTCAATGGAAATGCCCCTCCAAAAGTCACTTCTTGCTTCAAAATCATTGAGAACAGGCATAATCACCTACTAACATTTCCCAGACCCAGAAGTAATCTCTACAAAACAACCTTCTTATATTCAGTAAGTGATCTATGGAACAAACTTTCAAGACGTTTAAAATGTATCCAAAACAAAAATCAGTTCAAGATACAAATGAAAAATACCTTACTGAGAAAATGTCTTGGAACTGAATTATAAATCAATCAACTATGATTACAACAGATAAAGCAACACTTTTTGCATCCCTTGAACATATTTTAGATGTGATTTTATGGACTGGAAATATTGTACTGTTACATGACTTATGCCTATGTGGAAGAGAGGGGAAGAGTGAAAGGGTTTTTTAGAAATTGTTTTTGTTTATTTATTGATTTTTGTTACTTTCTAAGTTATTGTTAATGCTCATGAAAGCTTGTGAGCAATCAAAACACCCACATGCATAATTTACGTAAATGTTATAAGTTTGGAAAGGAAAAATGCAAATGGACTAAGTGATGATACTGTGACTTGATCTTTTTGTCATGTCCCTCCCCCCTCCCCCTTTAAAAAAAAAAAAATCCAGTTTGACAGGTTTTGTGATCAATGTTGGTTTTGATATTCTAATCTTAATATTGGGATTATTAATATTGATGTAATTGTTATTGTATTGGTTTGATAGTATAGCTGACTGAATTTAAATAAAAAAGGTATTATTAGGTGTGGGTTCTTGATTGTTTATAGAACTTGTGTTGTTGTCATTGTCTTTGTTTGGTTGATTGTGTTCCTCCATTCCACCTTGATACCCCCTTTCCCCAGTCTTTGTCAATCGGTTTAATTTTAATTGTATTTTAGGTTCTTTCATTTGTTTTTTGCTTGTTGTGTTGTTGCTTTATGAGTTGCTTTGGGGTGTATGGGGTGCTTAAGGAGAGGTGGTACCTTTGTAAACCTGGCAGTAGCATCCTTCAGGACGGACGGGAGCACTGGTCCTCACTTGGCACTCAACTCTCACTTCTGGATCGGGTCCTTAACCCACCCACACCCTGGTAACCGCTTCTACTGGCGGGCGAAACGCTGTGAGGGGCTGGTGCATTCTTACCCACCAGTAGGAGTCTTGGAGAGGAGATGGGCGCCACCAAGCTTCCTCAAGCCCACTGCAAGGACATGATGAGAAAAACAAAACAGAGAGACATGCCGGATCGGTCGAGGCCCGGATCAACAACGACCGCGCTACCCACTGCAAGCCTCCAGGGTGGGAGTGACAAGTGTGCTACTGGGGCAGAACCAACTCTAAAGCTTCCAGATAAAGGGGCAACCATTGGTACATGGAATGTAAGGACTCTGTACCAAACAGGAAGAGTACAGGAACTTACACATGAATTGCAGAGGTATAAATGGGACATCATAGGGCTTGCGGAAGTCAGATGGATTGGCTTCGGAGAAACAACCACGCAAGATGGCCACAAAATATGGTACAGCGGAGAAGAGAAACTACATCAACATGGAGTAGGCTTTATTGTCAGGAAAGAGATTTTGTCAAGCATCATCAGCTGCACACCAGTATCCAGCAGACTTATCTCAATCAGAGTTTCTGCAAAACCCCAGAATCTCACCATCATCCAAGTGTATGCTCCAACATCAGACTACGATGATGATCAGATAGAAGAATTCTATGAAGAACTTGAAAACGTCATCTCCAAAACGCCCAAAAAAGACATCCTTATTGTGGAAGGCGACTGGAATGCTAAGGTGGGACCTGATGCCTATGACACCTGGGCAGGAACCACAGGACGATTTGGACTGGGAGAAACAAATGACAGAGGACAGCGGCTGCTGGAATTTGCAAAGAAGCACAAACTGACTTTGGCTAACACACTCCACCCTCACAAGCCATCCAGAACATCAACCTGGCATTCACCAAATGGTCTGATTCATAATCAAATTGATTACATTCTGTCACCCCAAAGATTCAAATCCAGCATAAACAAGGCAAACACAAGAACATTCCCAGGAGCTGACATTGGCAGTGACCACGACCTTGTACTTACCACCATCAGGCTGAAACTGAAAGCAAAACAACAGCCAAAAAGCCCACGCATAAGATTTGACCTGGAAAAACTCAAAGACCCAACAGTGGTTGAGATCTTCCAAGCCAACATTGGAGGAAAGTTCGCCGCACTCACAGCCATCAACAATGATGTGGACACATTGGCCAACAACATCAAAGAAGTGCTAACGACAGCAGCAGAAAAAACATTAGGAAGAAGCAGAACAAAGAAACAACCCTGGGTGACAAATGAGGTTCTTGACCTCTGCGACAAAAGAAGAGAACTTAAAAAACAAAAGTTCACAAGTCAAGAAGCTTACAAGAAGTACATGGACAGCCACAGAGAAGTGAGGAAAAAGATGAGAGAAGCCAAAGAAGCGTGGATAGAAGAACAATGCAACAACATCGAAGCTGGAATGACCAAGGGAAACAGCAAAACAGCTTACGACACGTTGAAAGCACTAACAAAAACCACACAGCCTAAAGCCTCTGTTATTGAAGACAAAGAAGGAAATCTTTTAACGGAAAACAATGCCATCCTCCAACGCTGGACAGAATACTGTGAGGGATTGTACAACTACCCACTACACCCAGATACCAACATAGTTTCTGACAAACCCCCTGAACACCAAGATAAAGACCCACCAATACTAAGGTGTGAAGTAGATGCAGCTATTAAACAATTGAAGAAGGGGAAGTCCCCTGGAATCGATAACATCCCAGCTGAACTCATAAAAAATGGAGGGAATGAAACAGCAAGGCGATTCACAGAACTTTGTCAGAAGATCCACGACACCAAAGAATGGCCAAAAGAATGGACACAGTCTCTTGTAATACCCCTGCCAAAGAAAGGAAACCTCAAGCAATGCCAGAACTACAGAACCATCAGACTCATAAGTCATCCTAGCAAGATCATGCTGCAGGTAGTCCTCAACAGACTGAAAAACCAAGCGGAAAAACTCCTGGCAGAAGAACAAGCGGGCTTTAGACCAAAACGCAGCACAATGGAACAAATTTTCAATCTGAGAATTCTGATAGAGAAGCATCTCCAACACCAAAAAGACTTGTACCACAATTTCATAGACTTCAAAAAGGCCTTTGACAGGGTATGGCATGACGGCCTTTGGCAAGTACTCAGGCACTTCAACATTGACAGCTGCCTAACTGAAGTCATCAAGGCTCTGTACGAGAATGCAAAAAGTGCAGTTTTCATGAACAATCACGTGGGCGAGTTCTTCAAGACCACGGTTGGGGTTCGCCAGGGCTGCCTTCTCTCACCTGTACTCTTCAACCTCTTCCTCGAAAACATCATGACAGAGACACTGCAAAATCACCACACTTCCATCTCCATTGGTGGAAGACCCCTTTGCAACCTCAGATTTGCAGATGACATTGACCTCATGGGCAGCAGCAAACAAGAACTGCAAATCCTCACAGACAATTTAACAGATCGAGCGAGCGCATACGGCATGGAGGTCAGTACAGATAAATCAAAGATCATGGTCAACAGCGTGAGTAATGACATCACGGAAATAAAGATGAATGGAGAAATATTGGAAGAGGTGAGCCAATTCAAATACTTAGGCTCCATCCTAACAAAAGATGGCACATCAAACAATGAAGTGAAAGCTCGCATTGCAACAGCAACATCTGCTCTAGTCAGACTCGAGAGGATCATCAGAAGCAACAACATCAGCTTCTGCACCAAATACCACCTTTACAAATCCCTCGTGATATCTATCCTCCTATATGGCTGTGAATCATGGACTCTGACAGCAGAGTTAGAGAGGAGAATCCAAGCATTCGAGAACAAGTGCCACAGAAGACTCCTCAAAATATCATACAAAGAACACAAGACCAATAACTATGTGAAAGAATAAATCAAAAAGCGTGTGGGCCCCCAACAGCCTTTGCTCTCCACCATAAAGAGGAGAAAGCTGAAGTGGTTTGGTCACACCACAAGACACAACACCCTAGCAAAAACCATCCTGCAAGGAACAGTCGAGGGCAAGAGAAGAAGAGGCTGCCAAAAGAAATCATGGGTTGACAACATCAAAGACTGGACCGCCCAACCCCTGCAACACCTCCTACTAGCCACACAGGATCGTGAAGCATGGAAAAAGATCTCTGTTGCGTCTTCTCTCATGTCCCCCCTACGTCCTTTGGGACATGGGACTGAGTGAGTGAGAGTGAGTGTGAGTTGTTGCTTTAGGTGGTGATGGGTGATTATCATGTTGTAAAATTGTATCATTGTTATTATGGGTGATTTGTCGGTTTGAAGTTTTTGGTTTGTTTGAGTGTTATGGATTGGATATCGTTTTGTTTAAGTTGTCTTTGTAGGCTTTAAAAAATATTTGATTGGTGTTTTTTTTTTTTTTTTTTTTTTCTAAATAAATGGCTTTATGAAATTTTTTTTTTTATTGCTTACTCAATGTACCATTTTGAAATAAAATTTTGACTTGATACACACATACACTCTCTCTTTCTCTTCCCCCCTCTCTCTTCCTCTCCCTCACAACACACACACACACACACACACACACACACACACACTGGATTTGATGATTTTGATTTCACACACACACACACACACACACACACACATACACAGCCAATATTAACTTATGGTGCAGAAATATGGGGCATAGTAAATAACCATGAAGTCATTGAAAGGGTACATCTATCAGCCATGAAACGCTACATGTGTGTCAGTCAAAGAACTCCAAGACATCTAGTGTATGGAGAGTTAGGACGATTCCCTCTTAAGGTCAATATTTTTGCCATGTGCATAAAGTTTTGGTTGCGCATTGTTAATATGGATGACTCGAGATACCCTAAAAAAGGCTTACTCAATGCTTCTGAATCTACAAAGTCAGAATTATACAACATGGGCATGCAAAGTTCGGAATATTTTGTATATGTTTGGTTACGGAATTGTATGGGAAGCACAGTCTGTAGGAGATGTTAAGATGTTTATTGCACAGTTTAAACAGCGGTTAATTGACTCGTGCACACAAGACTGGCATTCTGCCCTTGAATTACATGATTTTTACTTAGTATACTCTACATACGCTGATTCCTTGACCTTACGTCCACACATTCGTGTTGTGAAATGTCTTAATGTGCGTAAAATATTTACAAGATTTAGAATTGGCACGCTACCTTTGTGCTCACATTTTCTGAGTTATGGTATGTACACTGTGAATGTGAACAATCCTTACTGCCCTTTTTGTGCAGAAACTCTGAAACAGAACTGCACTTTTTGTTGGTGTGTCCTAAGTATTCTGATTTACGTTTACAACTTATTCCCCCCAAATACTACAGAAGACCCTCAGTGTTCAAATTTGTGCTACTGCTCTCGTGTGGAAACAAAGACATTATTTCAAAACTCTGCAATTTCATCTACAAAGCATTTCAAATCAGGAAAGATGCACTTGAGAGTGGAACCATGTAACTATATGTACACTGTTGTGTGAATGTGAACTCCATTTGTATGGGTTTATGGCCTAACAAATAAATTATTTGACTTTGACTTTGACTTTGACACACACACACACCACACAGAGGAAGAAACACACAAAACTACATGTCATATCTCATTTTTGGCCTAAAGCCTCTAGTGAAGAAGTGTAGGCTTAGAGAGACAATAGGCCTAGGAGGGACAGGGGAGGGAGGTTGTAGCTTTAGAAACAGCTAGCCCCCCACTTCAACATTGACAACTGCCTAATTGAAGTCATCAAGGCTCTGTACGAGAATGCAAGAAGTGCAGTTTTCATGAACAATCACGTGGGCGAGTTCTTCAAGATCACAGTTGGTGTCCGCCAGGGCTGCCTTCTCTCACCTGTACTCTTCAACCTCTTCCTCGAAAACATCATGACAGAGACACTGCAAAACTACCACACTTCCATCTCCATTGGTGGAAGACCCCTTTGCAACCTCAGATTTGCAGATGACATTGACCTCATGGGCAGCAGCAAACAAGACCTACAAATCCTCACAGACAGTCTAACAGATTGAGCGAGCGCATACGGCATGGAGGTCAGTACAGAGAAATTGAAGATCATGGTCAACAGCGCAAGTAATGACAGCACGGAAATAAAGATGAATGGAGAAATATTGGAAGAGGTGAGCCAATTCAAATACTTAGGCTCCATCCTAACAAAAGATGGCACATCAAACAATGAAGTGAAAGCTCGCATTGCAACAGCAACATCTGCTCTAGTCTGTTATGTTTCTCTTGAGAATGACCAGCTGGTGGCCTAATGCATTCAAAATACAAACGTACGGCTTGCGCACAATAAAACCAGAACAACGTGGCACTTGTCTGGAACCGGAAGTGACCTTTTATTCAAGGGAAATAACTCATATTACATATTACAATCTACTTTCAATTTCAGTTAGGCTTTGGACACAACATCCCTCCTCAACTTGAATGGACAATTACAATGAAAATGAATTGTCAAAGAGTAACATCCGAAACTCGAAAATTTGAGGAAGATATGCATTGTGCATTAATTTGAATTCAATGGTTTCTAAAAATTAAACCTTTGGCTTCATCAATATATATTGAATACACATCAGTAAGCAAATACATGTCTTGGCTGCATGTGGGTGTGTATGTCAGAGACATTGAGAAAATTCAAAACATCCAATAGAATAAAATAAAGGGATGCAAACACATGAGTGACTGGTTATGTCTACTGTGCCAATATAGGAACGTCATATAAAATCAAATTAAATTTTGCACGAACAAATGATAAACTTGAATGTCAAGATATTCAGTTTTTGATGAAAAAGTGTCCACTCAGTTCTGAATGGTTTCTTGGAATTCACGTCCGGTCCTTCACTCATATGTAAGTATATGACTTGAAGTTTAAGCTTTCATGAATAAAATGAAATGAAAGAAATTTCAGTAGGCTAATACGACCAAAATATACGATCACTTAAAAACTATAATATTGTGACCTCTCTACACGATCACTTAGAATCAAGTTGGATCAGCCTAGCTACACTGCTGTCCTTCTTGATATACAGTCCATAAACACAATCCAAAATACAGAGCATTCTGATGCTCTTCTAACGATAATAAGAATACAATATTGTGACCACTCTACACGATCACTTAGGATCAAGTTGGATCAGCCTAGCTACACTGCTGTCCTCCTCGATATACAGGCCATAAACACAAATCAAAACTACAGAGCATTCTGATGCTCTCTGACAATGACTAGAAACACAAATGATATTTAATATCAAACAATGCTTAAATTTGACTAAATAGAGAGACAACCTAACTACACGTTGTCCTCTAGTGACAGGTCATGTACAAGATCGACGTAATGGATTAGTTGAGGACGTAGTCTTTCAGGTAAGTTGGAGTTTTGGTGGTTCGGCCTGAACGTCTTGTACTGGGTGATGGAAGCTGGTCGGAGCTTGTATTGTTGTTCCCAGTTTCTCCAGTTGAAGGAGTCTCAGCAGGAATGATGTCTCCAGGAATGATGTCTGGGTCCTCTGGAGCATCGAGTTCTGGAACGTCGCCAGGAATGTTGATGTGTGCTGGCAGCTGTCGAAAGTGGGACGAATTTCTGGTGATGAGAGATCCGTCAGGGCGGCAAGCTGTTATCATGCTCCCCTTCTTCTCTTTCACCAGGCATGGCGTCGTGTTGTACGGCGTTGTCAGCGCATTTTGCTTGGGCTGCTTGACCAACACGTAATCACCAGGTGCCATGTTTGCTTGTGCAGTGTGACGGCGGGCATTAACGTATTCTGCCATCTTTCCTTTATTGTGATGGTCATTGTGCGCAATACGAGTATGCACAGGGACCGGAGAGAGATGTTTCGGAGCTGTGGGTAGACCGACGTTCATCTTCCGTCCTGTCATTGCCTCGAATGGCGAGACACCAGTTGCAGTGTGTGGCGTTGCCCTAAATGTTCGGAGGAACGTTGGGATTTCCTCCTTCCAGTTTCGGCCGTCAGCTGTTGATGTACGGATGTTGTTTTTGAGGGTTCCCACGAAGCGCTCAGCTGCACCGTTCGCCTCAGGCCACACAGGCGTAATTTTCCTGTGCCTGAAACCATTCCTCTCAGCGTACTGTGCAAAGCCTTGACCGTTGAATGGTGGGCCATTGTCTGTCTTGCAGATTTCAGGGAAACCTTGGCGTGCGAAAATTTGGTCCAGACGGGGGAGTATAGTTCTTTCTGAAGTGGATGAGACGATCTCCACTTCTGGGTATCGACTGTATTCGTCAGTGACCACCAACACGTATTCTCCCGATGGAAACGGTCCAGCAAAGTCAATCGCCACTGCTACCCATGGGCCTGAAGGGAGTGGTGTTGGTTGGAGAGGTTCTCTCTGTGTTGGTCCTTTGTATGTGGCCTGGCATGGAATACACGACTTCACAGCATTCTCAACCAGTTTGTCGATACCAGGAAACCAGATTTTTTCCCGGATCAGTTGCTTGGTCTTCACAATACCTTGGTGTGACTGGTGAGCAATGTCTATGGCTTGGTTCTGAAGTGACTGCGGAAGAATGAGACGATGACCTCTAAGAACAAGTCCATCATGCACGGATAACTCGTCTTTGAATCGTGCAAAGTCTGAAATGTCACTTCTCCATTGTCCAGTTTGGACTGCCTGCATAACTTTCTGGAGCTGAGGGTCTTTCTGAGTTTCAGCTCGAACATCGCCTTGCGTCATTGCTTTCGGTACTGCAAATTTGGCTAGGAATGCAATGTACTCCTCACCAGCGTTGTCTCTGGCAGGTGTTGTTTGAGGATGCCGGCTGATGTAGTCAGCTGGGTTTTGTTCATTTCTGCCTGGTCTGTACACGAATTCGACCTCGTACGGCATGAGTCGAAGACGCCATCTCTCAATTCGGGCTGTTGTTGGGTTTCGGCTTTTGACTATCCCGAGCAGTGGTTTGTGGTCAGTGATGAGTTTGAATGGAGCTCCTTGCACGTACAAGTGGAAATGTTCGATTCCATAGACAGCAGCAAGCATCTCTCTATCTGTCTGTGAGTAGCGTTTTTCGACGTCTGTGAGCGCTCGGCTCGCGTAACAGATTGCCTTGTTGTCTTGGACAAGAATCGCCCCAAGACCAACTGGGCTAGCATCCACCAGGATAGACGTTTCTTTAGCAGGATCAAAGTATGCCATGACTGGGCTTGAGGTGAGCATTTCTTTCAGCTTTTCGAACGCCGCCTGTTGAGCTGCTGACCAGGTCCAACTCACATCTTTCTTGAGTAGTTCACGCAGTGGACTGGTGATTGTCGCATACGCAGGAATGTACCTAGCCATGTACTGAGTCATACCGAGAAACGATCTGAGTTCAGCAATGTTTGTAGGTGCAGGGGCATTGAGAATTGTCTTGGTTTTCTCAGGATCTGCGGTCATCCCCCTTTTCCAAACACATGGCCAAAGAATGTCAGCTCGGACGCAGAAAAAATGCATTTCTTGCGGTTGAGTTTTGCTCCCACCTCTTGTAGGCGTTGAAGTGTCTTCTTCAAGCTCCTGTCATGTTCTTGCTGAGTAGCCCCGAAAACGATGATGTCGTCAGACAGATTTCTAACGCCAGGAATGTCATGCAGTACATTGGATATGGCGTTTTGGAAAATTTCTGAAGCTGCATTGACTCCAAATAACAGCCTTTTGTATCTGAACAATCCAACGTGAGTCGAGAATGTGGTGATCTGACGAGAGTCTGAGTCAATTTCCAGCTGATGATAGGCTTGAGTCATGTCAAGTTTGCTGAACCTTGTAGCCCCATTCAGATCTGCAATCAAATCGTCGAGTGTTGGCATAGGATGTTTTTCTCTACCTATTGCTTTGTTTGGTTCGCGCATATCAACGCACACTCTAACTTCTCCCTCACGTTTCTTGGGGACGCACACAATAGGGCTGACCCAGGGAGTCGGTCCAGTTACCGGCTCGATGATGTCCAAATCTTGAAGTTTCTTCAGTTCGGCCTCCACCTGTTTTCGAAGATGGAATGGAACACGTCGGTGCTGTCGGGCAACAGGCTGTATTTCAGGATCCACATGCAGTTTGATTTTCGTATCTTTGATGTGTCCTAGTTTACCATCAAAAAGTTCTGTGAAGTTGTCAGCGATGGAACTTGTTGATTGGGCAGATGTGTCCAAATTCAGGCTCGCAGAGAATGCGAACTGTATCAGTCCCAAAGCTTGTGCAGTGTCTGCGCAGATAAGACTATCTGTTTTCTTGTCACTATTGACGACGTAGAATTTTGCATGTGTTCTTTTGCCTTTGTATTCTAGGTCTGTCGAAAAGTATCCATCCACAGGCAAAGGTTTGTCAGAACCGTAGGCCATAATTCTCGGACATGGCTGTTTGAGTTTCAGATTTGTTGGGCATATCGACGTGTGCACAATATTTACTGTCGCACCACTGTCGACAAGAAATGACGTTTCTTTCCCAAACAGTGTGGCATGGACTGCTGGAATTTTGGAATTGTGGGTGACGTGGAAGACTGATTCCTCACTGGAGCTATCGGCTGATCTGTCACAAGTATTTGATACGTTGTTGATCTTCACAGGCTTTTGTTTGGATCTACAAACACGAGAGTAGTGTCCTATTTTCGAACAAGCTCTGCACTGCTTTCCTGCAGCTGGACATCCGTCGGGGTGTGGGAATGGTCCACCACAGTTACGGCATGTCGTGTTTTGCCTTGGCGGTCTGGAACTTCCTCTACCTCGTTGAGAAAATCCACCTCTGCCTCTCTGCTGGAAGCCACTCTGTCCCTCACGATTGTTTGTGTGAGAGGACTGACCTCCTCCTCTTCCATGCTTACGACCGGCAGAATTCTTGACTGCGTTTACCTTGTGACTGTGAGCTGTTTGTTCAATGTCTGCAGCCCTAGCTTCGGATAGCTCTTGAGATCGTGCTTCCGAAAGTATCTGGTCCAGTGTAAACGAATCCCTAAGCGCTCTTCTCCTCAGTCTAGATGATGTACAACCATGCAGAATTTGTGTCAGAATTTCACTGTCTGCATCGTGAAAATCGCAGTTTATTGCTAACGCACGGAGTCGAGTATGGAAACTGTCAATTGTCTCACCTGTGTTTTGTGTCACATCTCTGAACTTCAGACGTTCATAGCTGGTATTCTTCTTTGGGGTGAAGTATGCAGTGAAAGATGTCTTGAGCACGTGGTATTCGTTTGGTTCGTCATCAATGGTTGCGCCGATCCCCTTTTTCTCGTCAGAGAAAGATTCGTAAATTTCGAAGATTTCGTCACCTCCGTAATGAAGGAGTAGGGCTTTTTTTCGAGCGTCTCTTGTAATGTCCAAAGCACACACGAGATTTTCGAACTTTGACAGCCATTTCCGCCAACGTGTGCCAACGTTTTCATTGTCTTGATAGATGTGAAAATGTTCGAAATTTGGCAGACTTGTCGCCATTTGGATGATATAGACTTGAAAAACGTACTTTACCTCGTCGCCAGTTGTTATGTTTCTCTTGAGAATGACCAGCTGGTGGCCTAATGCATTCAAAATACAAACGTACGGCTTGCGCACAATAAAACCAGAACAACGTGGCACTTGTCTGGAACCGGAAGTGACCTTTTATTCAAGGGAAATAACTCATATTACATATTACAATCTACTTTCAATTTCAGTTAGGCTTTGGACACAACATAGTCAGACTTGAAAGGATCATCAGAAGCAACAACATCAGCTTCTGCACCAAATACCTCCTCTACAAATCCCTCGTGATATCTATCCTCCTATATGGCTGTGAATCATGGACTCTGACAGCAGAGTTAGAGAGGAGAATCCAAGCATTCGAGAACAAGTGCCACAGAAGACTCCTCAAAATATCATACAAAGAACACAAGACCAATAACTATGTGAAAGAAGAAATCAAAAAGCGTGTGGGCCCCCAACAGCCTTTGCTCTCCACCATAAAGAGGAGAAAGCTGATGTGGTTTGGTCACATGCACACCACAAGACACAACACCCTGGCAAAAACCATCCTGCAAGGAACAGTCGAGGGCAAGAGAAGAAGAGGCCGCCAAAAGAAATCATGGGTTGACAACATCAAAGACTGGACCGCCCAACCCCTGCAACACCTCCTACTAGCCACACAGGATCGTGAAGCATGGAAAAAGATCTCTGTTGCGTCTTCTCTCATGTCCCCCCTACGTCCTTTGGGACATGGGACTGAGTGAGTGAGAGTGAGTGTGAGTTGTTGCTTTAGGTGGTGATGGGTGATTATCATGTTGTAAAATTGTATCATTGTTATTATGGGTGATTTGTCGGTTTGAAGTTTTTGGTTTGTTTGAGTGTTATGGATTGGATATCGTTTTGTTTAAGTTGTCTTTGTAGGCTTTAAAAAATATTTGATTGGTGTTTTTTTTTTTTTTTTTTTTTCTAAATAAATGGCTTTATGAAATTTTTTTTTTTATTGCTTACTCAATGTACCATTTTGAAATAAAATTTTGACTTGATACACACATACACTCTCTCTTTCTCTTCCCCCCTCTCTCTTCCTCTCCCTCACAACACACACACACACACACACACACACACACACACACTGGATTTGATGATTTTGATTTCACACACACACACACACACACACACACATACACAGCCAATATTAACTTATGGTGCAGAAATATGGGGCATAGTAAATAACCATGAAGTCATTGAAAGGGTACATCTATCAGCCATGAAACGCTACATGTGTGTCAGTCAAAGAACTCCAAGACATCTAGTGTATGGAGAGTTAGGACGATTCCCTCTTAAGGTCAATATTTTTGCCATGTGCATAAAGTTTTGGTTGCGCATTGTTAATATGGATGACTCGAGATACCCTAAAAAAGGCTTACTCAATGCTTCTGAATCTACAAAGTCAGAATTATACAACATGGGCATGCAAAGTTCGGAATATTTTGTATATGTTTGGTTACGGAATTGTATGGGAAGCACAGTCTGTAGGAGATGTTAAGATGTTTATTGCACAGTTTAAACAGCGGTTAATTGACTCGTGCACACAAGACTGGCATTCTGCCCTTGAATTACATGATTTTTACTTAGTATACTCTACATACGCTGATTCCTTGACCTTACGTCCACACATTCGTGTTGTGAAATGTCTTAATGTGCGTAAAATATTTACAAGATTTAGAATTGGCACGCTACCTTTGTGCTCACATTTTCTGAGTTATGGTATGTACACTGTGAATGTGAACAATCCTTACTGCCCTTTTTGTGCAGAAACTCTGAAACAGAACTGCACTTTTTGTTGGTGTGTCCTAAGTATTCTGATTTACGTTTACAACTTATTCCCCCCAAATACTACAGAAGACCCTCAGTGTTCAAATTTGTGCTACTGCTCTCGTGTGGAAACAAAGACATTATTTCAAAACTCTGCAATTTCATCTACAAAGCATTTCAAATCAGGAAAGATGCACTTGAGAGTGGAACCATGTAACTATATGTACACTGTTGTGTGAATGTGAACTCCATTTGTATGGGTTTATGGCCTAACAAATAAATTATTTGACTTTGACTTTGACTTTGACACACACACACACACACAGAGGAAGAAACACACAAAACTACATGTCATATCTCATTTTTGGCCTAAAGCCTCTAGTGAAGAAGTGTAGGCTTAGAGAGACAATAGGCCTAGGAGGGACAGGGGAGGGAGGTTGTAGCTTTAGAAACAGCTAGCCCCCCACTTCAACATTGACAACTGCCTAATTGAAGTCATCAAGGCTCTGTACGAGAATGCAAGAAGTGCAGTTTTCATGAACAATCACGTGGGCGAGTTCTTCAAGATCACAGTTGGTGTCCGCCAGGGCTGCCTTCTCTCACCTGTACTCTTCAACCTCTTCCTCGAAAACATCATGACAGAGACACTGCAAAACTACCACACTTCCATCTCCATTGGTGGAAGACCCCTTTGCAACCTCAGATTTGCAGATGACATTGACCTCATGGGCAGCAGCAAACAAGACCTACAAATCCTCACAGACAGTCTAACAGATTGAGCGAGCGCATACGGCATGGAGGTCAGTACAGAGAAATTGAAGATCATGGTCAACAGCGCAAGTAATGACAGCACGGAAATAAAGATGAATGGAGAAATATTGGAAGAGGTGAGCCAATTCAAATACTTAGGCTCCATCCTAACAAAAGATGGCACATCAAACAATGAAGTGAAAGCTCGCATTGCAACAGCAACATCTGCTCTAGTCTGTTATGTTTCTCTTGAGAATGACCAGCTGGTGGCCTAATGCATTCAAAATACAAACGTACGGCTTGCGCACAATAAAACCAGAACAACGTGGCACTTGTCTGGAACCGGAAGTGACCTTTTATTCAAGGGAAATAACTCATATTACATATTACAATCTACTTTCAATTTCAGTTAGGCTTTGGACACAACATCCCTCCTCAACTTGAATGGACAATTACAATGAAAATGAATTGTCAAAGAGTAACATCCGAAACTCGAAAATTTGAGGAAGATATGCATTGTGCATTAATTTGAATTCAATGGTTTCTAAAAATTAAACCTTTGGCTTCATCAATATATATTGAATACACATCAGTAAGCAAATACATGTCTTGGCTGCATGTGGGTGTGTATGTCAGAGACATTGAGAAAATTCAAAACATCCAATAGAATAAAATAAAGGGATGCAAACACATGAGTGACTGGTTATGTCTACTGTGCCAATATAGGAACGTCATATAAAATCAAATTAAATTTTGCACGAACAAATGATAAACTTGAATGTCAAGATATTCAGTTTTTGATGAAAAAGTGTCCACTCAGTTCTGAATGGTTTCTTGGAATTCACGTCCGGTCCTTCACTCATATGTAAGTATATGACTTGAAGTTTAAGCTTTCATGAATAAAATGAAATGAAAGAAATTTCAGTAGGCTAATACGACCAAAATATACGATCACTTAAAAACTATAATATTGTGACCTCTCTACACGATCACTTAGAATCAAGTTGGATCAGCCTAGCTACACTGCTGTCCTTCTTGATATACAGTCCATAAACACAATCCAAAATACAGAGCATTCTGATGCTCTTCTAACGATAATAAGAATACAATATTGTGACCACTCTACACGATCACTTAGGATCAAGTTGGATCAGCCTAGCTACACTGCTGTCCTCCTCGATATACAGGCCATAAACACAAATCAAAACTACAGAGCATTCTGATGCTCTCTGACAATGACTAGAAACACAAATGATATTTAATATCAAACAATGCTTAAATTTGACTAAATAGAGAGACAACCTAACTACACGTTGTCCTCTAGTGACAGGTCATGTACAAGATCGACGTAATGGATTAGTTGAGGACGTAGTCTTTCAGGTAAGTTGGAGTTTTGGTGGTTCGGCCTGAACGTCTTGTACTGGGTGATGGAAGCTGGTCGGAGCTTGTATTGTTGTTCCCAGTTTCTCCAGTTGAAGGAGTCTCAGCAGGAATGATGTCTCCAGGAATGATGTCTGGGTCCTCTGGAGCATCGAGTTCTGGAACGTCGCCAGGAATGTTGATGTGTGCTGGCAGCTGTCGAAAGTGGGACGAATTTCTGGTGATGAGAGATCCGTCAGGGCGGCAAGCTGTTATCATGCTCCCCTTCTTCTCTTTCACCAGGCATGGCGTCGTGTTGTACGGCGTTGTCAGCGCATTTTGCTTGGGCTGCTTGACCAACACGTAATCACCAGGTGCCATGTTTGCTTGTGCAGTGTGACGGCGGGCATTAACGTATTCTGCCATCTTTCCTTTATTGTGATGGTCATTGTGCGCAATACGAGTATGCACAGGGACCGGAGAGAGATGTTTCGGAGCTGTGGGTAGACCGACGTTCATCTTCCGTCCTGTCATTGCCTCGAATGGCGAGACACCAGTTGCAGTGTGTGGCGTTGCCCTAAATGTTCGGAGGAACGTTGGGATTTCCTCCTTCCAGTTTCGGCCGTCAGCTGTTGATGTACGGATGTTGTTTTTGAGGGTTCCCACGAAGCGCTCAGCTGCACCGTTCGCCTCAGGCCACACAGGCGTAATTTTCCTGTGCCTGAAACCATTCCTCTCAGCGTACTGTGCAAAGCCTTGACCGTTGAATGGTGGGCCATTGTCTGTCTTGCAGATTTCAGGGAAACCTTGGCGTGCGAAAATTTGGTCCAGACGGGGGAGTATAGTTCTTTCTGAAGTGGATGAGACGATCTCCACTTCTGGGTATCGACTGTATTCGTCAGTGACCACCAACACGTATTCTCCCGATGGAAACGGTCCAGCAAAGTCAATCGCCACTGCTACCCATGGGCCTGAAGGGAGTGGTGTTGGTTGGAGAGGTTCTCTCTGTGTTGGTCCTTTGTATGTGGCCTGGCATGGAATACACGACTTCACAGCATTCTCAACCAGTTTGTCGATACCAGGAAACCAGATTTTTTCCCGGATCAGTTGCTTGGTCTTCACAATACCTTGGTGTGACTGGTGAGCAATGTCTATGGCTTGGTTCTGAAGTGACTGCGGAAGAATGAGACGATGACCTCTAAGAACAAGTCCATCATGCACGGATAACTCGTCTTTGAATCGTGCAAAGTCTGAAATGTCACTTCTCCATTGTCCAGTTTGGACTGCCTGCATAACTTTCTGGAGCTGAGGGTCTTTCTGAGTTTCAGCTCGAACATCGCCTTGCGTCATTGCTTTCGGTACTGCAAATTTGGCTAGGAATGCAATGTACTCCTCACCAGCGTTGTCTCTGGCAGGTGTTGTTTGAGGATGCCGGCTGATGTAGTCAGCTGGGTTTTGTTCATTTCTGCCTGGTCTGTACACGAATTCGACCTCGTACGGCATGAGTCGAAGACGCCATCTCTCAATTCGGGCTGTTGTTGGGTTTCGGCTTTTGACTATCCCGAGCAGTGGTTTGTGGTCAGTGATGAGTTTGAATGGAGCTCCTTGCACGTACAAGTGGAAATGTTCGATTCCATAGACAGCAGCAAGCATCTCTCTATCTGTCTGTGAGTAGCGTTTTTCGACGTCTGTGAGCGCTCGGCTCGCGTAACAGATTGCCTTGTTGTCTTGGACAAGAATCGCCCCAAGACCAACTGGGCTAGCATCCACCAGGATAGACGTTTCTTTAGCAGGATCAAAGTATGCCATGACTGGGCTTGAGGTGAGCATTTCTTTCAGCTTTTCGAACGCCGCCTGTTGAGCTGCTGACCAGGTCCAACTCACATCTTTCTTGAGTAGTTCACGCAGTGGACTGGTGATTGTCGCATACGCAGGAATGTACCTAGCCATGTACTGAGTCATACCGAGAAACGATCTGAGTTCAGCAATGTTTGTAGGTGCAGGGGCATTGAGAATTGTCTTGGTTTTCTCAGGATCTGCGGTCATCCCCCCTTTTCCAAACACATGGCCAAAGAATGTCAGCTCGGACGCAGAAAAAATGCATTTCTTGCGGTTGAGTTTTGCTCCCACCTCTTGTAGGCGTTGAAGTGTCTTCTTCAAGCTCCTGTCATGTTCTTGCTGAGTAGCCCCGAAAACGATGATGTCGTCAGACAGATTTCTAACGCCAGGAATGTCATGCAGTACATTGGATATGGCGTTTTGGAAAATTTCTGAAGCTGCATTGACTCCAAATAACAGCCTTTTGTATCTGAACAATCCAACGTGAGTCGAGAATGTGGTGATCTGACGAGAGTCTGAGTCAATTTCCAGCTGATGATAGGCTTGAGTCATGTCAAGTTTGCTGAACCTTGTAGCCCCATTCAGATCTGCAATCAAATCGTCGAGTGTTGGCATAGGATGTTTTTCTCTACCTATTGCTTTGTTTGGTTCGCGCATATCAACGCACACTCTAACTTCTCCCTCACGTTTCTTGGGGACGCACACAATAGGGCTGACCCAGGGAGTCGATCCAGTTACCGGCTCGATGATGTCCAAATCTTGAAGTTTCTTCAGTTCGGCCTCCACCTGTTTTCGAAGATGGAATGGAACACGTCGGTGCTGTCGGGCAACAGGCTGTATTTCAGGATCCACATGCAGTTTGATTTTCGTATCTTTGATGTGTCCTAGTTTACCATCAAAAAGTTCTGTGAAGTTGTCAGCGATGGAACTTGTTGATTGGGCAGATGTGTCCAAATTCAGGCTCGCAGAGAATGCGAACTGTATCAGTCCCAAAGCTTGTGCAGTGTCTGCGCAGATAAGACTATCTGTTTTCTTGTCACTATTGACGACGTAGAATTTTGCATGTGTTCTTTTGCCTTTGTATTCTAGGTCTGTCGAAAAGTATCCATCCACAGGCAAAGGTTTGTCAGAACCGTAGGCCATAATTCTCGGACATGGCTGTTTGAGTTTCAGATTTGTTGGGCATATCGACGTGTGCACAATATTTACTGTCGCACCACTGTCGACAAGAAATGACGTTTCTTTCCCAAACAGTGTGGCATGGACTGCTGGAATTTTGGAATTGTGGGTGACGTGGAAGACTGATTCCTCACTGGAGCTATCGGCTGATCTGTCACAAGTATTTGATACGTTGTTGATCTTCACAGGCTTTTGTTTGGATCTACAAACACGAGAGTAGTGTCCTATTTTCGAACAAGCTCTGCACTGCTTTCCTGCAGCTGGACATCCGTCGGGGTGTGGGAATGGTCCACCACAGTTACGGCATGTCGTGTTTTGCCTTGGCGGTCTGGAACTTCCTCTACCTCGTTGAGAAAATCCACCTCTGCCTCTCTGCTGGAAGCCACTCTGTCCCTCACGATTGTTTGTGTGAGAGGACTGACCTCCTCCTCTTCCATGCTTACGACCGGCAGAATTCTTGACTGCGTTTACCTTGTGACTGTGAGCTGTTTGTTCAATGTCTGCAGCCCTAGCTTCGGATAGCTCTTGAGATCGTGCTTCCGAAAGTATCTGGTCCAGTGTAAACGAATCCCTAAGCGCTCTTCTCCTCAGTCTAGATGATGTACAACCATGCAGAATTTGTGTCAGAATTTCACTGTCTGCATCGTGAAAATCGCAGTTTATTGCTAACGCACGGAGTCGAGTATGGAAACTGTCAATTGTCTCACCTGTGTTTTGTGTCACATCTCTGAAC
Organism: Stramonita haemastoma; assembly: GCA_030674155.1. Taxonomy (NCBI): domain Eukaryota; kingdom Metazoa; phylum Mollusca; class Gastropoda; order Neogastropoda; family Muricidae; genus Stramonita; species Stramonita haemastoma. The sequence goes on from CM060318.1 coordinate 41,962,075, forward strand.
TTCAGACGTTCATAGCTGGTATTCTTCTTTGGGGTGAAGTATGCAGTGAAAGATGTCTTGAGCACGTGGTATTCGTTTGGTTCGTCATCAATGGTTGCGCCGATCCCCTTTTTCTCGTCAGAGAAAGATTCGTAAATTTCGAAGATTTCGTCACCTCCGTAATGAAGGAGTAGGGCTTTTTTTCGAGCGTCTCTTGTAATGTCCAAAGCACACACGAGATTTTCGAACTTTGACAGCCATTTCCGCCAACGTGTGCCAACGTTTTCATTGTCTTGATAGATGTGAAAATGTTCGAAATTTGGCAGACTTGTCGCCATTTGGATGATATAGACTTGAAAAACGTACTTTACCTCGTCGCCAGTTGTTATGTTTCTCTTGAGAATGACCAGCTGGTGGCCTAATGCATTCAAAATACAAACGTACGGCTTGCGCACAATAAAACCAGAACAACGTGGCACTTGTCTGGAACCGGAAGTGACCTTTTATTCAAGGGAAATAACTCATATTACATATTACAATCTACTTTCAATTTCAGTTAGGCTTTGGACACAACATAGTCAGACTTGAAAGGATCATCAGAAGCAACAACATCAGCTTCTGCACCAAATACCTCCTCTACAAATCCCTCGTGATATCTATCCTCCTATATGGCTGTGAATCATGGACTCTGACAGCAGAGTTAGAGAGGAGAATCCAAGCATTCGAGAACAAGTGCCACAGAAGACTCCTCAAAATATCATACAAAGAACACAAGACCAATAACTATGTGAAAGAAGAAATCAAAAAGCGTGTGGGCCCCCAACAGCCTTTGCTCTCCACCATAAAGAGGAGAAAGCTGATGTGGTTTGGTCACATGCACACCACAAGACACAACACCCTGGCAAAAACCATCCTGCAAGGAACAGTCGAGGGCAAGAGAAGAAGAGGCCGCCAAAAGAAATCATGGGTTGACAACATCAAAGACTGGACCGCCCAACCCCTGCAACACCTACTAGTCACACAGGATCGTGAAGCATGGAAAAAGATCTCCGTTGTGTCTTCTCTCATGTCCCCTCTACATCCTTTGGGACATGGGACTGAGTGAGTGAGTGAGTGAGAGCCCCACATAGGCTAGATTAACAATGTAAATAGGCCTAGCACTTGGCCTATGTCTTGGCCTAGGCCTACACATGAAAAGCTGGTCTTGCTACAGGCCTAGGCTACTTCTATTGTTGCTACCCAATCAGGGGGTCAAAATTGCCACGGGACAAAAATTCACAGTTTAGGTTAGGCCTTAGGCCAAGCCCACAAGAAGATTTCAGCTGGTTTACACACCCAGACCATCTGTTGTAGCTTTTTTTTTTTTTTTTTTAATGCATTTTAAAGTCTATTTTTGGAAAATAATGGTGTCTAAGTGTTAAAGAGATGGAGACTATAATTTTTTTTTTTTTATCCTCATGTACTTACATTTATTGTTATGTTAGCCTACGCTACTAGGCTTAATGGTGTTTTACCTCTGTCAAAAATAAGTGCAAACCCAGTTTAAGGTGTTAAGAGTTTACTCCCTTGAATTATTTTGTTTTGGTATCTATTTTACTAAATAACTTTAAAATATTATAAAACAATTATAATTAAAATAAGACATAATACAACATAACATTTTACATATAACTGCATATGATACATAAAGTATGTCTACATTTTACATATTTATTATAAGTATATTTACATGTATAACTACAAGGCAATCTGTAGTTAAGATTTTTTTTTATAATAAATAAGCCTTACTGTCACTTTTAGTTAGTGATTCGTTTGAAATTCTACTTTTAATGCACTAGGCCTACCCCGATTATGTACAGCTCTAGTGCCAGGAAACTAGACTTTTATTTATGTAATAAGCTATGGTGACTTAGCTTGTCAAATTTTAACTAGAAAAATAGTAAACTAGGCCTAGGCTAGAATAGCTCTAGGCCTAGGCTAGGGCTTAGCCTCATCTAAACCTAAGCTAAACTGTTAGGCTACATTTTTGTCTCCTTTGCAATTTTGACCCCCTGACTAGGTAGCAACAATAGAACTTCAACCCTAGGCTAGGCCTACCTTCACATTGAAAAAGTGGAATTCTCCAGTCTATCTGATATAAAAAATAAAATAAAAAAACACACACACACACCACACCTGGTATTAGGCCTAGCCTAGGTCTAATGAAAAGGATGTCAGGGAAGCCAGCCTATTTCTAGAAGTATTTCTTGAATGCCCAATGCAGTTACACACACACACACACACACACACACACACACACACATACACACACACAAGTGAGTGTGTGTGCCAGTTTTGCATGCAAAAAGCATGTATAATGTTAAGTATACTGACAAAGTAATTAGCCATTCTTAAATTCCTGAATGATTTACAGGTCTCTCTTCTGTGAAATGCTTTCCCCTATCCGATTTTTCTTATTTTTCAAAATAACTTATGATGTTGATCAGTGTCATGCTGCAATGTGGTTATAAAGCATTATGCTTCACTGGAACAGTTGCCCTCTGTGACTAGCAGGTATATCCCAATAATAATAATAATAATAATAATAATAATAAATGGAACTTATATAGCGCTATATCTTGCAAAAACAAATCAAAGCGCTTGCATTCAACCAATTCTTGCACATGCAGCCAACAACAATTAAAATTTTTTAACGAAGTCAATGCACACGCGCGCACACACAACACACACACACACACACACACACAGAGTATAAACACACATAGAGTATAAAACACTTTGGCAGGGCGGTGGATATTTCGGCTGTTGAGAGCAGGGGCAGATGATGAAACAGGATAGGAAAGTCTTAGCTTTGAAATAAGTGTGTCCTGAGGCTGGATTTAAATATGTCATAGGTAGGCTTTTTACGAAAGGAGAGAGGGAGGTTGTTCCAGATCACTGGACCAGAAACAGAGAAAGAGCGACGGCCAACAGTGGATTGATTGAATCTAGGTATTTGTAAGCGCAGGGTATCTGCAGCAGAGCGGAGGGAACGAGAAGGAGTGTACGGGTAAAGACATTCACAGAGGTAGGAGGGTGCTGTTTTGTAAAGACATTTATAACAGAGAGTACTGATCTTATAGTTTACTCTCTGTGGCACAGGCAGCCAGTGGAGAGATTGCAAGAGAGGAGTAATGTGCTCAGATTTTTTCTTTCTGAGGACCAGGCGAGCTGCGGAGTTTTGTATACGTTGAAGGGAGTGGATAGATGATGCTGGCAGACCAGCCAAAAAGAGAATTGCAATAGTCCAGACGTGAAAGAATCAGAGACGTGATGAGTTTAGATGTTGCATCAGTGGACAGGTACTTTCGAATTGCACTAATACGTCTTAATTGATAATAGCATGACTGGCAGGTCTGGATGATGAATTTTTGCATGGATAGTGTGTTGTCGATTACAACCCCTAGATACTTTACAGCAGTGGAAAGAGTGACTGAAGTATTGCCGAATTCTACTGAAGCTGTAGTAATGGAAGAAAGTTTGTGTTTGGTGCCTACCAGCATGGCTTCAGTTTTATCTGCATTTAGCTGTAATTTATTCTGTATCATCCAGTTTTGGATATCTTCAAGGCAGTAGGACATATTTATCAAGAGAGAAGGTAGATTTTCAGGAGTATCACAGCTTAGAATCTGAGAGTCATCGGCATAGAAATGATAGTTGATTTGATGACGGTTTATTATATGTGACAGTGGAGCAGTGTATAGAGTGAAAAGAACAGGGCCCAGAACTGATCCCTGCGGGACTCTACATTCCAGTTTGACAGGTTTGGATTGAATCTTGTTTACTGCAACTGTTTGGAATCGATTGGTAAGATATGAATTAAACCATGTGAGAGCTGTGCCTGTGATGCCAAACGTTTCTTGAAGACGAGAGAGAAGAATTGAATGGTCTATAGTGTCAAAAGCTGCAGATAGATCGAGAAGAGTGAGAAGGGATATTTTTCCTGTATCAGAAGCGTGTAGAAACGTATTTTAAGGTGTGCACTAGGGTGGTTTCAGTGCTGTGGTTGGCGCGATAGGCAGACTGGAAAGGCGGAAGGAGGCTGTTGGAATGAAGATGGCTGTTGAGTTGTCTGACAACGACTTTTTCAAGGACTTTTGAGATAAAAGCTAGGTTAGAAACAGGTATATAGTTCTTCAGAATGTTAGGGTCGAGATCGTGCTTTTTTAGTAGAGGTGTGACTATAGCGGTTTTGAGAGCTGGTGGAAAATTTCCTGAAAGAAGTGATGAATTTACTATTTTCGTGATCGTAGGTATTAGCTGTGGAATGCACTGAGTGAAAAGGGAAGCAGGTACAGGATCGAGATCGCATGATTTTATGGTCATTTCTTTGAGAATTGTCTGAATTTCTTTCTCGGGTGTTGGACGGAAGAAAAGGAGAGGAGTGCCTGTAAATTGGGGATCAGGAGGCACAGGTTGGAAAAAAGTTTGATCCAGTTTGGAACGAATGTTGCGGACATTGTCAGAGAAGAAAGAAGAAAATATAGCGGGAAGTTCAGAGTGGCTATGGACAGTAGGAAGAAGGCTTGCCTTTGTAGATCCAAGAAGAGTTGAGGTGAGGGAAAAAAGGGATTTCATAGACGTGGCATCAAGAACTTGAGCAGAATAGTATTTTGTCTTTGCTGAATGGATTAAGGTTTTAACTTTGTTAATTTGTTTTCGAAAGAGCTATTAGTTTATTTCAGTTTTTGTCTTTCGCCACTGCCGCTCTAGTTGTCGGCGTTTGTGTTTTGCGACCAGGATATCGTGAGTGTACCATGGAGCACAGGGCCGATCAGGCAGAAAATGGTCAGTAGGGGGTGCATGCTCGTCAAGCAGTTGGCTAAGAACCGTATTGTAGTGTTTAGAAGGGTCAGTATGTTCAGGAGTTTCTGATAGGCGTTCGGCAGCTTGAGAAGAGAAAGTTGGAATATCAATGGCCTTGAGATTGCGACGGGTAACGCACTTTTTCTTTTTGATAAGCTTAGCGATGTTTAGAGAGAAGAGAATGGCAGAATGGTCAGAAAGAAGTGCGTTAGTGATGGATATAGATGTGATGAGGTCTAGTGAGGCATCGGTAATGAGCCAGTCTAAGATGTGGCCTGATCTGTTTGTTGGTTCGTTTACAAGCTGTGAAAGAGAGTGGTTAGACAGGGAAAGAGAAAGACGCTTGACATCAGGAGAAGACTGGTTGTCGAAATGGAAGTTAAAGTCACCGAGAATGATGAGTTTCTTGGGAGAGAGGCTGTAATGATCAAGGAGGGACTGAAACTCTTTATGGAAAACTGAAGGCGTTAGATTGTTCTTAGACTAGGAGGTGGACGGTACAGACAGCAGAAGGTAATAGAATGGCCGGGTAAGCTAAGGTTGAGTTCACAGACTTCGAAAGATTCAGGTGAGAAAGGAAGAAAGTGGCAGAAAGAAAGAGCGTTCTTTATAGATGACAGCGATGCCACCTCAACGGGAAGGTCGGGGAAGGAAAGTCTTATAGCCAGGCGGCGTCAGTTGTATTTTAAGCTCGTGGCCTTGCGGTTTTAACCAGGTTTCTGTGAGAAAAATGAGATCTATGTTTTGTTCAGAAATAAAATCAGAAAGAAAATCGGCCTTTCCATCTGGGCAGATAGACTGTACATTGTGTAGACAAATATGTAGGAGGTTTGAGGGAGGCAGAGAGGATGAAGAAAGTGGTGAGTTAGGGCAGCAGAGAGAGGACGAAGATGAAGGCGATGGTGGAGATGTGGACTGTGGGAGAACAGAGAAGAGTTTGAGTTGTGAGGTGGGTGTAGAGGGTAGTTGCAGAACTGGATCAGTTGGGGAAGCACTAGAGGGGTGGAGGTGACCAGTAGAGGAAGGCAGCGTGGAGATGTCTGAAGCAGAGGGACGACAGGTAGGTGAAGCAGCGTGGTCAGTGGTTTCAGTTGTTAAGGAAGTGACGTCAGGGGTGGCTGGAGAGACAGGTGAAAGAGAGGCGCACCACAGGCGATGATGTCTGCCGGCACATTTTCCTCTTCTTGTTTTTTGGCGTTGAGGCCCAAGTCAGCAATGTGGCGTTGTGTGTTATTGTCAAGTTTGTTTTGTTTGCGGCCATATTCAGAGAGCAAAGCTCTCATATCGACAGGGGTTTGTGGCATAGTAACTGAGTAACAAATAGTGCAGGGTGGTGGTGGAGGGAATTTGACTTTGTGCAACACGTGCAGTTTTTGACAGGGCAGCAGGGTCAGGGTAGCATGGGTCGCAAGGACCAGTGAAGTAAAGTAAACAGAAATCATTTGTCCATTTTGTATAACATAAATATTCAAAAAGATGCGAAATTTTAGATTGAAATATTTTACAAAATATACAATGAAGAAGAAAACTGCTCTGACCAATAGATTGCTGATGGAAACATGTACACGATGATATAAAAATGTCTCCACACAATAAAGGAAAAATACACAAATTACACACTTTAACACAGAGCCATACACCGTGCAGCCACCAGGCGCAAAGGGAAAACACTCTCTTACCAGAGACTCTTGCCACAGAGCAGTTGCTTTCCAAGTGAATATTAGAAATTTTGAACATTTTACAACTTATATATTTAATTTCTTACCTATACTCATTGTTATTGTAATTTTTGTGTTTTACAGCCTTGTGTGAAATTTTGTTGTGTGTCAGAAAAAATAATGACTTAGAAAAGGCTAAGGTGTTTTAGTGTATCAAAAGTTTCTAACATTTTAATGTGTGTCTATTTTATATTTGAAGTCTAGATAGTGTGTGTCATTTAAAGAGGACTGGATTTACCCATTTTATTGACCTGGCATATTCGATTAAAGCAGACACAGAACTGCAAAAATCATCCTAGCTTTTGAAATGTATTTTAATATTATTCCATTTGTAAAGCTGGTTTAATCTTTTTTTTGTTGTTAAAACAATATTATTCACTTGTTGATTATTTGTTTGAAAGCCTGCAAATTAGGCATTACGTTTCCATAGTGTTTAAACAAACAGAACAATATATATTATATAATATATTACGCATATTTATATATATATATATATATATAATATATATATATATATATATATATATATATATATATATATATATATATATATATAACACAACATTACTCCTTACATATGTCTCTAACTTCAGACAAGTGGCCAACAAAACAAACCTCCATGTAGGCTAGTTGAATTTCAACAATACAACAAACAAAAGAAGATGAAATTGCAACCATACTTTACAACAGTAGGAATCAATTTAATTTATTTTGCCTTGCGGAGTTTTGCTTTTCTCTAAATGTAACTGATGCATATATGAATATTCCAGGGTATCAGATCTTCCGCCAAGATCTACACAAACCCAAGTACACTGGGTTAATAACATATTTTGCTTCTTCTCTGAGCTGTAAAAAACTTTACAACTTTGATGTTTATAACATAAAATCCATAAGGATCGAAACAAATTAAAACATTATAGTCCAATGCTGATTAGATTTATATACAGGAATTCTTCAGAAACAAGACACTGGATAGAAAAATTCAATTCCTTCATGGATGAAGTGACACTTTTATATTATTAAACAGTTATTCTTGGTGATTTTAACATACACTTATTAAAACCTAAGCCAAAATGGAGTCACAACATTACTATGCTTGGCCTAGAACAACTAATAGATACACCAACTCATGTGATATATAATTCTAAAACGTTAACAGGTTATATCTACACTAGGACAAAACAACACATAACAGAAGTCTGTGCTCCATCATTTGGTTGCGGAGTTGATAACAATCCTGTGCATTTTACTTGGTTAAAATATCATATCAAAATTCCTACAGTAGGACACAAAACTATCTTTTACATAAAATTTAAAAACATCAAGGGACAAGATTTTCATTCAGACTTGATAAATTTGCTATTAAATGATATATATCAAATCAGAGATCCCAATGAAGCTGCTGAATTCACACATTTATCTCAGTTTACAATAAATATGCCCAATTCAAAAAAAAAAATTAAAGACCCCCCCCCCCCCCCCCCTCTTGGATAACAAAAGATATAGAATCTGAAATATGATTAAGAGACTATTTGAAAACCTATGCCTCAAAAGAGCAATTTAGGTCAGAAAGAAAGAAAGTAACTTCATTAAAACGCAGATCAAAATGTGTGTATATTTAAAAATTGTTAATTACAACTACTGACTCTTGTAACTTATGGAAAGCCATCAATAGATTAAGTAATAAACCTATATCCCTTTCAACTCAAGCAACCCAATACTATTGTTCTAAATCTCTGATTAAAAAAATAATATATTGCTAAAAAAAAAAAAAAAAAAAAAAAAAAAAAAAAAAAAAAAAACAGCATCGAAGAACAATAACAACAGCATCGAAAGTTATAATACCAATAAGGAAAATGATGATGTTGATGATGACGATGATGCTGATGACAACAACGAGGATGCTGATGTTAATATCAGTAAAAATGAAAATAATGATGATTGTATTTTTTGTTTGTGTTTTCTCTTCTTCTGTTTTTCCTAATATCTTTATTATCTTTCATTATTCTTTGTGTGTATATTTTAGCTTGCTCTTTATATGTATGTGAAAAAACGCATTTCATGATATACAACAATGTACAACATGATAAAAGTGAATAAAAAAAATTAATTATGAAAAAAAAAAAAAAAAAAAAAAAAAAAAAAAAACCTATATCAAAGAGTCAATAAACTGTTAAAGACAGAACTGCAGATGAATTAAACAACCACTTGTCACATGGTGTGAGAAGTCAAGTGAAAATGATCTCCATTACTTAGAACAATATGTAACATCAAAAGAAAAAAATTCCCATTCCAAATACTCCTAATGACAATCATGGACATGTTGGAAAGCCTTTCACTTGAAAAAATTCCAGAACACGCGATCTAGACAATCTGCATGAAAAAAAAAAGAAACTTTTAGGTCCAATTACAGCTGACACACTGACATATTTGTATAATTTGTGCATAGAGAAAACCAATTTTTCTCTCACCTTTAAAAGAACAAAAGTCATATCATTCCACAAATCAGGTGACTCTTTTTGACCTTCAAACTACAAACCAATTTCAATTCTCTCTAACTTATCTAAACCCATCAAAAAATATATCTAAAAATCTGTATATTCCTACTTGATAAACAACAATCTGATGAATGAAGATCACTCAAGATTTTGTAAAAACTATTCCTGTCACACAGCTCTTGCACAACATACAGATAGTCTCCTACATAACATTAATGAAAATAAATATACAGGTATTTTTGTTGACTTTGAAAAAGCATTTGATGTTTTGATCACTCTTTGCTATTGTGAAAATTTCACCTGTATAAACTAATGCCAGAAATGATCACTCTACTAGAAGTTTTTTTGACAGATAGGAAACAGCTAGTAACTGCAAATAATCAAACATCAGAAATGAAATCCGTCCAACATGGAGTTTTACAAGGATCAGTATTGGGTCCCCTTTTATTTACGATGTATGTAAATGACTTACTACCTTCATTTCTGGAATGTAGCTGTGAAATGTTTGATGATGACACATCCCTCTATTGTATGACTTTGACCCTTACAGTCTAACACTCAAACTTCAAAACAGTATTGACAGATTGATTACTTGGACTCAGTTAAACCACATCCTTAAATGTACAAAAAAACAAACTAAGTGTAAGTATGTACTAGCAAGACAGAAAAGGCGAAAAATAAAAAATTAATTCCTATATGTTTTTAGATAAAAGAGTAATCGAAGAAGTTAACTCTCACAAGATTCTGGGTGTCATTATTGACAAAAATCATACTTGGACTGAACATGTATTGGCATTAGGAAAATGTCTTGGCAACAAGATAGTTCAGTTATCTAAAATAAAACACTTCCTGAATAACCATTAGTGCAAACTGCTTTTTGTGGCCATATTTTGCCAATCATGGACTATGCCTCATCTCTTTGGGACAGCTGCAGTGCAACAAATTTGAAATTTATTCATTGATTATACAAAAGAGGACTAAAACTTGTTCTATTAAAAACAAGGTCCATAAAAAGCGATGATTATAAGCAAATAAATATTCTAACTTTCCAAAACAAACTTCATTTCAATAAAACCACATTTGTACAGAAAGTTAACAATGGAAATGCCCCTCCAAAAATCACTTCTTGCTTCAAAATCATTGAGAACAGGCATAATCACCTACTAACACTTCCCAGACCCAGAAATAATCTCTAATAAACAACCTTCTTATATTCAGTAAGTGATCTATGGAACAACCTTCCAAGAAGTTGAAAATGTATCCAAAACAAAAATCAGTTCAAGATACAGATGAAAAATACCTTGATGAGAAAATGTCTAGGAACTGAATTATAAATCAATCAACTATAATCACAACAAATAAAACAACACTTTCTGCATCCCTTAAACGTATTTTAGATGTGATTTTAGGGACTGGAAATATTGCACTGTTACATGATTTGTGTGTATGTAGAAGAGAGGGAAGAGTGAGAGGGTTTTTTAATAATTGTTTTTGTTTATTTATTAATGTTGTAAATTTCTAAGTTATTGTTCCAATCCAATCCAATGATGGTGCTTATAGCCCCGCCGACCACATAGGCCATATCAGGGATATTGCCTCATCACATTTTAAAACTCGTATTAAAAGTGTGCGACTATGTACAGTTTAAAACGAGGTATAAAACCAACTCAACCGTCCTTGCCTGCATCGACGTCCCAGTCGACCATAAGGGTCAGCCCAGGAGGGCCCCCACATCGTGGGAAAACCTACATCGATCACACTTAAAATGAGATAAAACCAAAACCGGGTTCCTTAAAACAGCCTTGTCCTTAGAGACCAACCATACCACTTTCACTCATATCAGACGAAAAAAGCCGGATTCTCTCAGTTATTGTTAATGCTAATGAAAGCTTGTGAGCAATCAAAACATGCACATGCATAATTTACAAGTGTGGAAAGGAAAAATGCAAATGGATGAAGTGACGATATTGTGACTTGATATTTTTTGTCATTTCCCCCCTCCCCCCCATCCACTTTTTAAAAAAAATACAGTTTGACAGGTTTTGTGACGAATGTTGTTTTAGATGTTCTTAGTGATGGGATTATTGGTATTGATGCAATTATTGTATTGGTTTGATAGTTTAGCTGACTGAATTTAAAAAAAAGTATTATAAGGTGGGGGTTCTTGATTGATTGCAGAACTTGTTGTCATTGTCTTTTTTTGGCGATTGTTTGTATTCCTCCATTCCTTCTTGATACCTCCTTTACCCGGTCTTTTTCAATCTGTTTCATTTTAATTATATTTTAGTTTATTTCATTTGTTTTTTTGGTTGTTGTTGTGTTGTTTAGGTGGTGATGGGTGATTATCGTGTTGTTGTAAAATTGTATCATTGTCATTATGGGTGATTTGTTGGTTTGAAGTTTTTGGTTGGTTTGAGTGCTATGGATTTGATGTTTTGTTTAAGTTGTCTTTTTAGGCTTTTTAAAATATTACTTTTTTGTTTTGTCTTATGTTAATTTTTTTTCTAGAAAGGTGGCTTGATAAAAAAAAGCAAATTTATTCCTTATTCAATATATCATATGGAAATAAAATTTTGACTTGATACACCCATACACTCTCTCTTTCCCCCCTCCCCCCCCCCCCCCCCCTCTCTCTCTCCTCTCACAATACACACACACACACACACACACACAGAGAAAGACAGAAACACACAAAACTACACATGTCAGCTCTTAAAGTAGGCCTAAAGCCTCTAGGGAACAGGTGTAGGCTTAGAGGAAGACAATAGGAAGGACAGGGTAGGGAGGTTGTAGCATCACAGCCAGCGCCACATAGGCTAGCTTTAAGAATGTCAAAAGGCCTAGGTCTTGGCCTAGGTCTACACATGAAAAGCTGGTCTTGCTACAGGCCTAGGCTAGTTCTATTGTTGCTACCCAATCAGGGGATCAAAATTGCCAAGGGAACAAAAATGTCACAGTTTAGTATAGGCCCCATGCCTAAGCCAAGGCAACGAGAAGATTTCAGCTGGCCTACATACCTAGACCATCCATTGTTGTTTTCTAATGGATTTGGAAGTTTATTTTCAGAAAATATTGGTGTCTTAGTGTTAGAGAGATGGAGACATTTTTTTTTATCCTCATTAAATTACATTCATTATGTTAGGCTACTAGGCTTAATAGTATTTTACCTCTGTCAAAAATAAGTGAAAACCCAGTTTGAGGTGTTAGAGAGTTTTCTCCCTTGAAGTATTTTGTTTTGGTATCTATTTTATTAAATAATTCAAAAATAACAACAAAAAGATTATAGTTAAATTGAGAAATAATGGAACACAACATTTTACCTAAAAGTGTGTATCTTACATAAAGTATATTCTCACTTTTTATATTTATTATATTTATATTTACATGTATAACTACAAAGCAATCTCTAGTTAAGATTTTTGCTGATAAATAAGCCTTACTCTCAATGTTCATCAGCAATTCCTTTGGAATGCAACATACGTCGGGATACACATCCTAGGGCCTCTACATTTCTAGCCTAAGCCTAGCCTATTGTCTAGACACTAGGTTAGGCATATTAGGCCTATTTATGTAACAAGCTGAGCTGCCTTAGCTTGTTAAGTTGATAAAAACAAAAAAGAAAACGAAGCTTAAATTAGGTCCTGTTTGTAGGCTAGGCTGAAATCTTATGGCCTAAGCTAAACTGTGACATTTCTGTCTCCTTGGCAATTTTGGTAAATTAATAGGAATAAGAAAAAAGGAAACTAGGAAGGACGGTGGCAGGATGGTGAAGACGTTCGCCTGCCAATATGGATCGCCTGCCAATATGGATGGTTAAGACGTTCGCCTGCCAATATGGATGGTTAAGACGTTCGCCTGCCAATATGTAAACCCGGAGGTTCTGGGTTCGTACCCAGCTCGCCCTTTCTTCCCAGTTTGATGAAAAATTGAATTGAATGTCAAAGTCATTCTGAGACTATAAACCGAGGTCCCGTGTGTGAATGCACGCTGAATGCACACAGAACATCTTGTGCGAATGCACGCTGAATGCACACAGAACATCTTGTGCACACGTTAAAATCCCTTTCTGCCTTTCCGAAGTGCCGGTAGGAGCGGATGACAAAATTAAAAAAAAAAAAAAACTCAGCATGCACACAGGTGTTGTGTTTAGACACTATCCGCTGTAGTCTAGTGGTTAGGGCATTGGACTCATAATCTAAAGGTTGCGGGTTTGATCCCAGCTTTTGGCTATGGCGTTGTGCCCTTGGAAAAGGCACTTTACGGCTATTTTCTCACCCCACCCAGGTGTAAAAGGGGTACCAACCTTGTGTTCGGGGTTAACCCTGCGATAGACTGGTGTCCTATCCAGGGGGGAGTCTATGACTCTCAGTCGCTTAATTTTTTGTATTTTTTGTATTTTGTATTTTGTACCACTTTATGTGACGCAGATTTCTCTGCGTGAAATTCGGGCTGCTCTCCCCGGGGAGAGCGTGTCACCTCATGTGCAGCGCCTACCCATTTATTTTTTATTTTTCCTTCATGCAAGTTTATTTGTTTCCCTATCAGAGTGGCTTCTTTCTACAGAATTTTGCCTGGGACAAAAGGGGTAACCGTGGCATACGTTTTCACAATTTTTTTTTATTTTTATGACTTTTGGGATTATGGTTGCATTTGGTCAAGTAATGTGTCAACTTTGCATTTCTATCACTCATTTTGTTTGTTTTGACCAATTTCATTGCAAATAAAATCATTTTCTGAGGTAGGTGTGGGTGAATTTAGAGCAATTGTGGCCCAAAAATGCTAAGTTTGGAGATCATTGCGCTTGCCGACCAGTTTCGCTGCCCCCCCTTCTCAATGGATAAATTCACTCACGGAAACACACGAAGAGCAAATCTGAAGCAACCCGAGAGGTGTTTTCTACAGGCATACGGTTGAGTCGAAGTCTCTGATTGGCTTGTGGCCGTAAAAAAATAGCTGATTGGTTCTAAGAGTGATGTGACTTTTATCCAAGATTGGGGATGTTTACATCTTGAATTCGTTCCTTGCACATATTCGACCAGTTTTCAGCCAAAGTTTTTTTTACTGAAAGTCTCAAAAATGCCACAATATGCCGAAAACAAGTGTTGGACTATCAATGCCTTTGGTAGAAAGAATGAAAAACGGAAGAAACGGAAAATAGACTGATGATCGCTGGCTGGAGTGGTGACCTACTTTTGCTGTGCCATGCACATCAACATGCGATGTCACTGATAACCACTCGCTTACTTCATTGATGCGAAAATTGAAGTTTTCTAAAACGTGTATCAGTGGCTGGCAGCGACACTAGTTTTGATAAAGAATCGATGCGCAAGAAAAATAAACCGATCCGCAAGCCGCAACTTTTCAAAGACAGAACATCATCAGTGATGTCTACTCTTGGACAAGGGCTATTCAGTATACTCACTTTTTCCCCTATTCTCGCAAGTTTTATTTTTTATTCAGTTGTTTGTGTTTTCAGAGGCAGTTTTAATTTTAATGATAATTCACAAAAGAATTGTTTTTACCAAGTTTGACACAGTGAATGGTGTTTGAAAAGAAAAACCTTCACCATAATTTTTCTTCTCTACCCCCCCCTTTTTTTATTATTATTATTTTTTAAACTTTTCTGTATTTTCCACAATCACACAGTTGTTTTGCATTCTGTTTTACATCCTCACACATTATAGTTATCACATTATCAACAATGTTTTCAAAGCTGAGATGAAGAAGACAGAGTCAGCATGCAGTCTGGAAGCGAGATACTTTTCCAGCAATATTGTGCTTGATGGACTGGATTTTGTGGCAGTGAGCAATACTGAAGTGTTTGTAGATAAATCAGACATTTTCAGAGTGAAAACAGCCACTAGAAAATCATCTGAAAGGGCCAAAGAGAAGAGGAAAAAAAAGAAAGAAAGTGTAATGCATGCGGAACATGAACATAGCCAGGCAGGCAAAAGGGGGGGGGGGGGAGGGGGGGGGTATGCCCCAGGAGCCTCCTGAAAAATTTATTCTATGAGAAAAGCTGTTTCTAATCATTCAGTAATGTTGGCCTATTGCTATTTTACCATGCATAATTTTTTGGTACTGTTTAAACTTGATTTTCATTGATTAAATTGTTAACTAAATCTTTACGGGCATTTTTCTCAAAACATGGTTTTTTGGCCGCTTCTGTTATTTGGCCCACCTGTAATTTCTGACCTAATGAAAACAATCCAATGAAATTTGGTATGCTGGTGTAAAAATGTGTGCTGAGTGCAATGTGACAGTTTGAATCCTGTAGCTATTATAGTTTTTCAATACCATGAGATAAAAATTAAAAAACAGGAGCTACATTTTTTTGGCATTTTAAAAATATATATATATATTTATGAACTACTCTATATTTTTTTGTAATCATTGCACACAGTGATGTCAAATCAAACAGGAAAAATGATAAACTTCATTATGTATTGCATATTTTGAAAGCAGTACATGGGCCAAACACTGACCCATATTTCTTTGGAAAAATTATCACATTATCATATCTATTGGACTTACATACTTCAAACTTTGCACAGATAGCTTTATTAGTACACTTTGTGTACCAAATTTCATGCAGATATCTTTAGTAGTTTCTGAGAAACAAAAATTTGCTAAAAGTGGCGCAGTGGTCCACCTTAACGCCACAGAAACCGGGATAAGCACTGGCCTGATGAGCCTTAAGGCTTGGGACAGACTTTAATTAACCTGAAGGGGGAAAAAATGATGAGTAGGTGCTGCACTTGTGGCGACGTGCTCTCCCCGGGGATAGCAGCCCAAATTTCACGCAGAGAAATCTGCTGTGACATAAAGTGGTATAAAAAACAAAACAAAAAACAATAGGTTAGGCCCTAGTTGTAGGCTAGGTTGAAATCTTCTTATGGCCTAAGCTAAACTGTGACATTTCTGTCCCCTTAGCAATTTTGACGTCCTGATTGGGTAGGCCAGCAACAATAGAACTTCAATCCTAAGCTAGCCTACCTTTACATTAAAAAAAAAAGGAATTCTCCAGCCTATTTGATCTACAGAACTGGTAGGCTATTAGGCTAGTCCTAGCCTAATGAAAACGATGTCAGGGAAGATGTCAGGGAAGTAGGCCCTATTTCTTGAAGTATTTCTTGAATGCCCAATACAACTACACACACACACACACACACACACACACACACACACACACACACACACGTGTTTGAAATCCTGCAAATCAGGCATTACATTTTGATAGTGTTTAAACAAACAGAGCAATATATATATATATATATATATATATATATATATATATATATATATATATATATATATTAATATATATATATAATATATATATATATATAACACATTACTTTTTACATATGTCTCTAACTTCAGACAAGTGGCCAACAAAAGAAAGCCTCCATGTAGGTTATTTGAATTTCAACATTGCAACAAACAAAAGAAGATGATATTGCAGCTTTACTTTACAACAGTGGGAATCAATTTTGTTTATTTTGCCTTGCTGAGTCTCGCTTTTCTCCAAATGTAACTGATGCATGTATGAATATTCCAGGGTATCAGATCTTCTGCCAAGATCCACACAAACCCAAGTACACTGGGTTAATAACATATTTTCCTTCTTCTCTATGCTGTAAAAGACTCTACATCACTGATGTTTATAACATAGAATGCATATGGATCAAAATCAAATGAAAACATTATAGTCCAATACTGATTGGATTTATGTACAGGAATTCTTCAGAAACAAGACACTGGATAGAAAAATTCAATTCCCTTATGGATGAAGTGACACTTTTAAATTATTAAACAGTTATTCTTGGTGATTTTAACATAGACATTAAAACCTAAGCCAAAATGGAGTCACAAAATTACTATGCTTGGCCTAAAACAACTAACAGAGAGACCAACTCATGTAATAGATAATTCTAAAACGTTAATAGATCATATCTACACTACAACAAAACAACACATAACAGAATTATGCACTCCATCATTTGGATGCAGTGTTGATAACAATCCTGTTCGTTTTACTTGGTTCAAAAATAGTATCAAAATTCCTATAGTAGGACACAAAACTATCTTTTACAGAAATTTTTTTTTAATTCAAGGAACAAGATTTTCTTTTAGACTTGATAAATTCGCTATTAAAAGACACATATCAAATCAGAGATCCCAACGAAGCTGCTGAATTCTGGATTAACACATTTATCTCAGTTTACAATAAATATGCCCAAATCCTTAAAAAAAAAATTAAAGAAAAAATTAAACCTCCTTGGATAACAAAAGACATAGAATCTGAAATATGATTAAGAGACTACTTGAAAACCCAGAGCTCAAAAGAGCAATTTACACAAAGAAACAAAGTAACTTCACTGAAACGGAGATCAAAATGTGTGTATATTGAAAAGTTGTTAATTACAACTACCGCCTCTTGTAACATATGGAAAACCATAAATAAATTAAGTAATAAACCTATATTAAACAGTCAATAAACTGTTAAAGACAGAACAGCAGCTGAATTAAACAACCACTTGTCATACATTGCTACAAAAGTAATATCGTGTGACAAGTCAATTGAAAATGATCTCCATTACTTAGAACAATATGTAACATCAAAACAAATTAAATTCCTATTCCAAATACTCCTGATGACAATCATGGACATGTTGGAAAGCCTTTATCTCTAAACAAAAAAAATTCCAGAACACGCGATCTAGACAACCTGGATGGAAAAATTATGAAACTTTCAGGTCCAATTATAGTTGAAACACTGACATATTTGTATAATTTGTGCATAGAGAAAACCAATTTTTCTCTCACCTTTAAAATGGCAAAAGTCATACCAGTCCACAAATCAGGTGACTCTTTTTGTCCTTCGAACTACAGACCAATTTTAGTTCTATCTTATCTAAACCCATCAAAAAATATATCCAAAATTTTGTAAATTTCTTCTTTATAAACAACAATCTAATGAATGAAGATCAGTCAGGTTTTCGTACAAACTATTCCTGTCACACAGCTCTTGCTCAACATACAGATAGTCTCCTACATAACATTAATGAAAATAAATATACAGGTATTTTTGTTGACTTTAAAAAAGTATTTGATGTTATTGATCACTCTTTGCTATTCCGAAAACTTCACCTGTATAAACCAACACCAGAAATGGTCACTCTGCAAGAAAGTTTTTTGAAAGATAGGAAACAGCTAGTAACTGCAAATAATCAAACATCAGAAATGATATCTGTCAAACATGGAGTTTCGCAAGGATCAGTATTGGGTCCCCTTTTATTTACGATCTATATAAATGATTCACTACCTCCATTTCTGGAATGTAGCTGTGAAATGTTTGATGATGATACATCCCTCTATTGTAATGACTTTGACCCTTACCAGCTAACACTCAAACTTCAAAACAGTATTGATAGATTGATTACTTGGACTCAATCAAACCACATGTCCTTAAATGTAGGAAAAACTAAGTATGTATGTACTAGCAAGACAGAAAAGGCAAAAAGTGAAAAAAAATCCTACCTCTGTTTTTAGATAAAAGAATAATCAAAGAAGTTAAATCCCACAAGATTCTAGGTGTCAGTATTGACAAAAATCATACTTGGACCGAACATATCCCTTGAACATATTTTAGATGTCATTTTAGGGACTGGAAATATTGCACTGTTACATGATTTGTGTGTATGTGGAAGAGAGGGGAAAAGTGAGAGGGTTTTTTGTTTTTAATTGTTTTGGTTTATTTATTTATTTTTTTAATTTAAAGTTATTGTTAATGCTAATGAAAGCCTGTGAGTAATCAAAACAAGCACATGCATAATTTACAAATTTTATAAGTGTGGAAAGGAAAAATGCAAATGGATGAAGTGATGATATGGTGACTTGATATTTTTTGTCATGTTCCTCCCCCCCACTTTTTAAAAAAAATCTAGTTTGACAGGTTTTGTGATGAATTTTTAGATGTTCTTAGTGATGGAATTATTGGTATTGATGTAATTGTTATTGTATTAGTTTGATAGTCTAGCTGACTGAATTTTTTTTAAAATGTATTATTAGGTGTGGGTTCTTGATTGTTTGTAGAAGTTGTTGTCACTGTCTTTGTTTGGCTGATTGTTTGTGTTCCTCCATTCCTTCTTGATACCCCCTTTCCCCGGTCTTTTTCAATTGGTTTTATTTCAAAATTATTTAAGTTTATTACATTTGTTTTTTTGGTGGTTCTTGTGTTGTTGCTTTAGGTGATGATGGGTGATTATCATGTTGTAAAATTGTATCATTGTCATTATGGGTGATTTGTCCATTTGAAGTTTTTGGTTAGTTTGAGCGTTATGGATTGGAAATCATTTTGTTTAAGTTGAGGTTATTTTTTGTGGTTTAAAAAAAAGTTTGTTTTTTTGTTGTTGTTGTTTTCTAGATAGATGGCTTGATAAAAAAAAGAGGAAATTTATTTCTTACTCAATGTACCATCTGGATATAAAAAGTTTTGTCTTGACTCACACATACACACACACACACACACGCTCTCTTCTCTCTCTCTCTCTCTTCTCTCTCTCTCTCCTCTCTCCTCTCTCTCTCTCAGAAGACAGACAATCTGGAAGGGAGGTCGAAGAGGAACAACCTCATCTTCTACGGCCTGAAGAGGAACGACCAGGAGACTTCAGCCAAGTGTGAAGGTATAGTGAGGGACCTCATCACAGACACTCTAGAGGTGGCACACATTGAGTTTGATAGGGTCCACCGCATCAATGGTAAAGCCGATTCACCTGTCATTGCCAGATGCATATTCTATGAACAAAAACTGGAAGTGCTCAAGGCAAGAGGCAAACTTAAGGGAACACAAATCTTTATCAGTGAAGATTTTCCCATGTCTGTGAGAGAAACCAGGAAAAATTAACACCTCACTTAAAGAAGGCAAGAGGAGATGGAAAAAGGGCCACAATGGTCTTTGACCATCTTCTGATTGACGGACAGAAGTTTACTGTCAATCAGAATGACCAGCTGGTGAGGATGGGATAGGATACTGGTCGGCTCTATTTTGGTGTACCCAAATTTACCGCATGCACAGAGGGAACAAATAAAAAGAAAGCACCGTTTGTACCATACCAGGATAGGGCGAATGTCAGGCAGTTAGCAGGGAACAAATAAAAAGAAAGCACCGTTTGTACCCGTACTGGGATAGGGCGAATGTCAGGCAGTTAGCACGTGCATGATCGCGTGATAGTTGACACGCTGTGCTATGCTACTCGTCCAACTGACACTTTCCATGAAAATGTAAACAGTAAAGGTGTGTTAAATGATTCCTTACCGGAAATTCAAATGTTTTGGTACACGAAGATGATGTGTGTAATGATTCTTACATGTCTGTTGGGTGATGTACAAGTGTGCTCCCCTGTAAATAATAAATCTCAGTCCTTTTCCTTTCTTCACTGGAATGTAAATGGTTTATTTTCAAAATTGAATGATAAAGATTTTGTATCATTTGTGTGTACTTTCAATTTTGTATGCTTGGTAGAAACATTTGTCGAGAATTTTTATTCCTCAGTGTTTGTGGGCTACGATGTTTTTTGTAAACCTGCCATCAAACTTTCTGCCCAAGGGAGGTGATCGGGTGGTCTTTTGTTTCTGGTTTGTAACAAGTTTAGTTCCCATGTCAAGTTGTTGGATATTAAATCAGATAATTTCTATGCTTTTGTTCTGGACAAATCTTTGTTTGGCACAGCTAAAAATATTTTATATGTATGTGCATATGTACCACCAGCAGACTCCCCATATTACACTCATTTCGATATTGACAATGGCATAACTTTGTTGGAGGAATTTATATGTGTGTTTTTTCAGAAGATGATGTTTACATTTTACTAAGTGGTGATTTAAACAGCAGAGTTTCAAATGTTTCACAAGATGTAGAGGAAGATGTTTCTTCTTCTGAGAATCAATATTCAAGTGGTCCATTATGTGTTAATAGAATCTCAGAAGATGGTGTGCTTAATAATTATGGTAAATTGTTGATTGATATGTGTACTACATTGGATTTGTGCATTTTAAATGGTATGTGTCAGGGTGACCTAAATGGTCGCTACACATATGTCTCAGAATAGAAATAGTGTGAATGATTATTATCTGATGTCACGGGATATGGTTGCGAGAATGTTGCAGGATTGTCAGTTGCAAGTGTGTGAAAGAATTGAATCTGATCATATGCCTTTAGTATCAATTTTTTTTTTTCCAAACAGACTTCCTACCAAACAAAATACAAAGAGCAGTGGTGTGATTGAAAAATATGTGTGGAATGAAATGTATGACAATGTTTTTATGAGTAGAGTATTTTCAAATGAATTTCAACAGAAAGTCGATACAGCTATCACCTTAATTGATATCGATATCAATGGAGCACTTGGAATGGTTAACTGTTGCTTATTGGATGCTGCGGAGTGTATGAAAAGATGATTTGATGTGAATGTTAAAGTATGGAGGGATGACTGGTATGATGTGGAATGCCGTGTGAGCAAAAGAAATGCCCGAAGATTATTGAAGAAATATCGCCGCACTAAGTCCCCATCAGATCATGTTTTGTACTCTCAGGCTAGACGTGAATATAAGCAGCTTTTGAAGACAAAATGTCAGCAATTTAAGAATGCATTACTAGAACAGCTGATTGGCTCTGTAAATAGTCAGAAGGAGTTTTGGAATTCATTGCATAGAATTCAGCCTAAAAGAAAACAACCATGAAATGACATTAGCTTAGATGATTGGTTCTGGCACTTTAAAAAATTTGCTTGAAAAAGATGATGACTTTTGTAGTTCAAGGGAACAGGCAGAAAATAGTGTCTATGATGATAGTACTGATAGTACTAGTTATTTGAATCACCCTATTTCAAAAGAAGAAATAGTACTAGCATTAAGACGGCTGAAGAATGGCAAAGCTGCAGGACCAGATGGAATTATTGGTGAAATGATAAAATATGCGTGTAAATCTGATAAGGTAATGGAGTTTCTGTGCAAATTTTTCAATGCTCTTTTTGATAATGGTATGTTTCCTGAAAAATGGACTGAATCAGTGGTTTCTCCATTATATAAAAAGGTGATGTTAACAATCCAAACAATTATCGTGGAATTTCTTTATGTAATATAACTAGTAAACTATACAGTGCTGTAATTAATCAGAGACTTCAGGAATGGGTGGATGAAAATAATATCACGGGGGAATGTCAGGCAGGATTTAAGAGAAATTATTCAACTATAGATCACATGTTCACTCTGATGGCTTTTATTCAAAAACAATTCTGTCTAAATCGAAAACTTTATGTAGCCTTTATTGATTTTGAAAAAGCTTTTGACTCAGTAAATAGAAGTATACTTTGGAATATTTTGTTTAAGAATGGTGTGCATGGCAAATTGTATCATTGTATCATGAGTATGTATAATTCTGTTAAAGCTAGAGTGAGATCTGGTTCTTCATTAACTGAGTATATAAATTGTACATCTGGGGTAAAGCAAGGGGACGTGTGCAGCCCTATTTTGTTTTCTTTGTTTATTAATGAATTAACAAAAGAGGTTATTACGTCTGGAAAGCATGGTGCAAGATTTATAAATGATGGGTTAGAAATGTTTATTTTGCTTCTGGCTGATGATGTGGCATTGATATCGGAGACAATTGTAGGATTACAAACGCAACTGAATAGCTTAGAAAGAGCTGCTGCTTCTCTCCATTTGAAAATTAATATAAGTAAAAGTCAGATAGTGGTATTCAGAAAGGGGGGTTATCTTGCTGATAGAGAATGTTGGACTTATAATGGAAATAGAATGCCTGTTGTAAATGCTTATAAATATCTGGGAATTCATTTTTCAACTCGATTAAGTTTTACCTTTACCTGCAAAAATCTTGCAAGCAGAGCAAAGCATGCATTATTCTGTATTTTGAGGAAGCTAGCCTGGTTAAAGAATGACTCCTTGTCTTTGCTATTAGATATTTGATTGCCAAATTCAACCGATGGTGCAGTATGGTGCAGAACTGTGGGGTTTGGACCCGGCTACTGTGCATACGGTAATAGTTCACACATATGCTCTGAAAAGGTTTCTTGGTGTTTCATTGCAAACGCCCAATGATTTAGTTTATGGAGAGACTAACAGGTACCCTATATATTTACGTTCTATAGTGACTTGTATTCGCTATTGGATAAAAGTAGCACGGATGGAACCACACAGATTGCCAAATAAGGCTTACAACATGCTAACAGAGTTAGATGCCAGAGGTAAAAACAACTGGGTCTCACGTGTACGAATGACATTGTATGAGTATGGTTTTGGCTTTGTATGGATAAATCATGGTGTAGGTGATATGAATGGTTTTATTCGTGTGCTTCGACAACGTATTATTGATTGTGGATGGCAGAGATGGAGTGCTCACATGGAAGACAGCAATAGATTTTATATGTATAAAATGTTGAACTCCTTGCATTGTATTCCAGAGTATTTATCAGTGGATTTGGATAGATATTTAAAAAGAACAATTACAAAAACTTAGATTTGGTATTTCTGATATTTTTGTGCATAATTTTCGATATAGAAGAGTAGCTGACTGTTGTTTGATTTGTCCATTATGCCTTGAGACACAAGAAAATGAGGTACATTTTGTTCC
This sequence comes from Stramonita haemastoma, assembly GCA_030674155.1. Taxonomy (NCBI): domain Eukaryota; kingdom Metazoa; phylum Mollusca; class Gastropoda; order Neogastropoda; family Muricidae; genus Stramonita; species Stramonita haemastoma. Next base: position 41,985,768 of record CM060318.1, read on the forward strand.
GTCATGTCCTGGATTAAGTGATCTCAGAAAACAATTTATTCCATATAAGTATTACTCGCAACCTTGTTTGTTCAAGCTGATATTGCTTTTGACTACAACAAACAGAACAACAATAAGGCATTTAGCATTGTACTTACAGAAGGCATTTAAGTTAAGAAAAACAGTGTTAACGTGAGTAGGAAGTATTGTGTATTGTGTTGTTGCATTTGATGTCATGATGTGTTTAAATATGTTTATAACCCTTCTAAGGGGCTGTGGCCTTTATGAATAAACGTCTGCGTCTCTCTCTCTCTCTCTCTCTCTCTCTCTCTCCTCTCTCTCTCTCTCTCTCTCTCTCTCACACACACACACACACACACACACACACACACACACACACACACACTCAGGAAGACAGAAACACACAAAACTACACATCAGCTCTTAGAGTAGGCCTAAAGCCTCTAGGGAACAGGTGTAGGCTTAGAGGAAAACAATAGGAAGGACAGGGTAGGGAGGTTGTAGCTTCACAGCCAGCGCCACATAGGCTAGCTTTAAGAATGTCAAAAGGCCTAGGTCTTGGCATACACATGAATAGCTGGTCTTGCTGGTCTCTAGTCCTAGACTAGACTATAGGCCTACACACCCAGACCATCAGTTGTACTTTGTCTAATTCATTTGAAAGTCATTAAAAAAAAAATAATAATGGTGTCTAAGTGTTAGAGAGATGGAGATTTTTTTTATACAAAAGAAATCTTCATTAACTTACATTTATTATGTTAGGTTACTAGGCTTACTGGTGTTTTATCTTTGTAAAAAATAAATTGCAAACCCAGTTTAAGGTGTTAGCGAGTTTACTCCCTTCAAGTATTTTGTTTTGGTATCTATTTTATTAAATTATTTTAAAATAACAAGAAAAATATAATTAAATTGTGAAATAATACAACATAACTACATGGAACTGTACATTTTACATTAAGTATGTGATCATTTTTAGTATTTACAATAGCTATATTTACATTTTTAACTACAAGGCAATATCTAATTAAGATTTATGCTCACAAAATTTAATGAGTCTTACTCTCATTGTATGTTAGCGATTCCATTGGATTGCTAAATTCATTTGAATACGTCTTATGTACAATGCTAGCCTTAAGTAGGCCTAACTAGGCTCATATTTATGTAACAAGGTAGGCTGACTTAGCTTGGTAAATCATAATCAGAAAAAAAGTAAACCAGGTGTAGGCCTAGGGGATTAAGCCTAGGCCTATAGGCCTAGGCTATCCCGTTGTAGGCTTAAGGCTGTTCACAGGGCTTAGGCCTAGGCTAGTAGACTTGAGGCTGTTCACATTGGCCTAGGCTTAGCCTAGCCTAGGCTAGTAGGTTTGAGGCTGTTCACAATGCCAATACTTTCACCTAGGCCCTATCCAGCGGATCACCGTGGGGGCAGGCCTAAGCCTACCCGATTACAAACAACGTAGGTTTTGTCCTAGCCTATTGGAGGAAGATTGTTGATAGGTCTAGGCCCCTAAGCCTAGAATCCTGACGTGTTGTGTAGGTCTAGGCCTACTGTATCAACAAGCAAGGAAACGGGTTGAAAAAATACTGAACTGAATAAACTACAAGGAAACAGTCATAATTACACAAAATGGTGGTTATAAAATAATCTCAGTAGGCCTACAGGTATATTACAATGATGCTTCTGGGCAATATTAGTCTAACTGATAATAAGATACAAGCTTACTTTTAATACTGAAATATCTTCTGCAGACTGCGTGCAAGAAACGAAAAGATAAAAAGTTTATTTAAAGTGGGAATTGTTAGACAGGAAATAAGTAATTGAATAAACCATAAATGTGATGATGAAAATATTGTAATAAAAGGTCACAATCCATCTCACCTGTCGGGGCACCAGGTTTGAAGTTAGCAGCTGCAGCCAATGACACCAACATGATCCTCCTTCTCCATTTGCTTCAACCAATGACACCAACATGATCCTCCTTCTCCATTTGCTGCAACCAATGACATCAACATGATCCTCCTCTATTTGCTGCAACCAATGAGATCAACATGATCCTCCTCCATTTGCTGCAACCAATGACATCAACATAATCCTCCTCCATTTGCTGCAACCAATGACATCAACATGATCCTCCTCTATTTGCTGCAACCAATGACATCAACATGATCCTCCTCTATTTGCTGCAACCAATGACATCAACATGATCCTCCTCTATTTGCTGCAACCAATGACACCAACATGATCCTCCTCTATTTGCTGCAACCAATGACACCAACATGATCCTCCTTCTCCATTTGCTGCAACCAATGACACCAACATGATTCTCCTTCTCCATTTGCTCAATCTTTGCTGGCCCTGCTGATCTCATAGCTTCTGGCCCTACTGATTTCATAGGTTCTGCCCTGCTGATTTCATGGATTCTCATGGCACAGGATTCAATGTTCGGTGTTGCTGCCAATGAGGGAAGCTGGTGGTCTGGCTTTTTTTGCTCTTTTTGCCTCAGTCTTGCCTCGAAAAGTAGTCTTCATGAGGTCTGTATCTTGGTTTCTTAGCTCATGGTCTGTATATTGCTTGATTTGCTTTCACCAATTTTTGTTGTTAATGTTAAAAGTTTTCTTATTGTTCCCAGTTCGTGCAGTATGCTTTCGTTTGTTCTTGTATATACTACTACTACTACTACTACTACTACTACTACTACTACTACTACTACACTACTACTACTACTATACTACTACTACTACTCATCGTCATTATCTTCTTCTATCCCATAGTCTGTTTAGACTGTAGGGGCGCCACGGAAGACCTCACAACCAGCTCTCTCCATTTCCCTCTATCCTCAGGGTGTCACTCAGCCCGAGGCCCGTCCACTCTCGGATGTTGTCCTCCCATTTCTCGTTTCATTTCCTTCCCCTTTATAGGGTAGCAAAAAGCCTTTATAACACACACACACACACACACGCGCGCGCGCGCGCGCGTGCGCACGACATACGCACACACACACACACGGATAGCGTAGTGGTCAGAACATTGCCCTCGCAATTTGACGACCCAGTTCCATACGGTCGAGGAGATTTTTCTCCTAGAGTTAACATCAGTGCTGACTCCACTCTCCCCAAAAGTCCTTCAGATGAGACTATAAACCAAGGCCCCGTGTGCGAACACACGCAAAACATCTTGCACGCACGTCACATCCTGTTCCGCTTTTTGTAAGAGTAGGCCATCGTGTGCCGGTGGGAACAGATGACATTTACAAAACTACATGCACACGGGGACTGGATGTAAAAAAGCACAAGAGTGTTTATTCCATTTTCCTTGATATAAAACAATAAAAAATAAATAAAATAAACACACACACACATACTCTCTCTCTCTCTCTCTCTCTCTCTCTCTCTCTCTCTCTCTCTCTCTCTCTCTCTCCTTCACACACACACACACCACACACACACACACACACACACACACACACACACACACACACACACACACACACACTTGGACGCACACACACTTTTTTTGCCACTTCCGTCAAGGAAAGCACAAAGCAGAGTCAAAACTTCCTTTTCCGGTTGTCTCCTTCCGTTTCCGGCCCACCACCACCACATCATTCCCATTCCCAACCCCGACCCATACATATACGCCCCCCCTTTCTGCGTACACTCCTGCTCCTACTCACATCACACACACACACACACACACACACACACACACACACACACACACACACACCACACACACACGTACCTACACACAAAAAATATTCATCTCGATGGCTGCATTTCCCACTTAACCCCACCTTTTTATATTTAGTAAGTATCTATTTAGCTAAAACATTCCCACTCCTCTCTTAAAAAAGAATGTATGCCCATTCCCTATTCTTGTGCTCAAACTCTATCACTAGGATGACTTAGCTTTAACTTCTCTTATGCCCCCTTCCCACATACAGCTATCTATCCCGCCTCTTTTGTCTAACATCTTTTCCCCCTAAAACATCTCCCATATTCCTCTACACCTAAAAACGCAAAAATTAAGAAAAAAGGTCTCTCTGTGCAACGTCTTGTATAATTATGACATCCACCTGCCTTTTGTGTCCACATGTGGGGCAAGGTTGAGAAAAAAAGGTGATTATTTAGGTTAGTGCTAGTAATCAACATTAGTAACTGGGAAAGGGCTGTCAGTCAGCTGACTTTTTTTTCTATGCATGCATGCATGTGGACACAATGGCACATAGACACAATGGCTCCTAGCCTGACACAATGGTTTAGGAGGGAATCTTTTTTAAAAAATAATTCACTCCTCCTATCAACAAGCCATGGTTGTTTTTTGTCCCTTCTCTGGCTGGATTTTTTATGACAACTTTCCAGTTCTGTTCTGGAATCAGCTCAGTGGTTTCTAGAAGCCTACCTTTGTTTTCAAAAAAGGCTGTGGGTGTTTTCAAAAGAAACAAAAATAGATACACAAAGTAACATATCCAAAGGTACGGTTTCTTCTTGCGTATTTCTTGCGCTTTCCAATCTCATTGTTTAATTATAAATTTCCAGCTCTGAAATCATCGATTTCTGGCCTACTGTATTTGGGAAAAATCGCTTCTGTTTGTAAAAGAACTCGAGTTTAATTGATGAACAAAGATAGTTACTAGTCCCCAATAAAACCACATAAGAAAAGCCTGCACTTTTAGAGACCGACCGAGACAGATAGTGACACACAAACAGGGCCAGCAGCAGCAGTAGCAGAGAGAGAGAGAGAGAGAGAGAGAGAGAAGAGAGAGAGAGAGAGAGAGAGAGAGAGAGAGAGAGAGAGAAGAGACAGACAGACAGACAGACAGACAGACAGACAGACAGACAGAAGAGACAGCGGCAGAGACAGAGACACACAGATGTGGACACACACACACACACACACACACACACACACACACACACACACACACACACACACACACACACACACACACAAGACAAGACACGGGGAGGGGGGGGCAGGGTTAAGATGAGGGAGGAGTTTTCACTGGACACAAAACGTAACAAACACTGACTGGTATTCACCCCACCTTGAAGTCAGCCACCATCGTCACGTGCTGTAGTCTGTCACTGAGCACATCATCCTTCCCAGTTGTCTGTCTGTGATGAAGGTAATCACTTTGCCTATCTTTCTGTCCGTGAAGATAATCACTCTGCCCATCTGTCATAAAATTAACGAACCTGCCCATCTGTCCGTGATGAAGATTATCACTCTTCCCAGTTGTCTGTCATGAAGATGATCACTCTTCCCATCTGTCTGTGATGAGGATAATCACTCTGCCCTTCTGTCTGTGAAGATAATCACTCTTCCCATCTGTCTGTGATGAAGATAATCGCTCTGCCCATCTGTCTGTAAAAGATAATCACTTCGTCCATATGTCTGTGATGAAGATAATATTCGTGTCAATCTGCCCGTGATGAAGATAAGCACTCTGCCCGTCTGTCTGTGATGACAATAAGCACTTCTACCATCTGTCTGTGATAAGGATAATCACTCTGCCCATCTGTCTGTGATGAAGATAATCACTCTTTCTATCTGTGATGAAGATAATCACTCTGCCCATCTGTGATAAAGATAATCGCTCTGCACATCTGTCTGTGACGAAATCATAGTAAAAAATATAATGTTGGTTGGACATCTGTGTTGCACTCAAATTTGGCATGGCATGATCAGTAATAAGGTCACAGCATGGAGCTGCTTACAGCACACTACATTCTGTTCCACACCATTTCCATAGAATATTTAAAGCAGCAATTCAGTCTTATTCAAATAACACAAGAAAAACATTCAACAGATAGTCTAATAAAAATGAAGAAAAAGCACTAACAACTTAAACAACTGGCGTTTTTTTCACTTTAAACATCATACACCCAAGTGATAGTCATTGTAAAGCGACAATACAAAATCATACAAACAAGTTCTACAACTTTGGTGCTGCTTTCACAAACAACAAGCATCCGGCACAGACTATCTACAGCAAAGGTTGGTTTAAACTGCAACATTTTTCAAACAAATAAAATCTGTAAGGAAATTATCTACCCTCCTCCCTCAATAAAAAGAAAATAAAACACACTCACAGATATTTTAAGTGTCTAAGTAGATGTAGTACCTATCATGAATACATCAATACACTGATAATCGATAAGCAACACAAACTATATTGCTATCTTAAGGCCATGGCTATTCTAATGGACATTTGAACAGATTTTTATCATTCAACTCATTATCTTAAACTAAAACGTACTGTACAAATGGTGATTTTCACAGACACTGAAGAGTAAGATAAGACTATTCTTGAGTGGGGACTCCAGCCTTCTATTTTTTCCCACTTTTTTACCTTTTCTTTTTTCTTCGTTTTTTTTTATACACTTTTTCCCCTTCTTTTTCTTTGGGGCCTCCAACCACCTTTTCTTTTCCCCTCTTTTTCTGGGGCCTCCAACCACCTTTTCTTTTCCCCTCTTTTTCTGGGCCTCCAACCACCTTTTCTTTTCCCCTTTTTTCTGGGGCCTCCAACCACCTTTTCTTTTCCCCTCTTTCTCTGGGGCCTCCAACCACCTTTTCTTTTCCCCTCTTTCTCTGGGGCCTCCAACCACCTTTTCTTTTCCCCTCTTTCTCTGGGGCCTCCAACCACCTTTTCTTTTCCCTTTTTTTTCTGGGGCCTCCAACCACCTTTTCTTTCCCCCTTTTTTTCTGGGGCCTCCATCCACCTTATCTTTTCCCCACATTTTCTTTTATTTCCATTTTCTGGCATCCAAAATTCATGTCACATCTATATAAACATTTAAAAGGCAAAAAGGAAAAAAAATATTAAACAAAGTGACGTACTAAACAACAAGATTTAAAACACCACACACACACACCACACACAACACACCAAAACATCATCAAAACATCATCAAAACTCTACTTCTGTTATTAATCCGATCAGTGGAACAGTGCACTGGGGGTAACGGACCTACCCAGAAAGCAATAAGTCTGGTCAGAAGTGTGCAGTGGTTTGATCCCCGTTGGGGACCGAAACTTTCCCCCCCACCTACTAGATCATTGAGTGGTGGTCTGGGTGCTAGTCCTTTGGATGAGATGATAAACCGAGGTCCCGTGAGTTACACATAATTATTAAGCGCACATAAAAGAACCCACGGTAACAAGAGAGTTGTCCCTGGCAAATTTCTGTGGGAAAAAGCCACTCTGATAAGGAAACAAAACAGTTGCAGTCAGGAAAAAAAATAATGGGTGACACTGCTCTTGTGGCGACGCGCTCTCCACGGGGACAGCTGCCCGAATTTTACGCAGAGAAATCTGCTGTGACAAAGTGGTATAAAATATATATTTTTAAATAAATAAAAAATAAGATTAGACAGGAGCATTTTGTCTTGAAGAAGCATGTACAACAACAATGCAAATGATGTGCTGACTTTATAACAGACCCAACAGTGTTGCTTCAAATATGTCATGGCTGAATATCCATCATCAAACCAGTGCCAAAATTTGCACACACACACACACACACACCACACACACACACACACACACACACACACACACACACTGAGATATTCATTTACACGAATACAAACTGAAAATCATACAGTATCTCCTGGCTAGCTCACTGTCATTTCCACACAAAAAAATCATAGCAAAAACATTCATGATGCTGATTTGACATGCGTGTTGCAGTCAAATCTGCCGTGGCATTATCAGTCATAAGGTCACAGTATGGATTTGCCCACAACTTGATTTATTTTGTTTCACATCATTACCAGAGATGAAGAACAGCAGTTCTGTCTATTCAAATAGGCAAAGAAACTTTAAAACAGAAAGTCAGTTCGATCAAAAAGACAAAAAACACTAACGACTCAGGTAACCCCTTTTCCACTTAAAACATCATCCACACATGCGAGGGCAATTGTAATGCTACATTACAAAACCATACAAACAAGTACTACTACTTTGGCACTGCTTTCACAACTTACAAACATCCAGTCTAGCCTGTCAACAACAAAGGTTCAATGGACAATTGAACAGTTTTTTTGTGATTTAAAACACGATTTTAACACTCACTGTAAAAAGTATAAATGGTGACATAATACAAACAGATACAGAGTCAGTCACATATTTCTTTTTGTTTGTTTTGCTGGATTGTTTTTTTTGGGGTGGGGGGTCCTAGATTATCCTTTTTTTCTCTTTCTTTTTTGGAGGGGGGGCTTTTTGTGGGTCCTCCATCCTACTCTTGTTCTCACTTTTCCTTGTATTTCCATTGTGTGCCGATGGAAGGACGACAAAATTTACACTGTTGCAGGCAAATGCAGACTAGATGATTAAAAAAAAACCCCACATGACTGCCGATTTATCATCCTTGAAATAAAAGTTGTTTTTTTTTTTTTTTTTTTTTTATAAACCCTCTTTGCCACGGACCTGAAAATACACCTTTCTCATTTTGCCAATTTAATAACCCCTCCTCAAAGTTTCAAACCGATTTCAGAACAGAAAAGTTACCATTATGTCCATGTACCATTGCATCCATCTGCAGGTGTGTTCACATGCGGGTTAAGGGTCAGGGTAGGTGTAATGAGTTAGTATCGGGTTATGGTTAAGATTAGTGGTTGGGCCTGGGCCTGTCAGTCAGTATGCATGCAGGAATGTATGCATGTGGACACAGCAGCGTGTGGACGCTATGGTTTTTAGAGTTTTTTCTTTTACACGAAAATGATTATTCCCATTAAATCCAGAAAGCATTTCTATGAGGTTTTTTTTTCATATTTTTACTCCAAGTTTGAACCCCAACAGCAAGGAAGACTTCAGGGCTTAAACGCTTTGATAATGAAGGTGGCCAGATAGTTTAGACATAGACATTCGCGTGCTTAAAAAGTAGACCGTGAGATTCTTGGTTCTATTCCCTCCCAGTTTACAAGAAAATCAAAATTAATGTCAAATCTTTCAGAAGAGACTCCATTGTCAGACCCATGTGCATATCGACTTGTGCACATTAAAATAACCCAGACAGTTGAAAATTGGAAAGAACAGGAACGTACCCCCTAAAACCCTTTGCAGCGATGAAGAAGTCCTTGTGGAAAAAAAATTTTTTTGCAGTGATGAAGAAGTCCTTTTGAAAATTAAAAAAACCTCTTTGCAGTGATGAAGAAGTCCTGGTGGAAATAAAAAACTCTTTGCAGTGATGAAGAAGTCCTGGTGGAAATAAAAAATCTCTTTGCAGTGGTGAAGAAGTCCTGGTGGAAATAAAAAATCTCTTTGCAGTGATGAAGAAGTCCTGGTGGAAATAAAAAATCTCTTTGCAGTGATGAAGAAGTCCTGTGGAAAAAAAAATCTCTTTGCAGTGGTGAAGAAGTCCTGGTGGAAATAAAAAAATCTCTTTGCAGTGATGAAGAAGTCCTGTGGAAATAAAAATCTCTTTGCAGTGATGAAGAAGTCCTGGTGGAAAAAATCTCTTTGTAGTGATGAAGAAGTCCTGTGAAATAAAAAAATCTCTTTGCATGATGAAGAAGTCCTGGTGGAAAAAAAATCTCTTTGCAGTGATGAAGAAGTCCTGTGGAAAAAAACCTCGTTGCAGTGATGAAGTCCTTGTGGAAATTTAAAAAACACCTCTTTGCAGTGATGAAGAAGTCCTTGTGGAAATAAAACTTGCAGTGTGAAGAAGTTCTTGTGGAAATTAAAAAAAACACCTCTTTGCAGTGATGAAGAAGTCCTTGTGGAAATAAAACTTTGCAGTGATGAAGAAGTCTTTATGGTAATAAAGAAGTCCTTGCAGTTGTGGAGAAGCCCTTGTGGTAGTAAAGAACTTGCAGTTATGAAGAAGTCCTTGTGGTAATAAAGAACTCCTTGCAGTTGTGGAGAAGCCCTTGTGGTAGTAAAGAACTTGCAGTTATGAAGAAGTCCTTGTGGCAATGAAGTCCTTGTGGAAAATATGAAGTTCTTGTGGTAATAACTCCTTGCAGTGATGAAGAACTTGTGGCAATAAAGAAGTCCTTGTGGCAATAAAGAAGTCCTTGTGGCAATAAAGAAGCCCTTGTGGTAATAAAGAACTCCTTGCAGTGCTGAAGAACTTGTGGCAATAAAGAAGTCCTTGTGGCAAAATAACTCCTTCCAATGACAAAGAATTCCTTGGGCAAATAAATAATTGCTCCCGGTGATTAAGTCATTGTGGCAATAAAGAAGTCCTTTCAGTGATGAAGAGTTCTTGTGGCAATAAATAACTCCTTGTAGTGATGAAGATGTGCTTGCAGCGATAGAGATGTCCTTGCAGCAAGTGAAATGTGCTTGCAGCGATAAAGATGTCCTTCCAGCGATGGAGATATCATTGCAGCGATAAAGATGTCCTTGCAGCGATAAAGATGTCCTTGCAGCGATGGAGATGTCCTTGCAGCGATGGAGATGTCCTTGCAGCGATAAGATGTCCTTGCAGCGATGAAGATGTCCTTGCAGCGATGAAGATGTACTTGCAGCGATGAAGATGTCCTTGCAGCGATGGAAATGTCTTTATTGTGATGAAGTCCTTTTTGAAGTCCTGATGGTGATGAACTTCTGCTAGTGAATAAATCCAGGAGTACTGGTGACGAAAACAGTCCAGGTGAGGAAGAACCAAGAAATCTCTGTGATGATGAAGTCCTGGCGATGATGAAGTCTTGGCGATGATGAAGACCTGAAGAAAAGACTATCAGAAATACGCTATTAGACAGCGGAGCAAGGCATTCAAAACCGGAATAATAGCATTACATCAAGAATGAACAAATAGAGAACATAGCACAGCATAAAAATAATGCCTCATTACTTCTTGCGGCCTACATAACTGCCACACATGTTTACAATTTTATTCAGTACATTTTTGTTTACTAAAAAAACACACATAAATACCCGAGAATAACCAGAATGTAAATGTCACTAACCTTCAAGAGCTTTGTCATAAAAGTCTTTTATTAACAGGACGTTATCAGACCATGTACATTTCAAATCATTTAATCAAAGAATGAAAAGTATAGATGACACAACCTTACCTTGAAAGAACCAGTAAAACTTGACTTTTGAAGTCCTGGCATTAAAGGTGTCCTTGCAGTGATGAAGAAGTCCTTGAAGTGATGAAGTCCTTGCAGTGATGAAGAAGTCCTTGTAGTAATTAAGTCCTTGCAGTGTTCAAGAAGTCCTTGCAGTGATGAAGAAGTCCTTGCAGTGATGAAGCGCTTGTGGTAGAGTGGAAGTCCTTGAGGCAATGAAGAAGTCCTTGAGGCAATGAAGAAGTCCTTGCCATCAAGAAATTCTGGTGGAGGTGAAAATCTGGCAAAGATATAGATAGGAATACATGATTATTTCAAAATACATAGATTTAGATGATGATCAAGGCATTTAAAAAATGAATAAAAAACCAAGATGAAAGAAACAAATAGCAAAAATAATAGCCCCCAAACTTGTTTAAAATATGAAGAATGTAAATGTCACAGACATCAAAGATCAGTCTTCTCAGAGAACTTATCAACAATGTGGTATAAGATCCATGATGGATGTTACAGCCGACTTCAATCCTGTGGGCCCATGAAGTCCTGGGTTCGAATCTCAGAAACAGCTCTGCTAAATTAAGGGTTTTTTTTTATCTTCCAGGCCAATTTCAAGTACACATCTGCCAATGCTTTATTCTCTTCATGAAAAGATGTGTGCAAAGGATCTAATTTGCACTTAAAGATCCCATAATTCACGTCGGTGCTCGGAATGTTATGGAAATGTGAACATACCCAGCATGCATCCTGTACTAAAAATTGAACTGCTCTAACGTGTTGGGTGAGGCCATAGGGTAGATCTGCAAAATCAAAGCACAGAGGAAGACCAGGCACTACAAGACATTTTAGCTTGTATGCAAGATGTTCTGTGTGCGATTTGCACTCGGGACATTGTTATATGGTTTCATCCAAAAGACTTCGGGGGAAGTGGAGTGGGTGCGTGATGTTAACTCCCAAGAGAAAAACCCATACCAGTACCACTGACCCTGGACTCCTCTGGGGCCATAGTCGGACCCCAGACCCGTGTCACAGTTAGTTTCAGATATATCAACATGATTTTAAAACTAAACGTTAATCTCTTTTCTATTTCGAGGATAATGAATAAGCACTCATCTGATCAAGGGAACAAATACACATACAGACAGGAAAAGAAAAAATAACGGGTTGCGCTGCTCTTGTGGCGATGCCATCTTCCTGGGGAGACCAGCTCGAATTTCACACAGAGAACTCTGTTGTGACTTTAACAAATACACACCCCACCATGTGAGGGACGCAGAGAGAGAGAGAGAGAGAAGAGAGAGAGAGGAGAGAGAGAGAAGAGAGAGAGAGAGAGAGACAGACAGACAGACAACTAAGACAGACAGACACAGACAGACAGCAGACACAGACAGCTCGTCAGTCAGATAGTAGACAGACAACAGCACACAGGCCTGCAGGGAGGAGGGACAGAGAGAGAGAGAGGAGAGAGAGAGAGAGAGAGAGAGAGAGAGAGAGAGAGAGAGAGAGAGAGATGTATCAGATCCTTAACAGTCTAAACTCTGTTAAAAAAATTAATACAATAGATGACAGAACCTTGCCTTGCAGGGAACAAGTAAAAGTTGACGATGAAGTCCTGGTGTTGATGAAGTCTGGTGTTGATGAAGTCCTGGTGTTGATGAAGTCCTGGTGTTGATGAAGTCCTGGTGTTGATGAAGTCCAGATGTTGATGAAGTCCTGGTGTTGACAAACTTGTGGTATTGTAAAAGTTTTTAAAAACTTGTGTTGATCAACTCTGGTGTTGATAAACTTTTCGTATTGATAAAGTTGTGGTGTCATAAACTTGTGGTGTTGATAATCAATCATCACAGAACCTTGCAGAGTGTAATATATATGCATCTCGACTTCTTGCTACATATTTTCACAATTTTCGTCTGTACATTTCTACTTATTAAAATCTCTTACTTGTTATTCAGAGCGTCATTAAAAAAAATTCAAGAGCAGTGTCATCAGGGTACTTAACAGGTGGCATCAGATGCAGTACTACTGTATAAAGAACGAACAGGAAAGTGTCAGAGCCTTACCTTGAGGGAAGCAATCAAAGCTGGTTTTTCAAGTCCTGGTAATGAAGGCATTGTTAAATGAAGGGTCCTGGCATGAAAAGTCTGTGGCAGTGAAGAAGTCCTTGTGGCAGTGAAGGAGTCCTGTGACAGTGAAGAAGTCCTTGTGGCAGTGAAGAAGTCTGTGAAGTTATCCTGGCGAAGACAAAGTCCTTGTGGTGATAAAGAAATCCCGCCATCAAGAAATTCTGGTGAAGAGTCAGGCAAAATACATCAAGAAATACATTATTATTCCATAAAGACAATTTATATGTAGGTGGTGAGCAAGCCATTTGAAAATGAATGATGAAATATCAAGAAATTATCACAGATTGTAGTACAGTACTACACTGATGTATCATGCCTGACCTTCATTCTACCCACCGTCGTCATACATAAAAAAATCATTTTATTATCTTTTTTTTACAACGCCCCCGCACCCATTTCAGAATGTCTAAACTACAAACCTAAAAAATCTCCCAGAGCAGTATCATCACTAACTTTTGTATTTGATTAGCACCCCCCCCCTCTCTCTCTCTCTCTCTCTCTCACCACTCCACACACCCCACACACACACACACACACACACACGAGAATATACATAATGTAATTACTAAAAAGTATTCAAGAGCAGTAACATAGAACATTTACCCCACAGCACTATCAAATACACTACAATCTTAAATATAAAAATAAATACAATGGGTGACATAACCTTGTCTTACAGGGAACAAATATAAGCTGAGTTGTGAAGTCCTGGTTTTCATGAAGTTCTGGGTGTTGTGATGAAGTCCTGGTGTTGATGTACTCCTGAGGGCGATTAAGTTCAGGCAATGATGATGACTGAAGTCCAAGGGCCGACAAAAGTTTTTGCAATGATGGGATTCTGTGAAAAAGCGAATAATACATCTGTACCACAGCCGAAAAAAAATGGAGCTGCTTATAAGGCAATTAAAAAGAAAAAAGAGCCAAATCACCTTAGACCTTAGTAAAATGTATCATTCATCCATCCTCACCCTTCGGCAGCGTATTTTCTTGCAATAAACTTTACAGTTTTATTCAGTACATTCCTATCTATAGAAAATTCCTAAATTTGCTTAATGTCAAGTTTTTCCGAGAGGACTCTGAACCAGTCAGACCTAAGTGCTTACAGACTTGAGCAAGTCAAAAGAACTCACCACAACTGAACATAGAACAGAGCATGTAGCTTTCCCTGACTCTCCTGGCAAGACTGGTAGGTTCAATTCCCAACTGCATCCCCGAGGTCACAATGTAACTACCTTAATGGTGGGGGAAAACAGTCGCACGCGCAAAAATCCCAACATTAATATACAGGAAAGACCTAGCCAATCCACGAAAAAAAATCAGAACATTTCTAATCACAGAGAACTGCTGAACGTATTCACAATATACACAGCGTTAACTTCACAAATCTTAGACAGCGGTATTTCATGGCACTTAACAGGGTGGTATCAAATTCAATACAATCAAAATAATTTTTTTTATATATAAAGAATGAAGAGCATAGATGTCAGATCCATACCTTGAAGGGAACCAATGAACGTTGAATTTTGAAGTCCTGGCAATGAATAGTAATCATTGCAGCGATGAGATTCTTGCAGCAATAAAGACATCCTGGCGATGAAGAAGCCTTTGCAATGAAGACATCCTGGCGATGAAGAAGCCTTTGCAATGAAGACATTCTGGCGATGAAGAAGCCTTTGCAATGAAGACATCCTGGCGATGAAGAAGCCTTTGCAATGAAGAATTCTGGCGATGAAGAAGCCTTTGCAATGAAGACATCCTAACAATGAAGAAGTCCTTGCAGTAATGAAGTACTCTTCCAGTAATAAGATTTTTGCAGCAATGAAAAAGTGTGCACAATGAAGATACCCTGCAATGAAGACATCCTTACATTGCAGTGATGAAGAAACCATTGCAGTGATGAAGATGCTATAGAAGCCATTGCAGTGATGAAGAGCCCATTGCAGTGATGAAGTCTTTGCAGAGATGGAAAAGCCATTGCTGTGATAAAGCTCTTGCAGTGATGAAGAAGCCCTTGAAGAAGCCATTGCAGTGATAAATAGGCCATTGCAGTGATGAATAAGCCCTTGCAGTGATGATGATGCCATTGCAGTGAGGACAAAGCCATTGCAGTGATAAAGATGTCATTGCAGTGATGAAGATGTCATTGCAGTGATGAAGAAGCCATTGCAGTGATGAAGAAGCCATTGCAGTGATGAAGTTTTTTCAGCAGCAAACACATTGCAACGACGAAAAAGTCATTGTCATGGCAAAGAAGGCTTTGTGGCAATAAAAAAGTATTTGAGGCAATTCGAAAAAGTCCTTCAAGCTATGAAGTAGTCACTACAGTGACAAAGAAATCCTTGTGGCAACGGAAAATACCTTGTGGCAATGGAAAAGTCTTTATGGAAACGTTAAAGTCTTTGTGGCAACGGAAAAGTCCTTGTGGCAACGGAAAATGTCCTTATGGCCAAATGAACAAGTTCTTGTAGAAAAGGAAGTCCTTGCAGAGATGAAGAAGTCCTTGTGGCAATGGAAAAGTTCTTGTGGCAATGGAAAAGTCCTTGTGGCAATGGAAAAGTCCTTGCAGAGATGAAGAAATCCAGGCAGCAATTAACAAGTCTGTTGTGACGAAGCAGGGGAAGGGACAGCATGGTGGTTACAGCGTTGTGCACTGCACTTGTAATCTGCTGACCCAGGTTCGGTTCCCATTCAAGGAGATTCACCCTCCCCCCTGAAGTAAACATCAGTGCTGATTCCACACACCCCCCCCCCTTAAAGTCTTTGAATAACCATATAAACCGTGGTACCATGTGCGAGCGTAGGGGAACATCTTGTGCACACGTTAAAAAGTGTTCCGCTTTTCGCAAGAGTAGACCATTGTGTGCCGGTGGGAACAAATAACTTTCAAAACCACATATACACGGGTGGATGTAAAAAAAAGACCACGAGTGCTTATTCCATTACTCTGGAAACAACGAATAAAACGAATTTAAGTTCCTTGAACAATGAAGAAGCCCTTGCGGTAATAAAGACCTAAATTTCACAGTAGATGTACAACCTTATCAGTAAAAGATCATAGACAAATTTTTAGCCACAAACATAAACTACAGTGTAATGTTAAGGCCGTAACGTTTTCATGGACGATTGAACAGATTTTATTATCTAAAAAAATTCTTAACAAAATACAATTGTATAATGGAACAGATACATTTTGCTGTTTTTTTCTATTTTTTTGAACAGATTTTATTACCTAAAACAAATTTTTAACTAAATACAAATTGTATAATGGGAACAGATACATTTTGCTGTTTTTTTTCTATTTTCTTTTCTCTCTCCTTTTTCTACTTCTTTTTATGTGTGGAGCCTCCAACCACATTTTCTTTTCTCCTCATATTTTGTTTTTAGTGGGTCCTCCATTATTCAATACATTTCATCAGTTTACCCCACTCATAGATCTTCTAAATGTCTCAGTAGATGTAACATCTATCAGAAATAGATCAATACACTGACTATCAGTGAGCAGCCCAAACTATACTGCTAACATAAGATGATAGGTTTTTTTTTTTAATGAACATCTCAATCCATTTAATCATTCAACTCGCCATACAACACTTTAAAGCTAAAAGGTATTACTGATTATGGGAGGGGCCTTCATTCTCATATTTTCCCCACATTCTTTTCATTTTTTAAACTTTCTTTTCTTCTTAGGGACTTTTCCTTGTTTTCGTCATTAAAAAAAATTTCTAAGGCCTCCAACCAACTTTTCTTTTCCCCTTTTTTGATGGGTCCTCCATCCTCCTCTTGTTTCCACTTTGTTCTTTTTTTTTTTTTTTATCTTTTCTTTCTTTTTTCTTTTTTTTTCTGGGGCCTCCAACCACCTTTTCTTTTCCCCTTTTTTTCTGGGGCCTCCAACCACCTTTTCTTTTCCCCTTTTTTCTGGGGCCTCCAACCACCTTTTCTTTTCCCCTTTTTTCTGGGGCCTCCAACCACCTTTTCTTTTCCCCTTTTTTCCTGGGGCCTCCAACCACCTTTTCTTTTCCCCTTTTTTCTGGGGCCTCCAACCACCTTTTCTTTTCCCCTTTTTTTTCCTGGGGCCCCCAACCACCTTTTCTTTTCCCCTTTTTTCTGGGGCCTCCAACCACCTTTTCTTTTCCCCTTTTTTGTGGGGCCTCCAACCACCTTTTCTTTTCCCCTTTTTTCTGGGGCCTCCAACCACCTTTTCTTTTCCCCTTTTTTCTGGGGCCTCCAACCACCTTTTCTTTTCCCCTTTTTTGTGGGGCCTCCAACCACCTTTTCTTTTCCCCTTTTTTGTGGGGCCTCCAACCACCTTTTCTTTTCCCCTTTTTTGTGGGGCCTCCAACCACCTTTTCTTTTCCCCTTTTTTGTGGGGCCTCCAACCACCTTTTCTTTTCCCCTTTTTTTCTGGGGCCTCTATCCTCTTATTGTTTCCCTCTTTTTCTTCTGTTTCTCCTTTCTGACATCCAAAATTCATGTCACCTACATAAGCACTCATTAAAAAGGCAAAAGCAAAAACGTCAAATATAAAACAATATGACGTACTAAACAACAGAATTGAAAAGAAAACACAACAACATGTCCATCCAAACTCTAGTTCCATCATGAAGACAGGAACATTCTGTCTTGAAGAAGCATGTACATCACCAATGCAAGTGAGGAGCTGATTTTATAACAAATCCAACAGTGTTGCTTTAAATATGTCATGGCTGCATATCCATGATCATCCCAGTGTCCAAATTTGCTCTCTCTCTCACACACACACACACACGCACGCACGCACGCACGCACGCACGCACGCACGCACGCACGCACGCACGCACGCACGCACGCAAACTCGCACACGCACACACAACACACACACACAGAGGCGCATACAAATACAAACTGAAAATCATACAGCATCTACAGTTTAGCTACCTCCCCATTCCACACACAAAATCAAACCCAAATTTCCATGCTGCTTTGAGCTCTGTTGCAGTCAAACCTGCCATGGCATTGACAGTCATAAGGCCATAACATGGATTTGCCCACAGCACAATTCATTCTGTTCTACACGATTTCGCGAGAATATCTAAAACAGTATTTCAGTTGTATTCAATTACCGAAAAAAATCTAAGATCGACAGTCAGTCTGATCATTGTCTAACCTGTTCACAACAAAGGTTCAATGGACAATTGAACATTTTTTATGATCTAAATAGCTTAAAAACTCACTGTAAAATGTATGAATTGTGACGCAAATACAAACGCATAATTTTTATACAGTGTCAGATTTTTTTTAATGGTTTTTGCTAATTTTGTTTTTGGTGGGGCCTCCGACCTTCTATTTTTCCCACATTATCCCTTTTCTTCTTTTCTGGTTTTTGTTTTAATTGTGTGGGGCCTCTTGTCACCTTTTCTTTTCCCATTTTTTGTGGGTCCCTCCATCCTCCCCTTTCCTTCTATTTCCATTGTCTGACATCTAACATTCATGTCACCAACATCAACACTTGCTCAAAAACAAATAAGAAAAACCATCAAAGTGATTTACCAAACAACAGGATCAAAACTGCGAAATGAAAAACCCATACAGACTGATTTGCTATCATTAAGACAGGAGCATTCTGTCTTGAAGAAGCATGTACATCAGCAATGCTACTGTTGTACTGGCTTTACAACAGATCCAAGTGTGCCACTTCAAATGTATCATGGCAACATATTCATAAAAATCCAAAACACAGGAGCACAGATTTGCTTCCTCACTGACACACATGCAGATAAACCCATACACACGAATACAAACTGAAAATCATACACTATCCTCGCTAAGCTGCCAGTTTCATGCAACCAATTATTACAAAAATATTCATAGTTTTTGACCTCTGTGATACAGTCAAATCCATACACACGAATACAAACTGAAAATCATACGCTATCCTCTGCTTAGCTGCCAGTTTCATGCAACCAATTATTACAAAAATATTCATGGTTCAATTTCTTTTAACGTCTTTTCACATATTCATGGTGTTTGGACCTCTGTGATACAGTCAAATCTGCCATTGCATTATCAGTCAGTCCCAAGGCCACAGCATGGATTTGCCCACAACACAATTCATTCTGTTCCTGCCAACATCAACACTACTTTAGAACAACAATCTTTTATCAACAGATTACAACATCATTTCTGGACTATAATATCAAAGACAGAAATTCAGTTTGATCACAATTGCAAAAAGCACTAGCTACTTAGCTAGTGTGAACCATGTGCGAACGCACGCAGAACATCTTGCGCACACGTTAAATCCTGTTCCGCTTTTCGTAAGAGTAGGCCATCGTGTGCCTGTGGGAACATGACAGTTACAAAACTGTATACACACGTGGACTGGATGTAAAAAAGCATATGGTTGCTTATTCCATTATCCTCGATATAAAAGAAGAATAAATAGAAGAATAAATAAATAGATAAACTGCTTTTCTCATTAAAATATCATACATACAAGTTACAAAACCATACAAACCAGGTCCTACAGTTTAAGTACTGCTTTCACAAATTACAAACATCCACTCCAGCCTATTCAAAGCTATGGTGGTTTTAACTACAGCAATTTTCCAAACAAATTGAATCTATAAACAAATTGTTATCTACCCTCCTCCTACTCAATAAGCAAAACACGCACACAGACACACACAAACACACACGAACACACACATACATACATACACACACACTTCATATACACACAGACAAACACTTGTTCCAGCACACTCTGCACTTTACAATATTCATTTTCACACAATTTCCTCCTATTTATCACATGTATAAACATTTAATCCATTTATTATACTCATAGACCTTCTAAATGTCTTATATCATATAACATCTATCAATGCTGATTATCAGCCAGTAATACAAACTGCCATCTTTTACACTATATGTTTTATTCAATGGACATAAAAATATATCAATCATTACTTAACTCTTTGAAATAGAGCGTATTACTGGTAAAAGGTAAATGTAAAGGTGTCCCATAACCTTGGCGGTCGTAGGGAACGAGGTGTCAGAGACCTCAGCTTCTCTAGGGGCCAGCATATTGAGGGCGGCACCGATCTCCTCTCCCTCACTGCTTTACCTTCCCTGACCCTAAAGAGAGCAGGTACCTATTTACAGCTGGGTGAACCGTATTAAAGTCAAGGAGCGCAAATGGTCCCCCATCCAACTGGTAACCACGCTCAACGCTGCTTAACTTGACTGGGGGAAAGTGAGCGCTCTGACCACTTAGCTATCCCGCCATTAACACAGTCATATCTCTTTTTTGTTGGGCCCCAACCTCCTACTTTTTCCTACATTCTTTTTCATTTTTATCTTTTTTTCTTTTCTTTTTTTTTTCTTTTTTCTGGGGCCTCCAACCACCTTTTCTTTTCCCCTTTTTTTCTGGGGCCTCCAACCACCTTTTCTTTTCCCCTTTTTTTCTGGGGCCTCCAACCACCTTTTCTTTTCCCCTTTTTTCTGGGGCCTCCAACCACCTTTTCTTTTCCCCTTTTTTCTGGGGCCTCCAACCACCTTTTCTTTTCCCCTTTTTTCTGGGCCTCTATCCTCCTCTTTTTCCCCTTTTTCTTCTCTTTCCCCTTTCTGACATCCAAAACTCATGTCACCTCCATAAGCACTCATTAAAAAGGCAAAAAGAAAAAAATCAAACAAAATGACACACCAAACAACATGATTAAGAAGCATAGAATAAAAATTTATCGAAACTAGCTCCATGATTTAGATGGGAGAATTCTGTCTTGAAGAGGAATGTACATTAGTGCTGCAACTATTACTTCCAATATGTCATGGCAACATATCTGATAATTCGTGGTAGCACTAGCGCTTAGAATTCCTTTATCACACACACACACACACACACACACACACACACACACACACACACACACACACACACACACACAACAATTGAAAGTTGTACAGTATCTGCTGGTCAGCTAACTGCCAATTTCACACACAAAACCATACCAAAAATTAATGTAAGTTTGACCTGTGTGTTTCACTCAAATCTGCCATGGCATTATCAGTCATAAGGCAACACCATGGATTTGCTCGTAACACAATTCATTCTGTTTCACATGATTTCGAGATAATGTAAAAAAAAAAAAAAAAAAAAAAAAAGCGACTCGGTCTCATTCAACGAACAAAAATGCATTAAAATAGGAAGTCGGTTAAATCAAAATAAAAAAGGACTAGCTACTTATATATCTAACCACATTTTTGTATCTGAACATCCTTTTTTAAAATTTCCTCTGTCCCTTTCCAAAAAACAAAAACGCTTTCCCCCCCCCCCCCTCTCGCGCCTAAAAACGCCCACCCAAACCCGGACATCCTTCGGATGAGACTAAACCAAGGTCCCATGTATGATCACACACAGAATGGATTGCACCCATGTTAAAAACACGTTTAGCTTTTTGGAAGAGTAGGACATTGCGTGCCAGTTGGAACAAATGATAAAGTTTTCAAAATTGCAGGTACATGGGAACTAGTCTTAAAAAAACAGCCGCACACGACTGCTTATTCATTTTTCTCGAAATAAAAGATTTTTTGTTTCTTTTTGAGCCTTTTTCTCCCAGAGACTTGAATATTCTACCCTTTTCCAGATCTCTTTGTTGGTTTCAAATCAGAAAAGTGACCATCATGGCCATGTACCATTTCGTCCATCTGCCAGCGTGCTCACATGCAGGGTAAGGGTCAGGGTAAGTGTCAACAGTTAGTATCAGGTTATGGTTAAGATTAGTAGCTGGCCTGGGCCTGTCAGTCAGTATGCAGGCAGGAATGTGTGCATGTGGACACAACGGCATGTGGACACCATGGTTTTTAGACTTTTCTTTTACACGAAAATTACTATTCCCACCAAATCCAGATGGCATTTCTGTGATTTATTAAAGACTTTAACTCGAAGGTTGACCCCCCAACAGTGAAAATCGCGACATGGTTTAGACGCTCACCTGCCTAGCAAGTAAACCATGAGAATCTGGGTTCAATTCCCAGCCCTGCCATTCTTCCAAGTTTTACAGGCAAATCAAATAAGTGTTAAATCTTTTAGAGGAGAATCAGACAAGCCAAACCCATGTGCTTACCAATGTGTGCACGTGAAAAGAACCCGAGAAAACTGAACATCTGAAAAAGTAGGAAGATATCTCCCGACTGTCCTAGCAAAACTGGAGGGTTCAAATCTCAACTGTACCCCTTGACTCGGAATGTGGCATCCTTAACGATAGGAGAAAAAATCGGGCACATACGCAAAAATTCACCATTGGTGGACCCCAGAACTCTAACTGGGGAATGAAACCGTAAAAATGTTTCCATAGACACAGTCTTTAAAAAAAAAAGGAAAAGGAAGATGAAGTATGAATTTTTTTTCCCCAACCTTACGATAACATCCCTTAATTACTGATGTGAATGTGCATCCTACCCCTTCCTCTCAAATACCCATTCACCCTAACTCACTGTCCAATAAAATTATTATATACTCACTCACCCCGTCCACATACACACACACACACACATCACCAACGCACGCACGCACACACACACACACACACACACACACACACACACACCACATCCCCAACACCATCTAACTGATAATCATGTTGTAAAATAGGCAATGGCGTCCCAAATCTAAAATTTATCAGCCCTAGTCATTTCCAGTCCTGACATTATCAAAAATAATCTGATCTGAATTTCACTCTAAAAGGATGATAAAGCATTTAAACAACAATAATTCTAATTCATTTCTTACACATCATAAGAATTATTCAGCGTTTCTGTTGTGTGTGTTTGTATGGGTTTTTTTTTTAGAGGGTTGCGCTTTTAAAGGCCTCGCACCTATTTTTGTCTCGGTATTAGTTGATGATTCTTTGGGAGTGGGTGGAGTGGACATTTTTCTTCCAGGCAAAGAATTTGCGAAAACTCAAGTCCTGATGCTGAAGAAGTCCTCATGATGATGAAGCCCAGATATCATGGCAATGAAGATTACTCTAGTGATGAAGAAGCCCTTGTAGCAATAAAGAAGTCCTTGTAGCAATAAAGATGTCCTTGCAGTGATGAGAAGTCCTTGTAGCATTAAAGGTGTCCTTGCAGTGATGAAGAAGTCCTTGCAGTGGTGGAGAAGTCCTGTAGTGTGAGAAGTCCTTGCAGTGATGAGAAGTCCTTGCAGTGGTGAAGAAGTCCTTGCAGTGATGAAGAAGTCCTTCCATGATGGAACTCAGTGATGAAGAATCCTTGTGAATAAATAACTTGCAGTAATGAAGAAGTGTGTGTAGTAATGAATAACTCCTTCCAGTGATGAAGAAGCCCTTGTGGCAATAAAGAAGTCCTTGCATTGATGAAGTCCTGTGAAGTCCTGATGGTGATGAACTCCTAGTGATGAAGAAATCCGGGAGTCCTGGCGACCAGAAGTTCAGATGATGAACCAAGAAATTCTCTGTGGTGATGGAAGTCCTTCCTGGTGATGATGAACACCTGGACGGAGAGAAACCTATCAGGAATACTCTATTAGACAGTGGGAAAAGGCATTCGAAACAAAATATTAAAATACCATCAACATAGAAGAACAAATATCCCGAACATAGCGCATTATACAATTTATGCATCATGGCTTCGTACAACCTATTTACTTGCCACAACTTTTACAATTTTATTAAGTTCCATTTCTTCTTTCATTTTTAAAACTCGACTTCTTTCGAATACCTGAATGTGAACGTCTTTGATTTTAAGTTGAAGCCAAAAGGAAGATCTCCTGCAGAGTCACAAGCACAGAAAAAGACAAGGCACTACAAGCACATTTTGTACATATTTTATGGTCTCATCCAAAAGACCCGGGGGGAGTGGAGTTGGTGCTGATGTAACTCAAGAAAAATTCCATACCATTAGCAATACCCCTGAACTCCACTAATACCATAGTGCACCAAGACCCTGACCACAGGTAGTTTCAAAATAAATAACATGATTTGAAATTGAAAGTTATAATACAGTATTATATTTTTATATATTTGAGGATAATGAATAAGCATTCATCCGATAGGAAAACAAACACAAATGCAGACAGGAAGAGAAAGAAAATAATGGGTGGTGCTGCTCTTGTGATAAAGCGCTCTACTCAGGGTGAACAGCTCGAATTTCACGCTAACTACCGAGACTTAAAGTGGTATAGAAATACAAATGCAACCCCCCTGTGAGGGAACGCAGAGAAGAGAGAGAGAGAGAGAGAGAGAGAGAGAGAGAGAGAGAGAGAGAGAGAGAGAGAGAGAGAGAGAGAGAGAGACAGAGACAGACAGACAGAACACAGAAACAGGAGAAGAGAAGGAGACATAGAAGCCAGGAGACACAGAGACAGAAAGCGCGCGAGCGAGCGAGCGCGCGAGCGAGCGGCGAGGAGAGCGAGAGAGAGAGAGAGAGAGGGCAGAGACAGACAGAGAGATACAAATACAGCAAGCTAGAGAGAGAGAGAGAGAGAGAGAGAGATTTTTTTAATCTTTTATATCGAGGATAACAGATTAAGCAATCATGTGTTTTTTTCATCGGCCCCGTGTGTATGCAGTTTTTGTAAATATGTATCTGTTCCACGGCACACGATGGCCTATCTTACGAAAAGCGAACAGGATTAACGTGTACGCAAGATGTTCTGCTGCGTTCGCACACGGGCCTCGGTTTAAAGTCTCATCCGAAGGACTTATGGGAGAGTGGAGTCGGCACTGATGTAAAAGAGACAGAGAGAGAGAGGAGAGAGAGAGAGGAGGGAGAGGAGAGAGAGAGAGAGAGAGAGAGAGAGAGGAGAGAGAGAGGAGAGACAGACAGACAGAGAAAAGAGAGAGAGAGAGAGAGAGAGAGAAGAGAGGAGAGAGAGAGAGAGAGAGAGAGAGAGAGAGAAGAGAGAAGAGAGTGAGGAGAGAGGGTGAGTGAGTGGTGGTAGAGATGAATGTGATGAAAAGTGAATAAGGGGAGAGAAAATGGTGGTGATGAAGTTGGGTTGATGAAGTTGGTGTGATGAAGTGGTGATGATGAAGTTTGGTGATGATGAGTTGGTGTTGTGACTGTGTTGATGAGCTGATGTTGTGTGATGAGTGCCTGGTGTTGTGAGTGGTGTGTTAAGTCTGGTGTTCGATCAGAAGTTCTGGTGTTGATGAAATGATATGATAAGCACTGGGTGATGAATCCTGTGTTGGATAAGTTGATGAAGTCTGTGTTATGAGTCCTGGTGTTGATGAGTTCTGGTGTTGATGAAGTCTGTGTTGGTGAAGTCCTAGGGTAATGTAGTTAAGCAATGATGAAGTCCTGGTGTTGATAAATTCATGGTGTTAATGATGAAGTTTAACTGGTGTTGATGAAGTCTGTGATGATGAGGAAGTCCTGGTGTTATGAACCGTGGTGTTGATGAAGTCCTGGTGTTGATGAATTCATGTGTTGATGAACTCATGGTGTTGATAGAAGTCTGGTGTTGTGAAAGTCCTGGTGTTGATGAACTCATGTGTTGATGAAGTCTTGGTGTTGAACTCAGGTGTTGATGATCATGATGTTGAAGAAGCATGGTGTTGATGAGGAAGTCATGGTGTTGATGAAGTCCTGGTGTTGATGAACTCATGTGTTGATGAACTCATGTGTTGATGAACTCATGGTGTTGAACTCATGGTGTTGAGACTGTTTGAGAACGCATGGTGTTGATGAAATCATGAGGGCAATGTATTTAGGCAATGATGAACTTCCGATGTTTATGAAGTCCTGAGGATGATGTAGTTCAGGTGACCATGAGATTCTGTCAAAAAAACACAAACAGAAATACACTAGTAATCTCAAGTGGTGAGTGTGGTGTGAGTGTGTGTGTGTGTGTGTGTGTGTGTGTGTGTGTGTGTGTGTTAAGCGCGTGTCCACAAGCAGAAGTGCTTACCTACGTGCATGCACGAGTGTTTGTCAGCGTGTATGTATGCACATGTGCGTGTCAAATGTATGCAAGTAAATTTGTACAGTGATTGCATTCTGCTTACCGAATCAGTAAAATAATCTTCCATTTTTGAGCATTTGAAATTGTGTGATGCATGCCCTGAAGTCAACATGGCTACGTAACTTCTGGGTTTCAGTTTTGTCCATGAAACGATTTCCACAGAGGTAAAAAAAAAAAAAAAACAACCGCTGAACAGATTTAAACCAGTTAGCAAAGGGGGAGGGGAAGGAGGAATCTACGCGGGTTCGAGCCACTGCAAGGTGCCCCTTTCATGATGATTTTTACCATGGAGTTATCATGGCGTACCCCCCCCCCCCCCCCCCCCCCCCCCAAGTCGGACAAGTCTAAATACTGAATCCTGTCTACAAATTCATACACATTATCTTGCGCACATGTTAAAACCCCGTTTGCCTTTCGAAAGAGTAACACATTATATGGCTTGCATACTAGTAGGTACCAATCACAATTTACGCACGCACACTGGTACCGTGTTTAAACATCTGATGCGGAATTTGGTTACGTTCGCGTAGCAATTATCAGCATTGTTGACCCAGGGCGCTCATGACAAAAATACAATAATTTTTCGACACATACCATGAAGTCAAAGGGGCTACACATCTCCTGGTGATTGCTTTTGTATGCAAAACAATTTCCAAAGATAAAACAGAGCCTGTTGAACAGACTGACTAAGTGTTCGTTTCTTCTGTTCCTGCCCACTGAGAGAGTGGAAGCTCTGTGCTTGCACGTGCGGGTTCACTCGTGTATTGTATTCTTGCATGCACGCGTCATTTGCCCTCCTTGTGTGTGTGTTTTCTTTATACTTTTATATCGAGAATAATTGAATAAACACATTGGTTTTTTTCCATCCAGTCCCTGTGTATAAGCAGTTTTGTAAATCTGTTCCCACGACACACAATGGTCTACTCTTACGAAAAGCGGAACAGGATTTAACGTGTGCGCAAGACGTTCTGCGTGCGTTCGCACACGGGGCTTTGGTTCATAGTCTCATCCTAAGGACTTTTAGGGAGATTGGTGTCAGCATGATGTTAACTCCAGGGGAAAAATCCCCTCGAACAGGAATCGAACCGGCGTCGTCAGATTGCGAGCGTCACATTCTGACCACTAGGCTATCCCGTCCCCTTTGTGTGTGCGCGTGCGTGCGTGCGTGCGTGTATGGTGTGTGCGTGCGTGCGTGCGTGGTGTGTGTGCGAGTGTGAAAGAGTCAGACAGACAGAGAATCAAAAATCAAGAAATCAATGAATGTTATTGCCATTAACTGATTAAGCAAAACAAGCCATACAGCAAACGCCAGTACTTACGGTTTCTACGACGCAATGTCTATCAATGGCATGAATACCACAGCAATGGCAATGCCCCAATTTTATAGGGTTTTATAACGGTATTCTAAAACTAAGAGCGAACCCTCACTGTACTCCATGCTGGCACAGCCGGCCACATGTCGCAAATGTAGACATAGTTGACGTCATGAAGAGCGTGCAACTGTCGCAAAACACGTGCTTCTGTCTGCCTATTACGTCTTACCGATCTGCTTCGAATTCCGCGAATTCCGCGAGCTACAGCACGGCACACTTTTGTCAGGTGACATTTTTTTTTTCTTTCTGTTTTATGCACCAGTACTAGGTTCTTCAGACTGGGCGTCACAGGAAAACTACAGCAATTTAATATGAGAGAGAGATTATTTATTTATTATTTTTTATTTATTTATTTATCTTTATATCGAGGATAACAGAATAAGCAATCATGTGCTTTTTTTTTATCCGGTCCCGTGTGTATGCGTTTTGTAATCTTGTCATCTGTTCCACGGCACACGATGGCTACTCTACGAAAGCGGAACAGGATTTAACGTGTGCGCAAGATGTTCTGCGTGCGTTCGCAACGGCCTCGGTTAAAGTCTCATCCGAAGGACTTTGGAGAGTGGAGTCAGCATGATGTTAACTCCCGAAGAAATTTCCTCGCCGGACTCGAACCGGTCTTCAAATTGCGAGCGCAATGTTCTGACCACTAGCTACACACCAAGAGAGAGAGAGAGGAGAGAGAGAGAGAGAGAGAGAGAGAGAGAGAGAGAGAGAGAGAGAGAGAGAATCAAATCAATCAAATTATTTCAGATGGTATATTGAGTAAGCAATAAATTTGCTTTTTTTTCATCAAGCCATCTATCTAAAAAATGAAAATTTAGAAAAAAAATGTATATATATATATATATATATATATATATATATATAATATAGAGAGAGAGAGAGAGAGAGAGAGAGAGAGAGAGAGAGAGAGAGAGAGAGAGAGAGAGAGAGTCATTATACATTCTACACCAAGTTACCATGTATGGATACTTCTTTAAAATTTAAAAGGCAATGGTCTCTTTAAGTTAATTATATTTTCTGACATATTCTGGTCAATAAGCAGAGTTGCAAAAATTTCAATTTCGGCCGATATTCATGAAAAAAGTGAATCTCTTTTTAAGGTTTCTTTGTTAAAATCGTGGATAATGTGTACATTTAGCATGTCAAAAGTTTTGAAAATAAGTGAACATTTTACGATGGTATAATTTATTCCCCTACGTTGCTTTTGCATTATCCATTTCCATTACAGAAAAAAAACACTATGCTTCGTTCATATAAACACATGTTGCAGTTTGACTGTATAGCGGCAATCTTTGGTTTTTAACACTTTATTGTAGTATGTAATATAAACTGATAATTGCTTGGATAATGGAGATAAGTAGGTTCAAAACCTACGACTATATCTGATCTTTTTAAAAAAAAAAAGGTAGGGCGACCTTTATTTCTCTGAGAGTTGGTGAGAAAGTTCATGGATGAAAAGGTTGGTGGAAAGCTCATAGAGAAAAATAGAAAAATTCTCCATATTTCAGGAGCAGACAGCCCAGTGGTCTGAATGTCTGGTTGATGATCAAAGAGTGCAGGCTCCAGTATTTACATAAGGATCCTCCCCATCCCCAATAACCCTTGTTTCGACTCCCATTACTCGTTCAACACATCTTACACACACATAAAAGCCCATTCCACCTTTCGGAAAGTAAGCCATTGTGTGCAAGCCATTGTGTGCCGGAGGGAACAGATGTCAAAATATACAAAACAGCATGTACATGTGTAGTGGATGTAAAATAAAAGCACATGAATACTTATTCCATGGCCTTCAAAATAAAAGCCAAAAACTATAATATGGGGTTGACACTCGACCTATAGACTGAGGGCACGTGGGCTGGATGACACACACGCGACATTTTGCAACACAAGTTTTTTAAAACTCATCCCTTGGTCTACAAGAAAAGGCCTGTCATAACCAGTGGTAGGAATGATAAGAGCAGATCCTGTATGTAATCGGCGCGCTGATAAATCTCTAAATTAAGAAGACGGGCGCTGGGGCAGTACAATATCCTCACCTTCAGAAGACCAACACAGCCATACACATGCTGACACTGCCACTGCCCATGCCCGAACATGACAATGGGTAGGCTACAGGTTCACATTGTGACACAATCATTTCTGAAGCAATATTTTTCGACATGGCACTACCATAATCACATAAATGCTATGATTCTTAAGAAAAGCGCTACATTATCAAAGATTTGTTTGAATAATCAAGAGATTAAAGAACCAAACTCACCTTCTAGAGTCATGACTGCAAGCCAAGTCTGTGGTCCCAATGACAGGGAGGTCACGTGATCAGAAGGCCCAGCGGCAAAAAAACCAGCTGATGTTTCAACAATGAACTATTTCTATACATAGTAGGATCTCGTGACACATATTATGGTGTTTGGTTGGTTGTTTTTCCTCTGCCCCGTCTTCTGTGACTTTCCATTTCTAGCTGTTTGCAGGTCGATTGGGTGAAGACCGTGTTGCTCACCTTTGACCTCTCTGGAAATTTCAGCGGGCTGATCGTTTATTTTCTGCTTGAAATCTCAACTTCAGCACATTATACTATGTAAATGACCTTCATGAAATGGTTCAAGCATTTTTGACTTGACATGCATGTACCCCCAAACACCTCGTAGCTATTGCATTTCATTCTTTGGTTACGTTTGGTGTGTGGCATTCTGTAGCGGCATTCTGTCGCGTTTAACCACACAAGTTGAGTCCCAGCGCGCTCGGGGCTACATATGGCAACGTTCTGGTGGCTCCTTCCCACCGGCACACAATGGCCTACTCTTACGAAAAGCGGAACAGGATTTAACGTGTGCGCAAGATGTTCTGCGTGCGTTCGCACACGGGCCTCGGTTTATAGTCTCATCCGAAGGCCTTGGGGGAGAGTGGAGTCAGCACTGATGTTAACCCAGGCAGAAAAATCCTCCTCGACCGGGAATCGAACTCGGGTCGTCAAATTGCGAGCGCAATTTCTGACATTAGGCTATCGTTAAATCCTGTTCCGCTTTTCGTAAGAGTAGGCCATTGTGTGCCAGTGGGAACAGATGACAATATTTACACAACTGCATACACACGGGGATTGGATGAAAAAAAGCATATGAATGCTTATTCCATTATCCTCAATATAAAAGAAAACACACACACACACACACACACACACACACACACACACACACACACACACACACACACACACACCACACACACACAACACCGTGTGTGTATTAGTGTGTGAGCGCACGTGTTAGGGTAACTTGTTTCCATATTTCGTATAAGCCCACTTATCTTCTCTTTCCTTTTGTGTGGTGTGTGTGTGTGTGTGGTGTGTGTGTGTGTGTGTGTGTGTGTGTGTGTTTGTGTGTGTGTGTGTGTGTGTGTGTGTGTGTGTGTGTGTGTGTGTGTGTGTGTGTGTTTATTTTCTTTCTTCCCCTACTTCCCTTTCTCTTTCTTCCTCTTACTCCCTTCTTTCCTTCTTCTTCTTCTTCTTCTTCTTCTTCTTCTTCTTCTTCTTCTTCTTCTTCTTCTTCTTCTTCTTCTTCTTCTCTCTCTCTCTCTCTCTCTCTCTCTCTCTCTCTCTCTCTCTCTCTCTCTCTCTCTCTCTCTCTCTCTCTCTCTCTCTCTTGATTCTTTTCTGGTTCTTTTCGTCCTTGTTCTTCTTGTTTTTGTTGATAGCTGAGTAAGTAAATACACATGCTTGATTTGCAAGTTTATGACAAAGTCGTGTCATAGTGCTGTTATCAGATGAGGCCTGCAAACAATCTCCTGTGTAAGATATGCTTCTTATCTAATAGAACAGAAAGATCGACAGAATGACAAACTTTCTTTCCTACAAGGCAATTTACTCCCTCTTTTCTATTTTGTTTTTGGTAAGAGACATATGTGGTTAGTTTCTTTTGCAAATGAACTTAAGATAATCGTCATCAATTCGTAAAGCGTAGATCAACCTATGAATGAATGAATGATTACCTAAAGAGAGATGATAAATTGACAAAGAGATAAACACATAGAAAGAAATTCTTGTTTTGTTCTTCTTGCTCTTTTGTTGTTGTTGTTGTTGTTGTTTTTGTTGTTTTTTCTCTTCTTCTTTCTTCTTTCTTACTCTTCTTCTCTCTTCTCCTCATCCTCTCTCAACTTCAATTCCACATTGTCCGATCAAAAAAACATAAAATAAAACAAAATGAAAACAACCCCAAAAATGCTAAGACAGAATGCATGCATGCATTCATACATCAATACAAAAAAGAGCTAGATCTATCACTGTTCTTTAAAAAAAAAACAAACCAAAAAAAAAGAAAGACAAAAGAAAAAGGAAAAGAAAAAGAAAGAATACAGAAAGAAAGAAAAAAAATCCATTTATCTATACATCCATTTATCCTTTAAAAAAAAAAAGAAAAAAAAAGGGAAGAACCATCACTGGTCTTAAAAATGGGTCAAGGAAACCGGCTGATCTCCCTTGATCCTTCCATGGCGGACTATCCAGGAATAGTCCTACCAACTCAGTCAGATCTCACTAATTGTGATTTTTGTTCTTATGAGGGAACAGAAAAACAGATCTGTCTTGGGTAACTAGTTTGACTGTTCCTTCTTGGTTCAATGCCTCTCTGTCCAAGAAGAATTATCAACAGCTGGAGAGATGATTTTATCTTTGATATTGATGTGCCAATAATTGTAAAGATCCACTGTCAGGATGGAGGCTAGAGATCTTAAATCACACACACACACACACACACACACACACACACACACACACACACACACACACACACACACACACACAAACCAAACCAAACCAAACCAAACAAAACAAAACAACAACAACAACAACAACAACAAAAAATCAACAACAAACAAAAAATCCTCATCAGCAACAAGCAAACACGAAAAACAAACCAACAACCCCACTCCCCAACCAAACCAAACATCTTCCACAAAAAACAAAAAACAACAAAAACAAAACAACAACAACAAAAAACCCCAAAACCCACCACCACCACCACCCCAAAAAAAAGAAAGAAAACCCAACTCATGAACTTCTAAATAGCCTACATCAGCTCAATAGATGTCCCAGGAGATGCGAAGAACTCTTTACAACCAAATCATAGTGTACACTCACAGAAAGCTAATCCACGGATCTAACTCAGAAACCGATTTCTGATAATTATATTATCAGGGCTGGGAAAGGCCCAGATCTATATATATAGCAGCTATTTCTGTCGGCATAATCCCCGACTTCAGGAAGAAATATTACTGCTGAAGAAAAGATCTGGCTAACAATGATGTCTCAATAATCCCGAAGCTTTGACTCGTCAGAATAGTCGATGAGATTGTAAATCACACAAATCGTTCTTATTACTTGGGAAAAGACAGAAAAAAAACAAGCAAGACAGACAATCAAGCAGAAAAAGAGATTGAAAGGAAATCAAACGCAAAAGACGGATGACGAGAGAAGCTGAAGAAGAAGAAAAAGAAGGAAGAGGAGGAGAGGGAGAAAAAGAAATGGAAGAGGAGAACAAGAAGAATTGCGGAGAAGGAGGAGGATGAGGATAAGGAGGAGGATGAGACGAAGAAGAAGGCTGCGGAGGAAGAGGAGGAGGAGAAAAAGGAGGAGGAGGGGAGACGAAATAGACGAAGGTAGAGGAGGAGGGAAGAAGAAAAAGAAGAAGAAGAAGAAGAAGAAGAGAAGGAGAAGAAGAAGAAGAAGAAGAAGGGAATCCCCAGACGATCTCATTTCACAGAAATCTTTTTATAGAACGACTATAATTATGTAAACATGATCCCATATCAACGACTAACCTCCTGTCTATTTGGTTACTGTCGCACAAAGTGAATATCTCTGGTAAAATATTCTCGTGGATAACAAACTGATTAAACCATGACATTTGTTGGACCTAAAACAAAACCTGACATGCATAAAACAAGCAAACAAAAAATGTTAAAAGGTAGGTAGGGTTAGCCATAAGTACATGACGCTTTGCATCGGCCATACAGAGCAGTACACTTGCAAGACTAGCAACCAGACAGCACAACATGTGCTGTAGTACTTCCCCTTGCTGTCGTTGTTGCGATTGTATTTACCCCAGCAGATATTTCTGATTCAGGGACCATGAGAAGGTGGCTAGCTTGATGTCTAGAAGTCCTGCCCACTACACCAGACACAAGAACCTGACTCCACCCCAGTGGCCAAGAAGCTCACTGTGCGTGGAGGGACATGCAACATACTGCTGTTTTTGTTGTGGAAACTGAAATGTCTATCTTATTCTTAACAAACTTGTTGTGCAGCTGGATCTGCCACAATAAGCTTGACGAAGTCTTTGCATGTGCAGTAGACTGTGTATCACACTACACTCCAGTTTTTGCCAAGATCTTCACTTTGTGATACGAAACTTTGAAAACCCTTTCAAAGCACATAACACATAAAGTTTGTTTCATCTTCGTAGAAAAAAGTACCCCCCTCCAAAACAAAAACAAAAAAAGAAAGAAAGAAAAAAAGAACAAGAAAAAAGGATTTAATTAAAGTTTATACTAGTATGAACATTCCAAACCTTTCACCAAGGTAACTGCAATAGAAACCCAGAGAAAATCCCCATGAAATTAATCTTCTCACTCATCAGTGTACCACCCTATTCAAAGCCGACACTGAGCACTTTCCCAGGTCGCCCATTCATCTGCTGTTTACATCACAGGTCTTTCGAAAAGTGCAGAGGTCCCCTGACTTAGTGCCCATTTTGGTGCAACCATGACTGGTGCTTTAGTTGAATGTGGGATCAGTTTTCACACTTCAAGTTGTAAATTGTACCAGGGTTCCAGAGAGGGGATTCTAAAGGGTTTGTTTTATGTGCGGAAGGGTTACAGGTTTCCAGTGTTTGGGTTATTAGTTTGCTTTTTTTTCAAACTGAGTTAGAGTTGCAGAGTACAGAGAGACAAGTACAATAAACAGTTTTACGTAACTTTGCAAACACCATTTCTTCTTTTTTTGCAGGGTTATGAATGTATTTTTTTTTTCTTGTTTTACAAAATTTTAATGGATATAACAATGTTGCAGTCCCTTTTACTGCATATGCTCAGCAGTATTACACACAGAACCATGGCTTGTCATCATACATAAAAGACAAAGACAGAGATCATTACCCAGAGACAAGTGGGATGGAAAAGCCCCTGCCCTCAAAACTACTGACCTTTGACCATATCCAAACGAAGATCTACTAATTTTCTAGATAAGCCCATAACCATTGGACCACTGACCCTCTAGCCTGATTAGAACACTAAGTAAACATTAGAACACTAAGTAAACGGAGTGAAAAAGTCACCTGACAAAACGAAATTTCAGAATTCTCTTTCAGCAGAGGAGCTGAAATAAACACCCGGAGGAAATCCCCATGAAACCAATCCTCCCAGCCTTCCCTGTCGCCATTTCAAAGCCGACACTAAGCACTGTCCCAGGTCTCCCATTTACCTACTATTTACGTGGCCAGCCTCGCCAAAGGTGCAAAGATTCGCTAACTTATTGTCCATCTCAGTGCAATCAGCCACTGGCGCTTTTGTTCAGCCAGGAATCAAATTTCTGCTTCAAGTTGTAAATCCCACTAAAGTTCCAGTGAGGGGATTACAATGGGTTTGTTTTATGAGTGGAGGGGTTAAAGTTTTGTGGGGTTTTTTTTTGGTGGCGTTTGTAATCTTAGTCTTCTTCTGCAAACTGAGTTAAAGGTGTGGGAGACAGAGAAACAACTGAAGTTAGTGCAAAATTGGCAGGAATTGCTTTAAAGAAAGTTCAGTGGTATTATTACACAACTGGACACCATGAAAATGCAGAGGTCTACACAACATCCATGCTGATCTTGGTGAAGTTAGCAGCAAGGAGTTTGATGATCAAATTTCTTACTTCAAGTTTAAACTCTACCGCTTTAACTCAGGGCAGATTTCTCTACATAAAATTCGGGCTACTCTCCCCGGGAGAGAGCATTGTTACAAGAGCAGCGCCACCCTGTATTATTTTCTTTTCCTGTCTGCCAATGTGTTTGTTTCCCTATCAGAGCAGCTGTTTTTTCTACAGAATTTTGCCAGGCATATCCCTCTTGTTGCCGTGGGTTCTTTATGTACGCTAAATATTATGTGTGACACATGGTTTATCATCTCATCCGAAAGACAAGCACCCAGACCGCCACTCATGGTCTAATGGAATGGGGGAAAGTTTTGGGACCTAGTGTGGTTTGAACCACCGCACACTTCCGAAACTTTTCGCTTTCTAAGCAGGTGCGTTACCTCTAGACCACCAATCCACCGATCCACCAAGTTGACGGAAAGGACTACAAGTGTTGTGTAGATGGTATATGGTCCACCGGATTATCTGATCTAGGAATTGTATAAGCAACGAGTTTCCCCCCCCACCCCCTGCCTCTCCTACTTCCTCAGTCAGTCGCAAAACAAGAGCAGGTCCAAGGGGCCCAAGGCTCCCAGTGAATCGATGGTCTAGACGTACCGCACCTGCCTAGAAAGCGAAAAGTCTGGTTCGAAGTGTGTGGTTTTCAATCCCTGTTTGGGCCGGAAGTTTCCCCCCATCCACTAGGCCGTGTGTGGTGGTCTGGGTGCTAGTCTTTCGAACGAGATGATAAATGGAGATCCCGTGTATTACACATAATTATTTAGCCCAAGCAAAAGTACCCACGTCAACAAGGGAGCTGTCCTTAGCAACATTCTGGAGAAAACAGCCAGTCTGATAGGGAAACAAATGCAGTTGCCCACAGGAAATGAAAAAAAAAGGTGGCGCTGCTCTTGTGACCAGGCGCTCTCCCTGGAGAGAGCGGCCCAAATTTCACACAGAGATCTGCCGTGACTAAAGTGGTATACAATACAATACAATACAAAACGATACAATACAATACAACACAACACAACACTACACAACATAACAGAGAATGACAGTTTTTAACCACTCAGGATTTTGTGCAATGATGATAGCAAAGAAAATCTGTCCTCATAGCAAATTTGCACCATCATAATCCTCATGTTTCAATAATCAGCACAGAACCTCCAGATCATAACTGAACCATCAGCACCTGCTTGAATTACTCAGTGAATACCCAGAAAATTTAGTTGACAAATTGAAAATCCTATACTGTTCAGCCACCTGTTCTTTTAACCAGGCAGCTGACATCAACACCTCAAGAAAATCCTCTGAAAGCAATCTTGCCCACTTGTCTGTGGCACAAAGGACTTAACCAGTCACCTGCTTTAGCGAGTGTTTAGGTGACTGATATCTCCCAATGTGCAAATATTCGCTAAGTTACTGTCCATCTTGATGCCACCACTATTGTTGAGCATGGGCTCAAATGTCTCACTTCAGATTGTAAATTGCCGCAAACACAAAGGGGTAAGGGTTAGGGGTGAGTGTGTTTTATATTGGGAGGGGTTAGAGTTTATGGGATTTTTTTCTCCAGTGTTCATTATCCTAGCTTTACTATGTAACCCAAGTTTAAGTTGTGGAGTACAGAAATGAAGTAGAATAGGTGAAAGGTTAAGAACAAAAATACTTTTTAGAAACTGCTTGGCTGCTTTTTAAAAAATTTTAACAGGTAGGAAAAAATATACAAGATATTTGTAAATAAAATGCTATTTTACTATTTCGAGGGGTATTTTTTATGTTGCATTGCAAAGTATTGATAAGTATCATATTGTGTTGCATCGTCTTGTGCCGAACTGCTGGTTGTACTGTGTAACGCCTAGGCTCATGTGCATTGTAGAGAAGTAGAGTGGAGTGGAGTGGGTGGAGTGGAATGGAGTGGAATGGAGCGAAGAGTAGTGTAATATCGGGAGTTATAACAGATTCTCTCCACAAAATTGTTGCTTTTTCTGTGGAAAATACATCACCCTCCTAAAGTGTCACCTTTTTCGCTTGTGTAGCTGTGTGTCTGCCATCATGTTCTGTTTTTCTTTGCAGCATTCTTATTGCAAGAGATAACTTTTTGTTGCATAGTTATCGTGCACAAATGACTATTGCAAGAGGAACATCCTCTTTAAAGTTCATCTGAAATACCCGCATGAGGCAATATGCTGACCATCACTTAGAAGCTGGTGGAATGGAGAGGGAAGCTAAGGCAGTAAAAAAGAGAAAAAGAAAACAAAAAAAAGGAAAAGGAAAGAAAACAAAAACTGACATTGACCCAGGTTGGACCATCTATTGTTGGTTGGTCTTGTTTTATAAGCATATATACCCCAGACCACCGAACAATCAAATTTTCTAGATTGCTAAAGGAATTCATGGACACTTCAGTGGACAAAAGAATATCCCAGAATTCTTGTTGACCAGGATAGCTCAAAACTACGACCAAGAGGAATTCCGTCTATAGCCAATCTTCCCATCTGAGTGCCAAATTCAAAGCTATTAAACACCTTCCCCTTTTGCTCACTTCAAGATCCTCAAATCACCTGCATCTTGTTAGAAAACTCGAAGAAGGCCCGAACAATAACCAGCAAACAAGATAACACCTAAGATGTTTCCTTTTCCAAGATAGCTGAAATCAACACCTAGAAGAAATCCCTTCAGATCTAATCTTCCCAATTATCAGCGTGTCTAAGTCAAAGTTAACATCAAGCACTTTCCCCATGTCACCCACTTACATACTATTTATGTGGTTGGTCTTTTAAAAAGCACACAGACCCACTATTGCTGTTGTCCATCTTCCTACAGGTTACAGCAGTAGTATCACAGCCTGCACATTTGTTGAGCAAAGGATAAAATTTCTCACTTTAAGTAATAAACTGCACTTATGTGGCAGTTAGTGGATAGGGTTGAACTTGTTTTATATACAGGGTTTTTTTTTCAAGTGTTTTGTGATACTGGCTTATATAGGCTTCTAATTAAAACTGACCGACACTATAGCCAGGTGCTTAAAACTGCTCGATTTCAATCCCATGTGCCAAGGAAATCTCGGTGGCGTCTGGTGAATTAAGGATGGGCATTTTTACCATCTGGCAGGCCAACTTCAAGTGCAGACCTGCCAGTGACTTAATTCCTTTCAAACACACACACACATACACATGCAGAAGATTAAATATGCACGTTAAAGTTTTCATGATTCATGTCAGGGTTAGGTGGGTTAGGAAACATAAACATACCTAGTATACATCCCAGAAGGTCCCATACGCAAAATTTCATTATTGGAGAACCTCGAAGCTCTAGGCGAGGAACGGAAAAAAAAGCTGTTGAATTAAATGTGTGAGAGAAGAGCTACAGCATGTGATAAATTCAAAGACACTACTTTCAGAGGACGAGGTGCTGCTTGCTCAGTTTATCATAGAAGCCCACCTATACACATACCTGCTAATGTAACTAGCTCTTTCCAGGTTTTTCCATAGTAGTGTAGATGTAGTGTAGTGTAGTGTAGTGTAGTGTAGTGTAGTGTAGTGTAGTGTAGTTAGTGTAGTGTAGTGAAATGCAGTGTAGTGTAGTGTAGTATTGTATCCATCTAGGTGCAATAATGGTTGGCACATTTATTGAGCTCTAGAGCCCTCTGTTTTTGTT
>CM060318.1:42027297-42052297 GCA_030674155.1 Stramonita haemastoma
GTGCTTTTTTACATCCAGTCCCCGCCCTTTTCAGGGATAACATCAAGATAAAGATAGCCTCAACTAAACACACAGAGAGAGAGAGAGAGAGAGAGAGAGAGGAGAGAGAGAGAGAGAGAGAGAGAGAGAGAGAGAGAGAGAGAGAGAGAGAGAGACAGACAGACAGACAGACAGACAGACAGACAGACAGACAGACAGACAGACAGACAGACAGACAGACAGACAGCAGATAAATAGGCCCATTACATTGGCAGTGGTGCTATAAGCTCTCCTCACAGAATGATGCTATTTACCTGTGCTCTGACACTCTTCATTCAGTCTTATGCTGTATTTACGTAATGCCTGGTAGATTTGATTCAGCATGGATTTTCTGATATTATGGCTGTTGCAGCATGAATTGTCACATGAGAAGAGAATTTGTTACCTTAATAGGGGTTGTTTTTGGTTGAGGTAGTAGGTGGAAAATACTTTAGCCATTGCTCAAATCGGAGGCACCATCAGAGAGATGTGTCAGGGTAGGATTTGGAGTAAGATTTGTTGTTGTTGTTTTTTTTTGAATAGTTTTTGTTTGTGGGTTAATGATTTTTTGATTGAGGACACATGGTTCCCCTCCATCCTTTTGGTTAATGAAGATTTGTAGTGGGCATGAAAATAGCAGTGTAGATAAAATCATGCTTTCTTTTTTCTGATTGTAATTCTAATTTGCATGGTCATGATTCTGTGTGGCTATCATCCATAGAGACCATGAATATTGACATCAAGGATACTTCTAAACAGTGAGTGAGTAAGAGAGTGAGTGAGTGAGTGTATGAGTAAATGTGTGCGCGCGTTTCGTGCTGCGTGGGTGCGTGCGTGCGTGCGTGTGTGTGTGTGTGTGTGCGCGCGTGTGTGTGTGTGTGTGCACGCGCACGCACTATCACTGTTAGTATTATGGCACTATTTATAGAATAATGAATAAGTATTTCAGAGTGCTTTTATGAAAAATCCGCATATGCATGCAGTTTTGAAAACGTCATTCTTTCCCACCAGCATAAGGGTCTACTCTTCCGAAAACCGGAACATGTTTTAACGCGTGCCAAAAAAATTCTCCTTATATTTACACAAAGTTAAGTTAAAGTCTGTCCCGAGCCTAAGGCTCATCAGGCCGGTGCTTATCCCGGTTTCTGTGGCCTTAAGCGACTGAGAGTCATATACTCCCCCCTGGATAGGACGCCAGTCTATCGCAGGGTTTAACCCCCAACACAAGGTTGGTACCCCTTTTACACCTGGGTGGGGTGAGAAAATAGCCGTAAAGTGCCTTTTCCAAGGGCACAACGCCATAGCCGAAAGCTGGGATCGAACCAGCAACCTTTAGATTACGAGTCCAACGCCCTAACCACAAGACTACAGCGGCGGCTTTACACAAAGGACCCCAGTTTATAGTCTCATCTGGACTTTCAGGGGAGTGAAGTCGGCACTGGTGTTAACACCAGGGAAAAATACCCTCAAACAGTCGTTTTCTTGGTGTTTCAAACCTCTGTGTGTGTGTGTGTGTGTGTGTGTGTGTGTGTGTGTGTTAAACACAGTTATATCTTCAGAACCTTCTTGCTTATTTTGTTAACTTCAACATACCACTCATCATTTCTGAGCTTAAGGTGATGAACCATTCTGGAATCTGGAGTTTGTATGACTGAGAACATGCTCACAAGTCACATGTCCGAAATGCTTCATGGTTTGTTTTTGTTTTTTGTTTTTTATCCATGTGAATAATGTAAGTATATTTAACAGGCACAATTATCCGACACAAAATGTTGCATCAGTCGTGAGACCTTCACTATCTTTAATCAATTGTCAATTGCATCCTTTTCCATGAAGCATTCATTAGTTCATTCCAGTAAATGCCTTAATGTGGTGACAGTTACATACTTTTACCCACTCCAGATGTTTGAGACGAAATGAACAAAGCGTTTTACCACCAGGAAAAAAAGAAAACTTTCTTGATTTAGAAAGAAATTTGTTTTGCAATCTATACAAATAAGGCTTTTTATATATATATATTTTTTTTTAGTATTCTAGTGTGTGAAAGTAAAGCCTGAAGTGACATTTTGACATCTAAACTGCAGCAGTTTAAACCCTTTGGATACGATTTCACAATGAATGTAGAAAATGCCTCCCCAACAAGAGTAGTTTCTTTCTCCTTTATTATTTCTTTTTTAAAGTTGCTTCCTTTTTCTTTAAAGAGTTCAAGATAATGACAACAGATCCTATGCTCAACTCACCCACTGGAGAGTAAATAATAGAAAATGATAACTTAAATGTAAAAGTATTTATCAAACTACATAGCCTATACATGTCAGGTATTGTAATGCTAGTGCCACTCTTTGAACAAAAATATAATAAAAGTCTGCTATTTCTGTGCTTACAATAAAGAATTGTAGTAATTGTGTGAGCAACAGAATTAAATAAAACATATGTAAGAACCGCCCCCCCCCCCCCCCCCCCCAAAAGGTTTTGGGTTATCAAAGAATAAAAATGGAATGCAGTGTATAGCGATTTTACCACCTATAAAGGAAGAGAATTAAGAAAAAAAAACTGAGGAGAAAAGGGGGAGGCTAAGTTGTCTGAAAGACCGGTATAAGTGCTTCCTGTCTCTCTGTTGTTCTGTCACAGATCAAAGAAACCACAGTTCAGAGGAAGGGGGATGTAAGCAATCTCCTGACTATGTAAGTCAAGCGAGAAAGAAACATCCGTGGTTATCAACAACGATTTCTGTCGTTGTTGGGTCACTTTTTCCTATTTGAAATTGACCATGTCTTTATCACAGATAACAGGCATGAGCTGATCCTTGGGAAAATGAGTGTTCCTGAACTGAACCCTCCTCATTGAAGTTCCTTGCACCCTGCTTCTCTCTCTCTCTCTCTCTCTCTCCTCTCTCTCTCTCTCTCTTCTCTCTCTCTCTCTCTCTCTGCACGCTTCTACTATCTCTCTCTCTCTGCACCCTTCTTCTCTCTCTCTCTCTCTCTCTCTCTCTCTCTCTCTCTCTGCACGCTTCTACTACTCTCTCTCTCTGCACCCTTCTACTCTCTCTCTCTCTCTCTCTCTCTCTGTATTCACACCTTCCTTATTTATACTGTGGTTTTTGCATTTTTTTTTCCATCATCTGTTTTTCAGATATGAGGCAGACACTTGTCGGGGACAATGGGAGGACAGGAAACCTAACATTTTTTTTTTCTCAAGATTTTTGTCTGTCATCCGGAAAGACTAGGTGCTCAGTCCAGTGTCCTAAGCCAGACTGAGGAGAAAGGATGAGGCAAACCCCACAATCCAAACACAGGCAGACGAGCACCTTAACCACTCTGCCACCTTCCTCCTTGAAACATTCACTGAAATGTATCCCTTTCTTCTGTTGTGTGGGATCAAACTACAGGCATGTGATAAACCAACATGGCAGAAAGGCAAGTACTAAAGTCAGTGACATTAAAAAATGATTTGCTTAATAAAAATTTAAAACACAACAAAACAAAAAGAAAAAAAAAGATATGTCCGAAACAAAAAACCAATCCTACACAAGTGTAGTTTAGTATGAAGTCCAACTTTTCCTAACTTAGAAGAATAGCACTGAAACAAAAGAAAAGAAATGCAAACATGTCTGTTGATTCAATTGCCTGTGTTGGTCTCACTATGTGATCGTGCTTCGCATGGTAATGTCATGATTTGTGTGAAGTATAGAGTGGTGCCCGCGCCTACACACCCCCACACACACACCCCCACCCACGCACACATGCACGCACACACATCTCTGTCTGTTTGTCTCTGTCCTTTTGTATGTATGTATGTATGTATGTATGTATGTATATATATATATATATATATATATATATATATATATATATATATATATGGTACACACACACACGCACGCACGCACGCACGCACGCACGCACGCACGCA
This sequence comes from Stramonita haemastoma, assembly GCA_030674155.1. NCBI lineage: Eukaryota > Metazoa > Mollusca > Gastropoda > Neogastropoda > Muricidae > Stramonita > Stramonita haemastoma. The sequence continues at coordinate 42,031,228 of CM060318.1, forward strand.
CGCACGCACGCACACAAGGTTGCCGAAAGCATGTTAGTTAAGTGATAGTGGTGAATTTTTTTTTCCCTAGATAGATGGCTTGATGAAGAAAAGCAAATCAATGCTTATTCAATGTACCATCTGGAAATAGAATTAAGAATTGACTTTCACTTTGATTTTGATTTTGATTTTGACTTTCACACACACACACACACACACACACACACACACACACACACACACCACACACACACACACACACACACACACACACACACACACACAGCATGTGAAACGTTGTGAAAATTTGGGATGTGACAAAGGCACCTAAACTGTAATTTTTTCTTTTAAAAAGACAGCCCTTCCAATCAGCATGAATTTTTCTTGATATTTTTGTTCCGTTGAGAATACTTACTTCTCTGTGTGTGTATTACAGACTTTTCCCATACCTAACGTTTTCATTAAGACCTTCTTTTCCTTTCTTTTCTTTTCCTGTATTTTTCCTTTTTAGAATACCAGGGAGCTTTTCTCATTTGTTTAAATAGCTTCCCTGGGTTTTTTGGTTTTTATATGGTGCCTTTGTTGTACATGTAGAGAGAAAGAGAAATATTTAAATTGTTGCAAATTTGTCAAGGAGGAAGGTGGCAGAATGGTTAAGGTGCTCTTCTGCCTGTGTTTGGATTGTGAGGTTCGCCTCGCCCTTTCTCCGCAGTCTGGCTGGGAAACTGGACCGAGCACCTAGTCCTTCAGGGAATGGACAAAAATCTGATAGACATTGTTGGGATCCCTTTACCCTCCTTCCTTAAATTAAGGTCTTTAATGGATTGTGGGCAGATTGTGGAAGGTAACTGACAAAAAAAAAGAAAAAAGGATTGAAGATGTAAATATGGAGAGGTGAATACATACATAAATGAGACGGGCCAGAACTGGCGTGGACCAACTCATGTTTGACATGTCTTTCCTCTACCTCAAACTTTGTCGATGAACATTGGTAAACTAATTAAGAAAACTAACAAACAAAACAGGAGTGCTGTGGTGAGACGACACTAAACTTGTTAGCTTTCGCTACAGAGAATAAAAGGCAAGAGAGCATTGTTTAACATCTCTTGTCATAGGATGGTGACTTCTTTGATCTGTTGTGGAACAGAGAGACAGAGAGCCATAACTACAAGCGGGCAGTAGAGTCCTCCTGAGAAGGAGAACTGAAGTATAAAACATACCTTCTATCACAGATCTACCTCCACATTTACAGTGAGACCTCTTATACCCTCCCCCTTCTTTTTTTCTTTTTTTCTTCTTCTAGGATATCAAATATGTGTATATTGCATTGGTCTTCTGTGCTTGTTCTATTTTATAAAAAAAAAACCCATTATATATCTATTAAAAAAAAATCAACTCCTTTTGAGAGAGGAACAGTCTAAAATAAACTCAAACACACGCGCAACACACACACACACGCGCACGCGCGCGCACACACACACACACAAGTATGCACGCACACGTGCGCGCGCACACACTCACACACACACACATACACACACACACACGCGCGCGCGCGCGCGCGCGCCGCGTGCGCACGCACACACACATCATTTATTGTCTGTTTCTGTAGGTTCTCTTTTTAAATATCGCTCGGAGGCAATTTTTGTTGAATTTTTTAGAAATCTTATTTAGTAGTTCTGTTTGTTTTTCTGTTTTCAATTTTTTTTATCTTGGTGACAATCACTTTTTTAAAAATCATATTTTAGTATGCTTTATGGAGCATTTTTATCTATTATATTTTTCATGAGAGAGAGAGAGAGAGAGAGGAGAGGAGAGAGGGGGGGGGGGGGGGGGGGGGGAGGGGAGGGGAGAGAGGAAACACAAAAGATTTCTAAGCAAACGCTCCCTCCCCCCCCCCCTTTCCCTCTTAAAAAAAAATTGCAAGCACAACCAAGACGCAGCTGCCCAATGCTAAATCTCATTGCTGAAGGACGTTATAAAGAATAAATCACTGTCTTTGTTTTGTAGAAAACAACTTTGTTTACCCCATAAGTTTCTTTGCTTGTGTGTTTGTATGTTTCTCTGCTTTATATAAAAAAAAAATGGTGTGCTTTTTTTAACTTGTCAGATAATCCATTTTCTTCATGAGCAGGGGGCTTGGTGGTACACGAGTAGCCAAAGTTTGATCAGTACTTGTTGTGGTTTTTTGTGTATGGACCGTTTTAATCCATCATTCAGGCATCCGCAATCTGACTTCAGGGAGGATGTGTAATCACGACACTAGTGCGCATGCGTTTTAACTTTTTTTTTTTTAAGTTGCCACCAGTTCCTACCGAGACATAATGGCGCACACAAGATCTCCGTTTATAGGCTCAGTCGAAGGATTTCTGAGGTAGTGAAGTCGGCGCTGATGTTAATTCCAGGGGAAATTCTCATTCAACGGGTGTCTCTGTGGTAGCTCAAACTTGGGATCAAACCCAGGTGGTCAGGGCATATAAGCCCAACTCTCTAACACTAGGCTATCGTGTCCCTCCAAAAAGGGGCTAAAACACCTAAACACACAAGAGAACACACACACACACACACACACACGCACACACACACACACACACACAACACACACACACAACACGCACGCACGCACGCACGCACGCACGCACGCACGCAAACACGCACACACGCACACACACATAACCACACACACACACACACACACACACACACACACACACACACACACACACACAAACAACACCGGCGCGCGAAAAGAACAAAATAAAAGTAAATAACCCAAATCAAGTAAACACCGAAGCAAAACCAAAAACAAAAATAATCCTGGAATAACACAGAGAGAAACAGAACAGAGTCAATTTTTCATACTGGCTTCTTGCAAGATGGCAGATGCAGAGGGAAGCATTCTTACAGTCAGAGATTTAAATTTAAAAAAACAAAAAAACGAGTGTGGCTTCTCCCAAGATGTGTTACAGGAGCAGAATATCCCTCCCATACACGGCACACGACATCAAAAACGTGTCAAAGACTTGACCAGCCACACAATAACCCAAACGCATCATTGGAGCTTCAGGTCCAGCTAATCATTTTATTTCATCCTGTCACGGGAGGGATGGGTTCTGCCAGGTCTAACTTCTCTAAGACACACTAATCCAAGTGTCAGTCAGTGTGGTGCCTGCCCCCTGACTTCTCATGAGTTAAGGGAGAAGTCAGACTATCAGTTCTGCCAACAACAACAACAAATAGCAACAGGCCTCCTGGACTTCACTGATGAAAATATCAACCTATCTGACAAATTAAAAAGTTTTAACAAATTAGATAAACTTTCTTTAAAAATCATTCTTTTTATTTTCTAATCATTAACATTATTTCTTAATAATTTTTTCCCTAAGTCCTTGGGCAATGTGGTGTGTCACTTGGCAGCTGTGGCTTTGTATTAAAAGATATGTTTTTGAAAGTATTCTGGGCCACCTGCAGAGAATGTTCTGTTTAACATGTCTACACATTTTTCCTCCTTTCTTGTAGTCTTTTTTAGTTTAAGATCTTTAAAACATCCCCGTGGTGATTTTGGTAATTATTTTGAATTTTTGGGAGGTTGCTTTATTTGGCTTGCTTGAATTTTCATCTGTTTGTGTGTCTGTTTATTTGCATGTTTGCTTGCTTGCTAGTTTATATGTGTTTGCTTGCTAGCTTGCGTATTTGCTTTTTTGCTGTGTTTGATCATCTTCTTCTCTTTCTTCCATCGCTCAGACAGAAACTATTGTTGCCATTCGTATGAGCTAAAAAGCGTTGCGCTGCTGTTAAGCACCTCACATGTCAGGCCCAGCACATCTGACTTCGGCGTGGGAAAGAACTGTAATCTTACAGGACTTTCTTCAATATAAAAAAAGTCAGTATAAGGGACCAAAAAAGAAGAAAAGAGACAAGGAGGCAACAGGAAGAAAAGGAACAAGGCCGAGAGAGAGAGAGAGAGAGAGAGAGAGAGAGAGAGAGAGAAGAGAGAGAGAGAGAGAGAGAGAGAGAGGAGAGAGAGAGAGAGAGAGAGAGAGAGAGAGAGAATTCCTAGTACAGAATTTCCAGAATGTGGGGATGCTGTTTCTAATGATGGGCCTGGCATCCCCACAGGGGTGTTATTGAGAATGATAATCTTTATAAAGGAGAATGGTTCCTTGCTTTCATTCTCTATGTGTGTGTGTGTTGTGTGTGTGTGTGTGTGTGTGTGTGTGTGTGTGTGTGCACAGGCATGCCCATGAGCACAGCTTTCATACTGATGTAGATATGTAGATGTGCATGCACGGCTGCATAGTACTTGTCTGCATGTACGGTTTACATGTTCCAAGTTTTCATGGATACGCACATGTAAGCATGTATACATACGGTTTTTTAGTCTGTGCTAAGTGTAAGTATGTCTGTAAGCCTGCCACTGCATGCGTTTAGTGTACTTGCGTGCGTCCATGTGTGTCTGTGCGCATGTTTGCATATATGATAGATATGTGTTTGTGTGTAGGAGGCGGGCTGTTGTGCCCAGTGCAGACATGTCACAGCATGAGCAGGGTTAGGTAAAGTCAGCTGTGCGGTGTCATCAGACCAGGTCTGTTTGAAAGAAAGGATCCTGTGTTTAGCTTTTCTTCTGCTCTCTGTGCAAACACACACACACCTGAGTCTTGAAGGGGGAAGGGGGGGGGGGGAAGGGGACAAGGGAGGGGGGGAGGGGAGGCACTATTCTGCTGTACATATTGTCTCCTTTGGCAAAAACTGTCCCTGGAGTCAGTTTCTGTGTGTGTAAAACATTTATTATTGGTTCTTTCAAATTTCACAGTCAGGGTGTTACTTACCTCCAAAAAGGGACAAGTTCTAGGCATGTGCAAGGCACTAGTAATCTTAGTTATAGTAATTTTGGACTATATTGTTTAGGAGGCACAAATGGCAAATTGCTGTCCTATTGCTGTCCTTTAAATGGTTTCCTTGCCACTACCGGAATTGAGGACTGCAACTGTGCTCAATTTATCTTTTATTTTCCTTCATCTGATGGGCTGCAAATGCACAGACAGCAAATTGCCAGACATACAGTTCTAAATCTGACAATTCATATTTTCTTTATGAGCAGGTGAACCAGGTTTCCCCCAACAGATTTTTCCCTGGCAAAGATATGGAGTACGTATTTTAGTTTAGCAATATTGACTAAACTTTAAACCAATGCCCTATCTTTTCATTGCCATTATTCTGGGTGGTATTCAACGTGTTTCATGTGTACTGTGCTGACAGAAAAAGGTGTGCTAAGCAATTTAAATATATTTTCCTGTTGTGTGTGGTTCAGGTTCGCACATTTGAATGCTTTAATCCAGTTAGCCACAAGAAAACCCTTTAAGGACATCACAAATGTGGCATACACACTGAAACTGACTCAAGCACAACTTCTGCTAAAGGGGGAAATATATACAGCAAAACAGCTCTCCCTCATCCAATCCACTGTCTCCATTCTCCTCCCCTCTTTCCCCTCCAGAGTCTAAGTCTCTCAGGTGTATGTGTTTGCACAGAGAGCAGAAGAAAAGCTAAACACAGGATCCTTTCTTTCAAACAGACCTGGTCTGATGACACCGCACAGCTGACTTTACCTAACCCTGCTCCTGTTGTGACATCTCTGCATTGGGCACAACAGCCCGCCTTCTACACACAAACACATATCATATATGCAAACATGCGCACAGACACACATGGACGTACACACGCAAGTACACTAAACGCGCAAGGGCAGGCTCACAAAAATGCTTGCACTTAGCATATGCTAAAGAACGCTTGCATACATGCTTCCATGTACATGTGTGTGTACACTTGCACATATAAATCAAGCATGCACACATCTAGATCTGTGCTATATGACTGCATGTACACAAACCAGCATGCCTGCCATGTACACGTATGCTTGTGCACGGGCACAGGCGTAAACACACACACACACCACACACACACACACACACACACACACACACACCACAAGCATAGATCCTGATGGCCACCCTGTTATGACAATACACTCAGAGAATGAAAACAAGCAGTATGTTTGCGTGGATCATGTCCCCTGCTGGCGCAGGCTGATACTTTGGGGGCTTCCTGTACTTTGACTGCCTGTTCCATTGCAATTGCCAGCCATTTTTCTTTCCTTTCTTCCAGTTTTTGGCCGTATGTTTCTTTATTGTTGGCTGGTTGTTGTTGTAGGCAATGGTCGGCATACGAAGTTTCAGCCGTGGAAGGGATTCCTTTGTTTCTTGCTGTTGTTCTTGTACATTGTTGTTGTTTGTTGTTGTTGTTTTGTTGTTTTCTTCTTCTTCTTCTTCTTCTTCTTCTTCTTCTCTTCTTATCAAAGAGAGGTGATTTATCATGTATATCTACATAGAGCAAGAAGCATGCACATGAGCAGATAGTCAAATCAAAAGGAAAACATACAAGATCGGTGTTTACAAAATTGTCAAAAACAGATGTATTTCTCGAAGGTAGATCTAGCAGATCTATATGCTTGTAAATGTTCATATTAAAAAAAAAAGAAAGAAGAAATTCAATCAACAGAAAATAAGGACAAAACAAAACAAAACACGACGACCCTGCCCCCTTTAAAAAAAAGATTATCGCTATGCTCAAAACACAATCACCTAAGCAAAGAAGCAAATATACAAATAAACGAGCAAACACTGTAAAAAGGAAAGGGCATAAATAAACTATTAAATGAAAAGTAAAAGAATAAAGATGGAAAAAAAAGAAAGAAAAAAAGAAAGAAAAAAAGAAACAAAAAACAAACGAAAACTCAAGCAAGCAAACAAGGAAATCAATAAATAAATTCATGCCAACAACATCACCACGCAGATGGTTTAGATAACTTAAGATGAAAGGCCCACAAAGAAAGGAGGACATAAAAAAAGTGTGGACAGAAATAAAACAGAAAACATTTTGCAGGTGACCCCAAAAACTTCGGCGAAGCAAAACTTCCAACAAGAAGCTGCAGCTGCAAAGTGACACATCACATTGCTGATGACATAGTAAAAAAACTCTCTTTTTCCCCTAAAAAAAATTGAGAACACAAAATGATACATTTTTCTACAAAAATGTTTCCTTTCTTTTTTAATTTTTTTAAACTTGTCAGATAAGTTTAACTTTTATCCTAGAAAACCTGGAGGCCTGTTGTATTTATTTTTTTCAGAATGATGACTAGCTTATCCCTTAACTCCTTGAGAAGTCAGGGGCAGGCACCACACTGACACTTTGAAGCAGTGTGTCTTGGAGAAGTTAGACCTGGCAAAACCCATCTCTCACTGGTTCACAGAATGTATACTGGGTATTTTCGTGTTGTCGTGCTTCTAGTCGTAACTGACCTAGTTTTCTATGAACAAGGGATTTTTTATCTATTTATATATGTATTTATTTACTTATATATATATATATATATATATATATATATATATATATATATATATATATATATTATATATATATATATATGTGTGTGTGTGTGTGTGTGTGTGTGTGTTTAAAAAAAAAGGTAAAGGGTCCCATAACCTATGTGGTCGTAGGGAGCGAGGCGTCAGAGACCTCAGCTTCTCTAGGGGCCAGCATAATTATTGAGGGCGGTGCCCTTCTCCTCTCCCTCGTTGCTTGACCTTCCCTGACCCTAAAGAGGGCAGGTACCCATTTACAGCTGGGTGAACTGGGGGAACTGTACTGAAGCCAAGGCGCGCAAACGGTCACCCACCCATCCGATTGGTAACCACGCTCGACGCTGCTTAATACTGGATGGCGGAAAGCAGGCGCTCTGACCATTGAGCTATCCTGTCCCGTATATATTATATATATATATAATATATATATATATATATATATATATATATATATATATATATTATAATATATAAGAGAAGAGAAGAGAGAGAGATAGATATATTATATATATAATATATATATATTCCTTTATCTCTTTATTTACCTTTTTAAAAATCAATTTATTCATTCAGAACCATGGGGATGGAAGTTCATGGAAGAAGATGGTTGAAGGAATGTAGTGGTGGTCACCATGCCCTGTGGATGTCTCGTCCAATAATGGACATTTAAACATTTACACGACGTGAAAACGTATCTTAAAACTTGCATATTTTGTGGAGGTCACAGCCTAGTTTTGCCAAACTTGATTGTTGAGAACACTCAGAATGGTTCATGAACATACATTGACAAGTTTACCAATGGGTAGATACCCTTTCGGTGCACTTTGAGTGTATATTCCTGGGGTGATGTTCTTAACATTATCGTCCTTAATAATAAGTGTTATCATTACATAATGATAATTATAAAATACTACTACTACTACTACTACTACTACTACTACTACTACTACTACTACTACTACTACTACTACTACTACTGAGGATAATAGTAATGATAATAACAATGATGATGATGATGATGATTGATGATGATGATGATGATAATAATAATAATAATATATAATAATAATAATAATAATGATAATATAATAATAATAATAATAATAATAATAATAATATAGTAATAATAATAATAATAATATAACAATAATAATAATAAATAATAATAATAATAATAATAATAATAATAATAAGCGAATGGCCCATTCTACAAAAAAAGGAAGGTTGGAGTTTTCAGGTGTTTTCAATATATGTGATGAGCATCTCCACACACTACAAGACCATGGTGTGCAGTCTCATCCGAAAGTTCCACAGGGAGAGGCAACATGACCAACACTCCCTTCCCTTTTGATGGGAACTCAAACCCACACCCTTCAAAAAATACATGAGACAAACACTCTAACCCCTGGGCATGTACTATAAGAAATCCTGGCATTCCCGAACAAAGAATGGTTCAGCACTTGTGATGGCGTTCAATTTTACTGCTAATTTTACTGCTGTTTGCCAGTCTGGTTTGCTGGTCAAACTTTGGCAACACAGCATTAAGGCACCTGCTGATGATCCCCCCCCTCCCCCCAGTTCATTTGAAAAGTTAAAAACAAACATACAAACTAGCTAGCATGCAAAACACAAACAAACGTAAACAAAGCTGTGTTTTTTTTAAGTGATTTATTCTGTATAATGTCCTTCAGCAATGAGATGTATCATTCAGATTCAGCACCTGCGTCTTCAAACAAGTAAAAAGTCTTTTGTTTTTTTGGAGGGAGGGGACAGGGGAAGTACCTGCTTAGAATTATCTGTTTTGCTTCTCTCCTCTCTCTCTCTCTCCTCTCTCTCTCCTCTCTCTCTCTCTCTCTCTCTCTCTCTCCTCTTCTCTCTCTCTCTCTCTCTCTCTCTCTCTCTCTCTCTCTCTCTCTCTCTCCTCAGTGAGTCCATCTGTGTGTGTGTGTGTGTGTGTGTGTGTGTGTGTGTGTGTGTGTGTGTGTGTGTGTGTGTGTGTGTGTGCGTGCGTGCGTGCGTGTGTGTGTGTATGTATACATGTATGTGGTGCATGTGTGCGTGCAAATATGAGTGCACATGTACTTGCACACACTTTGCCTCCATCGTTTGTGTGTTGTATGTCACAAGAGGCCAGCTGTTGTCCTGTGCCCCATCTAGACATGTGTCAGCCTGACCAGGGGCTATACTATTTTTATTTATTTATTTATTCATTTATTTATTTATTTATTCATTTATTCTTTTATATCGAGGATAGTGGAATAAGCACTCATGCGCTTTTTTTGTTTACATCCAGTCCCCGTGTGTATGCAGTTTTGTAAAGCTTGTCATCTGTCCCCACCGGCACACAATGGCCTACTCTTACGAAAAGCGGAACAGGATTTAACCTGTGTGCAAGATGTCCTGCGTGCGTTCGCACACGGGTCCTTGGTTTATAGTCTCCTCCGAAGGACTAGGTAATGTCAGCTGTGGAGTGTCACAGGAACCAGTCTGGTTGAAAGGGGAGACTCTGTGTTGGGGTTTTCCTTTGTTGTCTATTGAGACACTGACAGCAGGAGACATATAAAGTCTTGAAGAGAGAGGGAGATAGATAGATAGATAGAAGAGAGAGAGAGAGAGAGAGAGAGAGGGGGGGGGTATAGAAGGTGCTTTGCGTATGTTTCTAGCAGCGGAAGTCATCGATGGCTTCAGTTTGTGTCCAACAGTGCCATTTTTTGATTCTGCAAAAGACTGAGGCCTTGGAGATGATGTCCCACGTGAATTTTTTTGTCAGAAACATATGTACACGATTTTTGTGCGTATTCATATCTAAATGAGGGTATTGCATACGCGGGTGCATACGCGTGCGCATGCGCACATACACACATACGAACGCGCATGCGCGCACACACATACACACACAGGAGTCTTGTGTATAATACGTACACGCACTAATTCAATCAGTGAGATATTTTTATCCTTTCAATCGGCACACTCGTAGTATTGAAACCATTGCATACCAACAGAATATTTATTGTTTCAAACAAAGAGAGAATACAAAGATCATAATTATAAGGTAAGGCAGAAACTGTTATCCAAGAAACACTAAAGAAACTTATATATACATATAAATATAAAACAAGCATGTCAAACGTTTTCTACAGTTAGTCGCTGATTTATTTTAAAAAGTAAAGATAAAGGTGTCCCATAGCCTGTGTGGTCCTAAGGAATCTCGACATTATAGACCTCAGATTATCCAGGAGCCAGCATATTGAGGGTGGCGCCCATCTTCTCTCCCTCGCTGCTTTACCTTCCCTGTTCCTAAAGAGGGCAGGTACCCATTTACAGCTGGGTGAACTGGGGGACTGTGCTGAAGCCAAGCTAATGGTCAATCATCCACTTGGTAACCATGCTGGAAGCTGCTTAACCTTAGCTTGGGGAAAGTGAGTGCTCTGACCCCTGAGCTACCCCCCCCCCTGATTTACTTTAGACAGAGGTTATTCTTTTCTGTTGAATTTAATCAATGTGGGCAGACCCTTTTTTTTCTTAAATACAGTAAACTGCATCTCCCCTTGGTGTGAGAATTTGTTTTTTTCATTTTGTATGCAAAGTATACTTCATAAAAGTCGGCCATTCTCTGCCAATTAACAAGAAAAATACTCCATCACTATAACATTGACACCATTAAGAAAGTCATCACTAGGAATGCCTCAATCTAAGCATTGACATACATCTTTGCCTGTGTGTTAGACATGATCGAAAATGACAAAATTCACCAACATAACCTGAACTTTCGGGCTCTAGGCCTATATGGCAACGTTCTGCTGGCTCCTGCGACGTCACTGGAACCATTCCTATCTTGGTTGCCTTTCAAGTGGACCATTCTAGCTACATGGAGAGGGGGGGGGGGGGTGTCTGCTGCATGGGTAACAGCCTGCCCTCCGTATATACTTGCCGAGGCTTTGCGCTGTGCTGTAGAGCTTGGAACGCAACTCCATAGTCTTCCAAGACTGACAGATGCCTACTTCAATCTGAACAAAACAACACCCACAACAGTTTTTTTTATATTGTAACATTTTGCACTACAACAGGTGTATAAGATAACCCACAAGGATAATAATATAAAGGGACCTAGGATACAGAAAAAAAGCCTGAAAGAAGCCTGGCAAAGTCCACCAGGTAAATATCATCTGTGAGGAGCTCTGGCACCACTGGTGCTGGTGTTTACCCTGCTGTCTGCCAGATTCTCACCCCACCCCCCTCTCTGTCTCTCTCTGTATCTCTCTCTGTCTGTCTCTGTCTTTCTCTCTCTGTCGGTCGTCTGTCTGTGTCTGTCCGTCCGTCGTCCGTCCGTCCGTCCGCCCTGTCTGTCTGTCTGTCTGTCTGTCTGTCTGTCTGTCTGTCTGTCTTCGTCTTCTCTCTCTCTCTCTCTCTCTCTCTCTCTCTCTCCTCTCTCTCTCTCTCTCTCTCTCTCTCTCTCTCTCTCTCTCTCTCTCTCTCTCTCTCTCTCTCTCTCTCAGAACAAAGTGACATTAGGACTTACAGGGCCAAACAGATGTTGCGGGCATTTGAGGGGAGCAGAGCACAGTTCGTTCTCTGTGGAGAAGGATGGGTGACAGTTTGTTTAGCTGCATGAGAGGGTTCCTTGGGGGTGAGTGATGTGTGGGTGGGAGCTGAGATAGTAGTGTGTGTGTATGCGTGCGTGTGTGTGCGTGTGTGTGTGCGTGCGTGTGTGCGTGCGCGCGCGCGCGTGTGTGTGCGTGTGTGTGTGTGTGTGTGTGTGTGTGTGTGTGTGTGTGTGTGTGTGTGATAAAGTAGATATGTAATACACTGTTTTCGACAAATGAAAAAAAAACACGGATACAAACACGATATATACATATTTCATATCTGAAAGTCCTAAAATCTTGGGAATGTAGTTGACACTATATAAATCCTAAAAAAGTGTCTTGCTGTAAGGTACCTCGAAGGGTGAAGCTTCAATCACTGCTGGGACTTCTGAGGAAGGCTCATCCAGGAGCCAAACCTCGAGTCAGGACATGCAGGCCAAAGCAATGGTTCTTTTTCAAAAATGTCTAAAATGCTGTCACTGGACGATTTCTTTTTTAGAGTTGTTTTGTTTTAAAATCGAATCTTGGATAAATCATTTTCAAAATGATTGAAAAGTTGTAAGTGAACACCTGCGCTTGTTTTCCTCTACTACTCTCTCCTCAATAAGGTCCTATGCAAAAGGAAACAACAGGTAAGTGATATTACCCACGAAAAAGAGGGGAAGGGTAGAAGAGGTCTCATTCTTCATGTGGAGACTAGACAATTATGTGAGAGGAGGGGGTTTTGTAGGTTTTTTTTTTTTTTTTTTTTTTTACACTATTTTGTTCTCCTCCTGAGGAGAAACATAAGTGTTACATTGCACAGTGTAGAGCTTTCTGTCTCTCTGTTCCACAACAGATCAAAGAAGTCACCATCATTGGACAAGAGATGTGAAACACTCTCCTGCATTTTATTCTGTGTAGTCCAGCTGACATTTGTAGTGTCTTCTCACCACAGCATTCCTCTTTTGTTTGTTCGTTTTCTTAATAAGCTTGCCAATTTTCATCGATAAAGTTCGAGGTAGGGAAAGACATGTCGGACATGAGTTGGCCATCGCAGTTCTAGACCATCTCATTTATGCATGTATTCGCCTCTCCGTATTCACATCTTCGTTCTTCTTTCTTTTTGTATGACTTTCTACAATCTGTCAACATTCCACAGGAAACCCTTTTGTAAGGAAGGAGGGTAAAGGGATACTAACAAATACTATGAGCTTTGTGTCCATGCCCTGAAGGACTAGGTACTCAGTCCAGTTTCCCAGCCAGACTACGAAGAAAGGGCAAGGTAAACCTTGCACCCGAAACACAGGCAGACGAGCACCTTAACCACTCTGCCACCTTCCTCCTTAAAACATTCACTGAAATTTAAACTTTTCTTTTTCACTGTCACTCTAAAGTATAGGCTAAAGATTAAAACAACAACAACAACAACAACAACCAACAACAGCACCCCCAACCTAAACAATAAAGAAAACCTGACAAAAGTAATAAAAATGTTAGGAGTTTTTTTTAAATGCAGCACTCTAGAAAAAGGAAATTATACAGGTAGTAATACAAATGCAGACTAGTAAAGTACTCCAAACAAAACAAACATCATGGACAATAACATCAAGCTGAAAGGAAAGGATGGCTAAAGAATGTTTTCTGATTCAGGTGCCTATGTTGTCCAAGTTTTGGTGATGTTTCACGTGCTGAATGCTGTCAATTCTATAGATACCATCCCAGTTGTGTATGTATGTGTGTGTGTGTGTGTGTGTGTGTGTGTGTGTGTGTGTGTGTGTGTGTGTGTGTGTGTGTGTGTGTGTGTGTGTGTGTGTGTGTGTGACCTCCACAAAGGGAAATAAAACTATCATATGCTTTGCAGTGCTCTAGGCTAACATTATCAGATAAGCGCTGCACAGGATCACAATTTGAGCTCGAAACATGGTCTTCTTATGCTGATTTCTTTTACGTCTACAAGTCTTAAAGAAAGACTCAAGGTGACAGGTCTATATGTTGATTGACAGAGTCATGGGAAAAAACCAAACAGATACTAATTGATCCATAAAAAGCACATATCATAATTATGGCAGTTAGCAATACTAAACTGAATTAAACACAGTTTACAATAAAAGTTCTAATCAAACTATCAAAAGTGATTAAAAGTGTTTAAGCCGATTGTTTATAAACAAAGACTTTTTCAGATTGTCCTCCTCCATTTAGCCTTGTCTGTAGCATTGCATAACAATGAAGTGTGTGCAATTATTTGCCCTGTTGTTTCCTCTATGAGTTTAAAATCAACAGATAAAAACCCTTAACTCTTTTAGGTATGTAGACCTCCTTGCCTTTCATCAGTGTGGCAGACAGAGGCTTCATCAAGGTTTTTTTGTGCTTTTTTGTTTTTATTACTTCATCAAGGTGTTTTACCAAGTTGACAAACTCTTGCTCTTTTCAAGCTAGGCCTAGCAAAAACCGTAACATTAGTTGTTTGTTAAAGTCATTAAAAGATAGTAAAAGCATTGAAGCATTCTATTCTTTGTCTCTTCTGGCTGGTCTTTTTCTGTCTGTTTGTCTGCCTGTTAGTCCGTTTGTCAGTCTGTTGCACACACACACACACACACACACACACACACACACACACACACCACACACACACACACACACACAACACACACTGTCACACTTCCCCTGCCCCCACCCCCACCCCCCCTCCGCCACACACCATTCTATTCTACCCCACACAAATGACACCAGCATCTGAAACAAGTTCACACACTCTGATGCTTAATACAGGCACTTGACTAACATTTGATACAATATCTTTCCTTTTCTTACCTTTTAGTGGTATTCAAACCGAACAAACAGTATTCTTCTACTTACACACAAAGCAGTGAAACTCAGCATGTAAAACACATTTACACATAAGTACCTAACACAGGAGCTTGACTTATTGTTTTATAAATCGCACTTTTCTTTTGTTACAGTGTATCCTCTTTCCATTTTTGCTGTTGTTGTTGTTGAAAATGTGTATTGTAGTCTAATCAACAAACAATAAAGGTAAGTTTCCATGATTGAAACAAAATTACTATTTTTCTTTTGATCTTTCTTTTAGATTTCTGATTAGTTGCTTTTAGCGTTATGCTTTGGTGTTACTTATCTTGATCTTTTTTTCTCAAATAAATTTGTTCATCCAGTGCCTGTGTCTTGATCTAAACCAAAAAGAAAGTGGTAAAATTCAGTGAATTTGCCAAGGAGGAAGGTGGCAGAGTGGTTAAGGTGCTCGTCTGCCTGTGTTTGAATTGTGAGGTTTGCCTCATCCTTCCTCCTGAGTCTGGCTGGGAAACTGGACTGAGCGCCTGGTCTTCCAGGTGGTGGACAAAAAGATCTTCTAACAAATTGATGTAGGTTTCCTTTCCTTTCCAGGTCTTCACATAACATGTGGACAACAGATTGTGGAAGCAAAAAAAAAAAAAAACGATAAGAAGAAGAAGAGAGGTAGGCTGAAGAAGAGTGAATGGAAGCTATTGAAATGAGACTGTTCAGGACTGCCAGGCTAAGCCTGAAGCACTTCCTGCTGTCATGACACACTCAGGTCGGGCCTCAGCTGTGGGTAACAGCTGACAAAACAAACAAAATTTGTATAAAAAAAAAAAGAAAAAAAAAGAGAATGTGATCTAGTAGATCACGTGACTCTCTGCTCACTGTCGACTACATATAGAGGTGGGAATTAGCCCTTGTCTTGTTGCCCTGACTTCCTTGATCTGTCCCGACACAGAGAGACAGGATGCACTTGTCAACAGGTAATGCATTATCACAGCTCATAGCGAGCTGCAACAATGATAAAATCACAATCTGTCTCCACACTGAGACCTGTAACTCATCTCCCCCAATTTTTTTTTCTCCTTTGATAAGAATTGATTATTCCTGATTTTTCTTTCTTTAGGGGTCTTCTGGGATTATATCGGTTTAAAGCTGACTGTCATCTACAAAACGATTTCTTTTTTTTTTTAATTTACTACTCTTGTTTTTATGACATTTCAAGCTAAAGTCAAATGTGCTGGGCTTGACTTTTCAAGTACTTAATTAAAGGCAGTGGGTCCCATTTTTGCCCATATGACAGTAGTTATCATTCTGGTTCGATGATCATAAAGAAGAAATAACACTTGCTGTTAAGATATTTTGTAAATTCTCTCTCTCTCTCTCTCTCTCTCCTCTCTCTCTCTCTCTCTCTCTCTCTCCTCTCTCTCTCTCTCTCTCTCTCTCTCTCTCTCTCTCTCTCTCTCTCTCTCTCTCTCTCTCTCTCTCTCTCTCTTCTCTCTGAAAATTATTTTATCCCTGATAGGGACGGGGACTGGATTAAAAAGCACACGAGTGCTTCTTCATTCTCCTTGAAATAACAGATTTTGATTTGATTTGATTTGATCCCTATCAAAAAACGTTGTACATGTTTTGTGTTTTCACTGTAACTCCCACTCCCAACAAAAAAACTGCTGTGGTAGTTAAGGGTGCAACAATCTTTACAATGGACTATGTTCAAAGGGTTTCGTAGTGCATTGCAGATACAAAATGCTCTATAGTATTTACCACAATCATACTAAATTGAAAATCTATAGACCCTGAAAAATATAATAATACAAATATATTAATCAGATTGCATTTGGCATTTTCGTTAAGGGAAACTTGATATGCCAACGGAATAGTCTTTACTGCGTTAAAAAAAAACAACAACTTTGCAAAAGGACAAATAAAAGTCTTTAGTTAAATATTTCATGCATTATTATCAAATCTTTTTGAAAGAAACAGTTGCATTCCATGAACGTTAATTTCACAGATCTCTTGCTTGTATACACACATTCTACAAGACACTTTGGGGTCTGTGGATATATGCATTTCCTACCCCACATGCTTCTTTAAAACTTACCAGATCACTACCATTATCACAGGATCTTGTGTAACAAGGATGAGTATATAGGGATGGGGTGGGGTGTTCTAGAGCATATGGAAACAAGCTATGATAGGGTAAAGACAACAGGAATGTATAGAGAAGACGGGGACCAGCAGAGTAAGAAAGCATGAGAAAAGACTGTGACTTAGACTGGCAGAAGACGACATTGCTGGGAGGTTCTGGGTGTGTGCAGTAAATGATGAGGTGTGGGAGAGAGGGAAACCTGGGAAGATGTTGCTGCCATTGGTAGTAACTGTCTGTTGCCTACAGGATTAGAAGAGAGGTGGCTAAATGTCTCTGGTACTCCCTTCATCACTTGTGTGCGCACACTGATCCCTTTAGTGTGTTCTATACTGCAAGAAACTGAGTTGGTGTTTTGGGTTTCGTTTTTGATGTTGTGTGTTATTGCTGTGTGTTATTGTTTTGTGTTGTGTTGTATTGTATTGTATAATTGTGTTGTGTTATGTTGTATTGTATTGTGTGTGTAGTATATTGTATTGTTTTACACACACACACACACACACACACACACACACATACACACATACACACACACGTGCGCGCGCGCGCGCACGCACAGATATACACGCACATTAACACCTGTTATGCTTTTCAAAAGAGTAGTCCACTGTGTGCTTGAGGAAGCAGATGACAAACTTTCCAAAACTGTATACACATGAAAACTGGATGTGACGAAAAAAAGCACATAAGTGGGTATTCAATTATCCTTGAAATAAAGCATCAAAATAACACACACACACACACACACACACACACACACACACACACACACACACACACACACACACACACACACACACACACACACACACACACACACACACACACACACACTTTTCTTCAACACCTGAAACATGTGCACCTAGTAGACCTAACACAGGCGCTTGATTTGAAAGATAATAAAATACTTCTTTCTTCCAATTCTGTTCTTTTACATTGGAAAATCTATACTGCAGTCTAAATAACAAATATTGCAAAAATGTAACTTTTAACATATTTTCTATGGCTTCATTTTTGCCTGTTTAGTGAGCTTTTTTATGAATAACCTGCTTATATATTTTCCAGTTCACAGGTTTTATCAGTGGCCTGTAGTTTGGTTTGACACAACAGAAGAAAGGGATAAATTTCAGTGAATGTTCCAAGGAGGAAGGTGGCAGAGTGGTTAAGGTGCTTGTCTGCCTGCGTTTGAACTATGAGGTTTGCCTCACCCTTTCTCCTCAGTCTGGCTGGGACACTGGACTGAGCACCTAGTCTTTCAGGTGGTAGACGAAAATCTGGTACACATTGTTAGGTTTCCTTCCCCCCCCCCTGTCCCTTACAGGTCTCTACATGGGATGTGGATAAAGGATTGTGGAAGCAATACATAAAAGCAGAAGGAATGAAGAGAGGTGGAGAGATGGATATTATTCAAAATGAGAAGGTGCAGGACCACACCCACTTCAATGTGACCCATCTCATGCTTTGGATACTCTTCCTCATCCCAAAAGATTGAAAAAAATGACAATATAATAATTAAAAAAAAAAGAAAGTGATGTGATGCCAAATGATTTATCTTGTCGACTTGACACTCGTCATTATAAAATACAGGAGACAGTTTACATCCCTTGTGGTGCTACAGTGACTTCTTTGATCTGTTGTGGAACAGAGAGACAGGAAGCACTTTAAATATAATAAAGAAAAAGTGCCAAGAGGACAGCAAAGCTTTAAAAAATCGTGTCACAATCTAGCTCCACACTGAGACCTCTAAAGTCCCCCACTGTTTTTTGTTTTTTTTATCAATGGTTTCTTTGTTTATTTCTTGAGGAATGATACCTGTTTTTCAATCAATATTACCTTTTTGAAATTTACAAAACAACATTTCATTACACACCCCTTACTAAGTTTTGTTCTTTGAATAGATGTTTAATATCCCCAATAGGAGTGAATGAATTCACATTTTTATAACGCCATTTAAAAACTGAGAGGCAACATCAATCCAATACTTTATATGAACGTACAACCTGAAATACTGAAATGTTTATTATTATCCCATTCCTTACCTGCAGTTCTGCTGTATACTGATGATGAAATTCTGAGCATCCAACCATTAGCCAGTCAACAAGGTAGTGACATTTCAACTTTTAAAGAGGATGATATGTTTAATGAAAACACCAGTGTGCATGCATTTTGATAATACAGAATCATTTGTTTTGACCAGCACACAATGGCTTACTCTTCTAAATGTCAGAATGGCTTTAACCTGTAAGCTGCTTTCCATGCATTTGTATACAGCAGCTAGGATAAGAGTATATATTCAACATCCTGAAAATGATAAATTTTCTCTCCATTGGAGGCTGCATTTGACCTTTTAGTCATTGCATAATATACATATGCAAATTTGAAAGCCTTTACTGAATTTCTTATTTTTTGCTCTGATGAGAAAATAAAATCTTTATTGAAACATTCATTTTTAATCATCAAGCATAAAGGAAGAAAACAGCCCTGCTGCATGCTTGTGAATGTCACAGGTATCTTGCAAAGAAAGTTTGCATTACTTTAGGGTATTCATGGATTTTGACTTTTACTACACCAAATGATCCTTAATCAGGTACACATTTTTAGTTGTACCATTGGATCTCATTTGCTTCAGAATTGTTATTATTCCACCCTTTTGTATAGCAAGGGGAGCTTCTATGGCAGGGTGTGTCCAAAAGTGTATGGAATGAAGGGGTGAAGGGATAAAGACATCAAGAATGTATAGAGAGGGCCGGTATGGATTGATTTGATTTATTCTTTTAAATTGAGGATAATGGAATAAGCATTCTTGTGCTTTTTTTACATCCAGTCCCCGTGTGTATGCAGTTTTGTAAATGTCATCTGTTCCCACCGGCACACGATGGTCTACTCTTTCGAAAAGCGGAACAGGATTTAACGTGTGGCAAGATGTTCTGCGTGTGACCGCACACGGGGGCCGCGGTTTAAAGTCTCATCCGAAGGACTTTTGGATGAAGGAGATCATCAGTGTAAGAAAGGAGGAGAATGAACACTACCTAAGACTGGCAGAAGACGACATTGCTGGGAGGTTCTGGGCGTGTGCAGTAAATGATGAGGTGTGGGAGAGAGGGAAACCTGGGAAGATGTTGCTGCCATTTGTAGTAACTGTCTGTTGCCTACAGGATTAGAGGAGTGGTGGCTTATGACTGTGGTTCTCTCTTCATCACTTGTATGCACACTGATTCCTTCATTTTTTTTCCTGTAGTGCAAGTAACTTGGTAGACACTCTTGATCCTTTTCATTGTATTGTATTGTATTGTATTGCATTGTTCTAGATTGTACTGTGTTGTAATGATCATTTTGTACTGTGTTGTGTTATATTGTATTTTACTGCATTGTGCATGTGTTGTGTTGTATTACATTGTATTGTTTTTCACTTACATACATACACACACGCACGCACGCACTTACGCACGCATGCACGCACGCACGCACGCACGCACACTGGCACTCACACATGCACTCACATATGCATGCACAAGAAGTTAAAGCCTGTTATGCTTTTCAAAAGAGTAACCCATTGTGTGCTGGTGGAAGCAGGTGACAAACTTTCCCAAACTGCATACATGCAGAGACAGGTGTAGAAAAAGCACATGGGTGTTCATTCAATTATTTTTGAAATAAAGCAACAAAATATAACACACACACACACACACACACACAACACACACACACACACACACACACACACACACACACACACACACACACACACATACACACACACATACCACACACACCACAATATTCTTCAATCCCCACACAAATCATGTTATTAGCACCTGAAACATGTGCACCCAGTAGACCTGACACAGGCGCTGGATTTGAAATAAAACAAAACACTTTTTTTTTGCAATTGTGTTCTTTTATATTGAAAAATCTATATTGCAGTCTAAATAGCAAATATTGCAAAAATCTGACTTTAAACATAATTTCTGTTCTTTCATTTTTGCCTGTTTAGTGAGTTGTTTTTTCTTTTATAAATAACCTGCTTACATATTTTTCCAGTACACTGGTTTTATCAGTGGCCTGTAGTTTGGTTTGACACAACAGAAGAAAGGGATAAATTTCAGTGAATGTTCCAAGGAGGAAGGTGGCAGAGTGGTTAAGGTGCTTGTCTGCCTGTG
>CM060318.1:42054797-42069797 GCA_030674155.1 Stramonita haemastoma
GCACATAGCAAAAACTTACACAGGCACTTGACTGAACAGAATGAACAACTCTTTCTCTTTCAGTGTTATTCTTTTACATTACAAAATCTTGATTGCAATCTAAACAGCAAATCTTACCAACGTGTGTTGCTACTGAAAATAGTTTCCTGGCTTCTTTCTTATTTGGTTTGTGAGGTTGTTTTTTCTTGTTTTGTTTTATTTGTCAACAGATTACCTGCTTTCCATTTTTCCAATGTACTGGTTTTATCAGTGGCCTGTAGTTTGGTTGGACACAACAGAAGAAAGGGATAAATTTCAGTGAGTGTTTCAAGGAGGAAGGTGGCAGAATGGTTAAGGTGCTCGTCTGCCTGTGTTTAACTATGAGGTTTGCCTCACCCTTTCTCCTCAGTGTGGCTGGGACACTGGACTGAGCGCCTAGTCTTTCAGGGGGTAGACGAAAATCTGGTACACATTGTTAGATTTCCTTCCCCCCCACTGTCCCTTACAGGTCTCTACATAAGATGTGGATAACAGATTGTGGCAGCAAAAAAAAAAAAAAAAAGCAGAAGGAAAGTTTGAATAAAGAGAGGTGAAGGAATACTTAACATTCCAACGAGAAGGTGCAGGACCAGACCTAGTGCAGTGTGGACCTTCTCATGCTTGGAGTTAAGTGACTCAAAAGCAGCAGAAGAGAAAATGGCAGAATAATCAAAAAAAAAACACTATATAAAAGTGAAGTGATGTCAAGTGATGTGTCTTGTTGACTTGACACTCCTCAGTGTAAATACAGGAGACAGTTTACACCCCTTGTCATGTTAGCCGTGACTTCTTTGATCTGGTATGGAACAGAGAGACAGGAAGCACTTTAAATACCTTACAAAAAGTCCCCAAAAGACCACAAATGTTCAAAAATCACAACCTATCTCCACACTGAGACCTTTTCAGTCCCCCACCCCCTTTTAATCTCCACAACAATGGTGTTTTTTTTTCTTTCTTGGGGGTCTTGAGGAATGATACATGTTTTTCTTCCAGTGTTACCTTTTTGATATTTACAAAACATTGATCTATTACACCCCTCTTACTCAGTTTTGTTGTTTATTTCAAGAAAAACTCGAAATACACTGAGTTGGAGCAAATTAACTGCAGATTGTTGTCGTACCAGATATAGAAAGAGTGGCAATATCATTTCAATACTTTATAGGAATGCACAACCTGGAACACTGAATTGTTTGTTATTCTCCCATTCCTCAGCTAGTGCTCTGCTGTTTACCAATGATTATATTTTGCATATGCAACAATTTGCCCACCATCAAGGTAACCACATTCCGACTTTGGAGAGGCTATGTTTAAACACAATATCAGAGAGCAGACATTTAATGAAACAGTATCATCCGTTTTGACTGACAAGCAATGGCCTACTTATCCGAAAGGCAGAATAGCTCTAACATACGGCAAGATGTTCATCATACATTTGTACACAGGACTTTGGCTGAAAGTCTCTGTATTCTATATACCCTAAAAATATATATTACCTTCTTCATCAAGTTTTATTCAATTCTATTTTATTCTATTTATATTATTCATGTAATCATCATTAATATATCTATCTATATATCATATCATGTCACATCACGTCACATATCATATATATATCATATCATTAATATCATATCATGTCACATCACATACATCACATCATTCATGTCATGTCATGTATGTCATATCATGTCATGTCATGTCATATCATAATTCCTATCCTATCTATCCATATCATATCCTATATCGTATCATATCTATCGTATCGTATCCATCTATCATATCATATCATATCAATCATATCATATCATATCATATCATATCATATCATATCATATCATATAATATATATCATATCATATCATATCATATCAATATCGTATGTATCATATCTTATCGTATCTTATCATATCATATCGTACATATCGTATCGTATCGTATCGTATCGTATCATATCGTATCATATCGTATCGTAATCATATCATATCATATCATATCATATCATATCATATCATATCATATCATATCATATCATATATCATATCATATCATATCTATCTATCATATCATATCATATATCATATCGTATCGTATCGTATCGTAATCATATCTATCATATCATATCATATCATATCACATCACATTCACATCATATCATATCATATATATCATATCATATCATATCATAATCATATCATATATCATATCACATCACATCACATCATATCATATCATATCATATCATATCATATCATATCATATCATATCATATCAATCAATCACATCACATCACATCACATCACATCACATCACATCATATCATATCATATCATATCATATCATATCATATCATAACATATCATATCATAGCCTAGCCTAGCAGCCTAGTCTACTAGCCTAACATAGCACAGCACAGCAGCATAGCATAGCATAGCATAGCATAGCATAGCATAGCATAGCATATAGAGTAGAGTAAGTAGAGTATAGCTAGTAGAGTAGAGTAAGAGTAGATAGAGTAGAGTAAGTAGAGTAGAGTAGAGCGTAGCGTACGTAGCATAGCATAGCATATATTTCACTGTATTGTATTATTGTATTGTTTCTCTCTCTCTCTCTCACATTTACACACACACACACACACACACACACACACACACACACACACACACACACACACACACACACACACACACACAGATAGACAGACAGACAGACAGACAGACAACACACGACACAGACACAGACACACACACACACACACACACACACACACACACACACACACACACACACACACAACACACACACACACACCACACACACACACACAATCTTCTCCTACACTCCACACATATCATGCTACTAGCACCTGAAACACCTGCACATAGCAAAAACTTACACAGGCACTTGACTGAACAGAATGAACAACTCTTTCTCTTTCAGTGTTATTCTTTTACATTGCAAAATCTTGATTGCAATCTAAACAGCAAATCTTACCAACCTGTGTTGCTACTGAAAATAGTTTCCTGGCTTCTTTCTTATTTGGTTTGTGAGGTTGTTTTTTCTTGTTTTGTTTTATTTGTCAACAGATAACCTGCTTTCCATTTCTCCAATGTACTGGTTTTATCAGTGGCCTGTACTGTTGATTTGACACAACAGAAGAAAGGGATAAATTTCAGTGAATGTTTCAAGGAGGAAGGTGGCAGAGTGGTTAAGGTGCTCGTCTGCCTGTGTTTGAATTGTGAGGTTTGCCTCACCCTTTCTCCTCAGTGCGGCTGGGAAACTGGACTGAGCACCTAGTCTTTCGGGCTAGGGACGAAAAGCTAGTAAAAATGGTTAGGGTTCCCTTTCCCTCACTGTCCCTTACAGGTCTTGACATGGAATGTGGAAAACAGTTGTTGTCGGTAATACTGAAAAAAAAATAATGGACTGAAGCGGAACTTTAAGAGAGGGGACTGAGTGCATGAAATGATGTGGCTGATAAAGCACCAAGCTTCGCAGGGACAACATATCATGCCTAATGTAGTAAGTCTTTCACGAGAAACCCCCTGTGGAAGAAATTGGCAAACAAATAATTAAAAAAAAGATGGCGCAGTGCTGACAAGTAAGTGATGATGCTAACTTGACACACAAATACAGGAGACACCTCCTTAATTCATAGTAGAGTGTATTCCATGATCTGGTCTGAAACTGAAAGACTGGGAGCACACTGTTGACAGCTGCAATGACTGGAAATAAAATGGCTGACGTGATAGACTTGGGTATATTGCTCGTGCAAAAGACTTCTCCACACGTGGAGAAAAAAAAACATTACTTCCGCAACCTGTCTCCATATCTTGTGATATGATCTGCTAGCCTCCCCCATTTTTTTTTTACAATCAGTTTTTTTTCCCGTTCCTTGGCTGGAGCTCCAAGTTTCACCAATAGTGAGGGTTTTGCGTATGCAACCGTAACCCCCCTTCCCCACCACCACCATTTAGGTAGCGGCATTTCGACTTCTTGAATAATTGTGAATGCTTCTTCCTCTTCGAATACTTAGACAGCAACAATTGCTATCTGACAAAAGAGCGAAAACGTGTTGTGCTGCTGTTAAGCGCCTGACATGTCAAGCCCAGGGCATCCGACTTCGGCATGGGGGCAAAATTGTTATCTTTTAGGTCTTTAGGGAGAAAAGGGCAGGAAAATAGACCATGAAGGCAGAAAGGAGACAAGAAAGAGATGCCAAGAAGAAAAAGAACAAGGCAGAAACAAAGAGAGGGATAGAAAAGAGGGAATGCCTAGCACAACAATTTCTGGAAGGTGGGGATTCTATTTATACTGACAGGCCCCTGGCATCCCTACGGGATACCTACGTTCGATGGTACCAATTTTTTCTTGCCTTTTCCAGTAAACTTAAAAGAGATTGTGTGTGTGTGTGTGTGTGTGTGTGTGTGTGTGTGTGTGTGTGTGTGTGTGTGTGTGTGTGTGTGTGTGCGTGTGTGTGTGTGTGTGTGTGTGTGTGTGTGTGTGTGTGTGTGTATGTGTGTGTGTGTGTGTGTATGTGTGTGTGTGTGTTTGTGTGTGTAAAAATACCTAAGCCTTGCCTTTAGATTTAACTCAGAAAAAAGCACTTATCAGACTATTTTTCATTGCAGACATTCACAGGTGTTATATTTTGGCACACTATGCAGACACTATTTTAGTTCAACATTCGAGATCATGGACGAAAAACCAACCCCCCCCCCCCCCCAAAAAAAAAAAAAAAAAAAAAAGCAAACAAAAAAAACTGACAACCATGTTTTCAAAATACAGACTTTAAGTTTCAAGTTGAAACATGTATATAACATTCGTCACCGTCCACAACATTGTCGAGGAAAAGAAAATCAAGTTGCCATTTCAGTTCAGATCCCATTCATGGTGTACTATTTATCCTTTTCACATTCCTTAACTAGAGATGTCATGTTCACCATGTTCACCAAAGGTGAAACTGTTGCATATGCGATTGTTTTCCCCCACCATTCGAACCAACTGAACCTATCAATTTTGCTAGGACAGTCCGATACTACCTCCTTGGTCATTCCCATTTTCAACATTGTCATCGTGACCTACACAAGTCTGTAAGCACATGTGCCCCATTGATTTCAGAGTCTTTTCCCATGGACTTGACATTCAGTTTGATTTCCTCGTCAAACTTGGAAGAACCAGCATGGGTGGGTGGTCTAAAAGTTATGCACCTGTCTAGAAAGCGAAAAGTCCGGGTCGGAAGTGTGCTGTGGTTTGATCCCGTTTGGACCCAAAACTTTCCTCCTTTCTATTAGACCATGAGTGGTGGTCTGAGTGTTAGACTTTCGGATGAAACAATAAGCCGAAGTTGTGTGTGTTACACGTAATTATTAAGCACACGTAAAATAACCCACGGCAACAAGAGTTTTCCCTGGCAAAACTTCTGTAGAAAAAGCCAACGGCAATAAGGGAGTTGTCCCTGAAAAAAATTATGTAGAAAAAGCCACTCCGACAGGAAAACAAATATAGTTGCAGATTTGATTGAAAACTGACCAAGCCCTCCCTGAACGTGGAGAGAACAGCTTTCCAGACTTGCTTGTGAAAAAAAGGGAGATGATGAGGGGATATAGGGGTGGGCAGGTAAGACTAAAAAAAAGGGAAAAGATAACGTTTTGAACAAACAAAGAGAGTAACAGAAAAGCGTGAGTTTCAAGACATGTGTGGTCGGGAGAAAGGGATAATAATAATTTACAACAACAACAACAACAGCAACAGCAACAGCAGCAACGACAGCAGCAACAACAGCAACAATCACAATAACAAAGGAGAAGCAGGAGAAGATAATTCTGTTGCTATTGCTGCTGCTGCTGCTAATTAATGATGATCAGCATGACGAGAACGACGACGAAGATGATGATAATGACGAAAAAGCCCCCCCTCCCCCCCTCATAAGAAAATAGATAATTAGTGCAGTTTGAGAGAGAGAGAGAAGGCAGGACTTGTCAGGCAGTACACCGGTGAGCTAAATGAACAATAAGTTAGCGGGTGGCAAATTCATGAGGGAAAGAGGTGTGTCTGTTTTGACACTGATCTATGGATGCACTTTTAAAGAGCCAATTATAGGTGCGGGGGGGGGGGGGGGGGTGGGGGGGGGGTGGGACCTTACCTGCAGATGTTTGGGGGTGGGGGTGGGTTGCCGGTTAAATGAAGCTGATAAAGCATGCGTTCGTGTTTCACGAGGAGGAAAGGGAGGAAGGTGAAAGGGAGGAGGAGGAAAGGGAGGAGGAGGAAAGGGAGGAGGAGGAAAGGGAGGAGGAGGAAAGGGAGGAGGAGTATGCAAAGGGGAGGAGAAAGAGGATGAGAAGAAGAAGAAGAAGAAGAAGAAGAAGAAGAAGAAGAAGAAGAAGAAGAAGAAGAAGAAGAAATGAAGAAGAAAAAGAAGAAGAAAAAGAAGAAGAAGAAGAAGAAGAAGAAGAAGAAGAAGAAGAAGAAGAAGAAGAAGAAGAAGAAGAAGAAGAAGAAGAAGAAGCAGCAGCAGCAGCAGCAGCAGCTAAAACAGAAGGAACAACAGTATCAGCACTATCAGTAAAAACAACTACAAAAACGAAAACATTAAAGGAGACAGTGATAACAATGATGACCATAACGACAAGGGTGGCAACAGTGCTGCTGCTGCTGCTGCTGCTGCTGCTGCTGCTGCTGCTGCTGCTGCTGATGATGATGATATTGATGATGATGACAACGATGATGATGATGACTATGGTGATGGTGATGATGATGATGACGACGACGACAACAATGACGATGATGACAATGCTGCTGCTGCTGCTGCTGATGATGATGATGATGGTCGTGGTGGTGGTCGTGGTGACGACGACAAGGACAAAGACGAAGATGACGACGACAACAATGATGATAGTAACTATAAGATGGAACATTCCTGTCAGTGCTGAATCTGTCTGCACAGGCTGTGAGAACAGTGTATATATGATAAAAAAGGGGTAGTATTGCATCCTCAGCCTCCCTGTGTTTTGCAAGGGCTTCGATGGCCGCACCTGCAAACTCCTATCACCTGCAGGGCATCGCTTACCGCTACTGCAACTTTTTTCTTTTACATAAAAAGTACATGTTTTCTGCAGTTTGACCAACTTCGGAGTCGAAAAGGGACAAATCTCCAGATTCAGTTGTTCGAAGGAAAGAAAATCGACTTAGAAAGGGGGGGGGGGGGGGGGGGGGAGTGGGGGTGTTTGAAAGACAGGAGAGAGACAAAAGCGAAAAAAAGGTTGAATAGCACATTAAAAATACCCTTTTACAACAAATACACACACACACACTCATGCACGCACATGCACACACACACACACACATACACACACACACACACACACACACACACACACACACACACACACACACACACACACACACACACACACACACACACACACACACACCACACACCCTCAAAGAAATCAAAACAAAAGAAAACAAAGAAACAAATATTTAAAAACTCTCCAACCAACCAACCAACCAAACAACCAACCATATAACCGACCAACCAACCAACCCACCAACCAACCAACCAACCAACGATATAACCGACCGACCAACCAACCAACCAACGAACCCACCAACCAAACAACCCACCCACCCACCCACCCACCAACCAACCAAACTAAACAAAGAAAGTGATGAAATGAGAAGAAAAGAGAAAAACATCTCAACATTTTCTGTACATCGAACCCAGACACAGAAAGGGCTGGTGAATACACTTGTTTATACTAAGAGAGTTAGTTCCTGGCATCCCTAAATAGTACATGATTACCCAGAGCAACATGAGAAAAAACAGGACTTGTCACGCAGTAAAGCACTGAAATGAAATGACAGGACAGTAACTGCACGATGCGGTTATATTATTATATTAATGTATAGAGGAAGGGGCTGTGTGATGCTGTTGTATGTTGATTTACGAACGCGTCTTTAATTAACCAGCCAATTATAGGTGCCATCAGCCTAATATGCCTTGATGCTCGAGAGGTGTGGATTTAAGTAGATAAAGTGTTTTTCCTGTTCCAGAAAGTAGAAATTACAAATACGAGGAAATATTGTGAAGAAGAAGAAGAACTGCGGAGAAGAAAACTTGCGAAGAAGAAAACTTGTGCAGAAAAAATTGCTACGAAGAATTGTGAAAAAGGATTGCGAAGAATTCGAAGAATTGCGAAGAAGAAGGAGGAGAAGAAGAAGAGGAAGAAGAAGAAGAAGAAGAAGAAGAAGAGAAGAAGAAGAAGAAGAAGAAGAAGAAGAAGAAGAAGAAGAAGAAGAAGAACCCAAATCATGATGATCATTATGCTCATGATGAACACAGCTATGGAACTTCATATCTTTCCTTCTCTTTCATATCTCTTCTCCTGTCTTTCTTGTTCAGTATGCTTTTTTTTTTTTACACAGTTGATCAACCATGGACAAATTGAAAATAAAGTGTCAAGGTTGCTTTAAAAAAATAAAGAAATAGAAAGAAAGTGTAAGACATAAGATTGGTATCTACCCCCCCCCCCCCAGAAAAATGGACAAAAATAAAAAGTAGCAAGAAACTGAAATTTGTATATCAAAAGATTTTCACAAAGTAGGAGGAGGCGAGTAATTATAAACGAACTATGGAGGAGAACAGATTTTTTTGTTGCTCCTTGGTATTGTTGTTGTTATTGTTTTGGGTTTTTGTTTCTCAGCTAGAGCTTTCAGATTCCACTAATGGAGATATTTTTGTGTATGCAACCTTTATTGCTCACCATAAAAGTAACCACATCCCGACTTAGGGGATAAACAGTTTATTGATAATCACCCAAAAAATATGAGAGAAAACAGGCCTTAGCATGCTGTACGCTTGCAAACTGAATGAATGGTAGCTTTAGGATGTGGCAAAGTCATGAGGGGAGAGGGTGTGAACCTGTTTGACGTTGATTTATGAACGCGTCTCTAACGAGCCAATCATAAGTGTCCTCTGCCTAATATACGTAAATGTTCGGAAGGTGTGGATTTTAAGTGGATAAAGTGCATGTGAGTGTTGATGAAAGAAGAAGAAGAAGAAGAAGAAGAAGAAGAAGAAGAAGAAGAAGAAGAAGAAAAGAAGAAGAAGAAGAAGAAGAAAGAAAGAAAGAAAGAAAGAAAGAAAAGAAAAAGAAAGAAAAAAAATTAGGCAAAAACCAACGATGTTTCCTCCTTTTTATTTGCTTACCTTACACAACAACATCTGTGATTCCTGGTATTTTGGGGGGGGGGGGGGGGGGGAGGGGACGGTTGCATCCCTTTTGATTAACAAAACAAAGCAAACCAAAAAAAAAGAGAAAGAAACAAACACCCAACCGTACCAAATCAAACAAAAACAAGATAGGTTTTCTGTAATAATGTTAAGGGGTATGAAAACAAAGAAATGAGAGAGAGAGAGATAGAGGAGAGAGAGAGAGAGAGAGAGAGAGAGAGAGAGAGAGAGAGAGAGAGAGAGAGAGAGAGAGGAAAGAGAGAGAGACAGAGACATAGACAGACAGACAGACAGACAGACAGACAGACAGACAAGACAGACAGACAGACAAACAGACAGCAGACAGACTGAGACAGAGACAGACAGACAGACAGACAGACAGACAGAGACAGAGAGACAGACAGACGGACGGACGGACAGACAAACAGACAAGCAGACAAACAGAAACAGAGACAGAAAATAACATTTAACTGCAGTCTGTGTGAAAAGAGACGACATCACCACAAAAGAAAAAAAAAAGACTCAAAAATAAACTGCAGAAGTTAATTACAGCTTATCAGATGATGAAATCATGTGCTGGCGTTCACACAATGCAGTCACACCGCTTTCTACAGAATAATGAAATAATGTTGGTTATCTTTTCATACAAGTGTAATTAATATTCCTTTTTATGAACCGGGCTTCGCCAATTTTGAAAGAGTGAGAATGGACACTGAAATGATAGTTCGCGATAACAATGATAATTCTTTAACGTATATGTGCAATATATAGTCCTCACATGCATTATGATCGGCGTGTGGACAAAGGTACGGCGCTGGTTTGTGTGAAGTGAGGATTCGAGTATGACAGCAATGAAACCAAGGAAACTGAGTTAATGGTTTTGTTTGTACTGAATAGCCAGCAGCGCGGAGCGTAGAGTAGAGTAGCAGCAGCAGCACGCAGCAGCAAAGCAGAGTAGTAGGTAGGATCGAGCAGATAGAGCAGCAGCAAGTAGCAAGCAGTAGAAGATGAGCAGTAGGAAGCAGCAGTAGTAGTAAGCCTGCAGCAGCAGCAGTAGTAGTACAGCAGCAGCAGTAGTAGTAGCAGCAGTGCAACAGCTAGCAGCAGCAGCAGTAGTAGACAGCAGAGCAGAGTAAGTAGCCAGCTGCAGCAGCATACAGTAGAGCAAGCACAGTAGTAACAGCAGTGAAGCAATAGCAGAGCGAGTATAGCAGCAGCGAGTAGTAGTAGTGGCAGCAGCAGCAGTCGCAGCAAGCAGCAGTAGTTGCAGATGCCCTATATCTTGAGTTATTACTCGTAATTTGAACGCCAGTCTTTCAGCCGAAGCCATAAGCTAAGTCCAGAGAAACAGAATTCGGGAAAATAGAAGAGAAAAACGTAAACAAAAGAACGAGAAAGATAAAGAGGAGAGAGAGACAGAGAGACAGAGAGAGAGACAGAGAGAAAAGAAGAGACGAGAGACAGAGAGACAGAGACACAAGAGAAAACAGAGACACAGAGAGAGAGAGTAAACATACTAAAATGAATAAAGTGAAAAACATATAAAACATAAAATGGCGAAGAAAAACAACTAAATAAATAAAAACAGATATGGAAACATGCAGATGCCTTTAATGATAAAGCAGCAAAACACTTATGAGTGCCCTTCCAAAAAAGAAAAACTGCTCTGCACATAGCCCTATCTGTCTGTGCCTCAAACAATCGGCTGCACACTTCGTTGTATGTAGCCAGCGAGAACCAGACAACAGGCCGGCCAAGACGAAAACAAAATGAAAATGTTCATGTGGCAGAGAGATCGTCATTTATCAGTGCTGAATAATGTCGGCACTAAAAAATTAAAAAATGAAAAGGAGAATATAAGAAGAAGATTGCACAAAAGAAGAAAAATGCAAAGAAGAAGAAGAAAAAGACTGATATTAAAAAAAAAGAATGCGAAAATAAAGAATGCAAAGAAAAAGACGAAGAATACAAAGAGGAAGAAACAGAACAAGAAGAAGAAGAATGTAAAAGAAGTAAAAGAAAAAGAAGGTAAAGGAGAAGAATGCAACGATAACGAAGATTACAAAGAAGAAGGGATCTTTCACAGGCACTATACTCATGTGTTTTGACACTAATTCGATTTAGCGTCTCATCAGAAAGACTGGCACCAAATCCACCAAATAAAGTCCAGTGAAATGGGAAAGACAATGCTGGTTTAAAACAAGCATCGACCACATACTTTCTCGTTTCCGAGACCGGAGAGTAGGAAGCTGGTTGCAAAATATTCAGTGGTGACCAAACAAGACAGATGAGGATGAAGACCGACGCGGTTCTTGTAGACTGTAACCTACTGGTGTATTATGTTCCGATGGAAATATCTGGGCCTCCTTTCAGGCAGATGATAGGATGAAGTGACTATCAACTGGATAAGAAGTGATACAGGGTCTTTATATGACAGCTTTGAATACAATCCATGATCCCATCATTGTTTTTTCTATAAACGATACCGCTACTGAACCACTCTTGAAGAAGACACTTATTTTTATTTTTTTTTTTATACCACTTTATGTCACAGCAGATTTCTCTGCGTGAAATTATTTACAAGCAAAATTATATACAAGCAAAAGTAGACTTATAAACATTCCCGGAGAGGCACACGGACACAGACACACAAGTATACACACAAACAAACATGAATGCACACACGCATATGCACACACACGCACGCACGCACAAACGCACACGCACACACACATCTGTCTAAAATCACATTTTAGTGGATAGATGTTAAAACACATACACACACACACTTGTGCATACGCGCGCATACATGCACACCCATATACACAATCACGTGCACTGCAGGCACGAAAGCAGGCAAGCATATATATACGCGCACGCGCGCGCGCGCGCGCGCACACACACACACACACACACACACACACACCGCACACACATACACACACATACGCACACACACACACACACACACACACGCACACACACACACACACACACACACACACACACACACACACACACACACACACACACACACACACACACACTCACAATAAACACAAACACAAAACACACACACACACTTGTGCACATGTGCGCATACATGCACACGCATGTACACAATCACGTGTACTGTAGGCAGAAAGCAAGCAAGGGTATATGCCACGCGTGCGTGACTGCGCGCGCGCACACACACATACACATACACAAACGCACACATACACAAACGCACACACACACACACATACACACACACACACCGTTTTTACTTATTGCAAGTAGATACATTTAAAATTCGTCTCTTTGTAAACATTTTATTACCATGTACAGTGTCACAAACAAAACGAGTAACCATGCCAGGAGAGTGAAACTGAGTTTTATTTCTTGTCATATCTAACGTGTGTATCATAGCATTGTTAATTTCAGCCACATGTTTCCTGTTATGAAATTCACTTGAACAGTCTGTGTGACAATCAACGGGTACACAGTTTGTTATTTTCATATATGTACTTATATTTCTTATATGTACGGTAAATCGAATTAACTGGTTTATTTGAAACTGGAAAGAGAATATAAAAACATGACCATGGGAAGATAACTTAATGCGTCTGTTTAAGTTGCACAGTCAGTGTGCAATCGTCGAAATAGTAGTATTGTTTATTGTTGAAGCTGTGTTTGTGCGTGTAAGTGTGCATGCGTGCGGCATGCGTGCATGCGTGCATGCGTGTGTGTGTGTAAATTTTGTGTGTGTGTTGTGTGTGTGTGTGTGTGTGTGTGTGTAAACTTGTGTGTATATGTATATATGTATATATATATATATAATATATATATAATATATATATATATATGTTTGTGTGTGTGTGTGATTGCATATGTGCATATGTCCATGTTTGAGCGCGCGTGCATACCAGCGAGCGAGTGTGCTTGCATGCGTGCGTGTGTGTCTGCTGTGGCTGCATGCATGGGTGCAGTCTTTATTCTGTGCATATAAGCAAACAGGTGGGAAAAGAAACTCTGGCAAGCTCATATCTTATCTATCTATCTAGTCATTCTTATGTCTATCTGTTGGTCTGTATCTATCTTCCCCTCTATGTGTTTTTATATATGCTTGTGTGTAGCCCACATGAAGTTCTCATTGTTTTGAAATATCAATGAGTTTGTATTTGTTTTGGTAATTGTATGAATCTGTATGTGTGTTTGTCTATCTGTCTGTCTTCCTGTCTTCCTGTCTGTCTTTCTGCCTGTATGTTTGTCTGTTTGTCTGTCTGGCTGTCTCCCTGCCTGTCTGTCTGTCTGCGTCTGTCTGTCTGTTCTGTCTGTCTGTTCTGTTGTCTCTCTCTCTGTCTCTCTGTCTCTGTCTCTGTCTCTGTCTCTCTCTCTCTCTGTGAGAACTTTGCTGACAGGGTTATCAACACTATTTGTCCTGGAAGCAGGGAGAAAGATAGGCTCAGTCACGAAACAGACCTGTCCATTTTTTCCTGGCTTAGACAAGGCTCTGTTAATTAACCTTTTCCAGTGCAGTGTGATTTTCTTTGAAGGTGCAGCAAGCAAACCAGTCATTGGTGGACATCTATCTGGTTTATTTGTGTCTGTCTGGCTGGCTAGCTGGCTGGCTAGCTGGCTTGCTGATTGGTTTTCTTCTGTTTACTCACATTTATGTCTGTCTATTTGTATGTTCATCCTGTCTTTGAGTCTCACTCTGTCTCTCTTCTTCCTCCTCCTCTCTTGCTCTCCCATTTTCTCCTCTCTTTATACTTTTTTCTCTTAATTCTGTTTCTGTCTCTCTGTCTCTTTTCACTCTGTCGTTTGTGTCTTGTCTCTGTCTGTCTGTATGTCTCTGACTCTGTCTCTCTCTCACTCTCTTCTCACTCTCTCTGTTCCATAATTACTGACATGGTTATCAACACTTTTGTCCCAAGCAGGGAGAATGATAGACTCACTCACCAAACAGACCAGTCCATTTTTTCCTGGTTCAAACACCATGTCTGTCAATTAACCTTTTCAGTGTGTGTGTGATCTTCTTTGAAGGTGCAAGCAAACCGAGCTGGTGGACATCTGTCTGGTTTATTTGTCTGTGTGTCTGTTTGACTGGCTGCTGGCTGGTTAACTGGCTATCTGGCTGCCTGCCTGGCTAGTTTTCGTCTGCTTGTTCATATTTATGTCTGTCTATTTGCATGTTCTTTTTGTCTCTCAGTCTTCTCTGTCTCTCTTCCTCCTCCTCTCTCCCTTTGCAATTTTCTCCTCTTTTTATGCTTTTTCCCTCCTCTCTCTTTCTGTTTCTTCTCTGTCTCTTTTCATTGTCTGTCTGTCTGTGTCTTTATCTCTGTCTGTCTCTTCTCGTGTCTTCTCTGTCTCTGTCTCTCTCTGTGAGAACTTTGCTGACAGGGTTATCAACACTATTTGTCCTGGAAGCAGGGAGAAAGATAGGCTCAGTCACGAAACAGACCTATCCGTTTTTTTCCTGGCTTAGACAAGGTGTCTTTTAATTAACCTTTTCCAGTGCGTGTGATTTCCTTTGAAGGTGCAAGCAAACCAGTCCTTGGTGGACATCTGTGTGTGTGTGTGTGTGTGTGTGTGTGTGTGTGTGTGTGTGTGTGTGTGTGTGTGTGTGTGTGTGTGTGTGTGTGGTGTGTGGCTTGCTAGCTGACTAACTGGCTGGCTAGCTAGCTGGCTGGTTGGTTTTCTTCTGCTTGCTCACATTTATGTCTGTCTATTTGTATGTTTATCCTGTCTCTGAGTCTCAGTTTGTC
>CM060318.1:42074797-42077297 GCA_030674155.1 Stramonita haemastoma
GGTTTCAAAATACAGTTAAATAAAATAATTATGGAAACCATACACCTCAGTACACTTCTGTGTTTCTGAAAATTCTGCTTCTCTATTGCAAATCACAGTACTGTTTCTGTACAAGGAAAAATATGATAAACTAACTTCAAAACTAATGCTTCAGATGGAACTACAACATCTTTCCAGCAGACTGTACACTTTCTACAAGGAATTCCCAATGCACTATTCAAATACTTTATCATCGCACAAATAGAGAAGCTACAGAGTCCTACAAAACGTTGCTCCTCTACAGGTGAGGACCTGTATTCTCAGTGCTTAATGTCTGCCTGGACCTTGGGAGAAGAATGTCTTCTCTGGCACATTAAGGCCGTTTGGGGAGGCTGGAGAAGGAGGGGAGGGGGTGAGGACTGATGTGGAGGCACTTTCAGGGTGGCAGCGTCTGAATTAAAAGTCAGCTCAGTTGTGGAGCTCAACTTGTTCAGTGGAGACTGGAGTCTCTTTCTCACCATTTCTTCAGTATGTGAATGTCTAATTAAGTATTTTGCTTTTTGTTGTCGCTGTCTGTCCGCCTGTCTGTCTGTCTATTTGTCTGTCTCTCTCTCACTGTATCTTTTTGACTTTTTGCCTCTGAACGATGTGTATGCCTTTGTCTCTTTTTCTTATTTTTTCTGTCTGTCTCTATCTGTCTGCCTCTGTTGCCCACAACCTACTAACGTACTATTCCTTATGGAATCTATGCCTGCACTTTTATGATCACATGACTACAAAACTAGTTATTGGCATTCTCTATCATTAAAGAAAATTTGCATGCTACACTGGCCATGAGCAGCTCTGGTCAGGATGTGTGGGCTGAAGCCAGTGGGCAGACCTCCTGCAGAATCACAAGCACAGTAGAAGACCAGGCACTATGCATCAAAATCCAAAATGATCAAGCCCCGGGGAATGCAGAAGATCAGGAAGAGGAAGAAACTGGTGAAGCTGTTAAGAAGCATGAGCTGTGCTTCTTCTTCGTGAATGCTCAGATAGCAACTACTGTTGTCTGTCATGTATGCAAAAATGCATTGAGCTGCTGTTAAGCAACTGACAAGTCAGGCCCAGCACACCTGACTTTGGCGTGGGAGAGAAGTGTTATCTGTTAAGTCTTTCTGGAGAAAGGCAGGAGAATAGACCAGGAAGGCAGAAAACAGACAAGAAGGGGATGACAAAAAGAAAAGGGAACAGGAACGTTAAGGCAGAAGCAAAGTGAGGGATAGAAAAGAGGGAAACCCTGGCACAGAATTTTCAGAATGTGGGGATCCTGTTTATACTGACAGATACCCAGCATTTCCATGGGGGAGGTCCTGTGTTTTGAAAAGAGAATGAAAAAAGTATTTTAAAAAATAAAACATTCCTATCAGTCTGTTGCTGTTACACTGTGGTCAAAATGATTCGGAAAGCGTTGCATTACTACAGACAATGACTTGCATTCATTCAGGGCTTACTGTCTGCCTGAACTGGGGGAGAAGAATGTTTCCTGTGGCACTTTAAGGTCATTGGGGGAAGGAAGGGAGGGAGGGAAGGAGGGTGAGGACTGATGTGGAGGCATTTTCAGGATGGCAGCGTCTGAATTAAAAGTCAGCTCACTTGTGGAGCTCAACTCGTTTCAAAGGAGACTGGCTTCTTTTTCTCGCCATTTCTTTGGCTCTGTGAATGTTTGATGAACTGTTTGGATCATTCCCTCCGTCTGTTTTGGTATATGTCTGTCTTTAAGTCTTTCTGTCTGTCCAGTCTGTCTGTCTGTATGACTGTGTGTGTCTCTGTTTCTTTCTCTGTGTCTATGTTTCTTTCTCTCTGTCTTTCTTTCTCTCTATATATATCTGTCTCTCTGTGTGTCTCTGTCTCTTTCTCTCTGTGTGTGTATGTCTCTGTCTCTGTCTTTCTCTATCTCTCTGCCTCTGTCTGTCGTAGATTTTGTTGGCAAAAGGTAAGTTTGTAATTGTCCTGCCTCCGATCAAATTTAAGAAACAAATGTACTTACAGAGAGGAAAAAAATGAATGGCTCTGCACTTGTAGCAACATACTGTCCCCAGAAATAGCAGCACCAGTTTCATGCAGAAAAATTTGTTGTGACTGTAAGCTCTGTACAATACAGACAGTACAAAACAATGCTGAGGAGTACCATCTGACACATAATCCGTGCCCCTGGTCTGGCATAATTATCATTCACAGATATGTTTAGACATTATCTTTGTGGCTGTAAGTGTTGCATGCCGGTTTGGCATGATAAAGAAAATGGTAGAGGCATATTGAACCTGATCCTGGAGGCTAGCTGGCTCAATGGTTAGAACATCGAACTGGTCATCTGATGTTGCTTTTCCTTTTGTTTCTCGGCTAGAGCTCCCAGGTTCACAAACGGTGAGATTTTGCCTACGCAACCGTTTTTGCCTACCATGAAGATAGCCACATTTCGACTTCGGGTATGTATGTTAGGTATGTTTGTATTTTCATAACCCACCAAACGCTGACATGA
>CM060318.1:42079797-42087297 GCA_030674155.1 Stramonita haemastoma
AGGACAGAATGAAAAAAAACAACGCAGAAGGACAAGAACAGACACAGACAAACGGTAAAAAAACAGAAGGACAAAAAGAGAAAAAGAATCTCGCAAACGGTTAAGTATCAGACTATAAATAGGTGAACAATCCTTGAAGATAAAGATAAGCAAAAGTCGTTCAGTGTTAAGTAAGTCCACTTGAAGGCACTTTTAAAGCTGCTGTGAACTCATGCCCCCTATTTTCCTCTTTGATTTTTTGTTTTGTTTTGTGGCTACAACTCCGAGGTTTTACAAATGGTGAGATTTTGCCTACGCGGCCGTTTTCGCCCTCCATAGAGGATACCCCATTTCGATTTGGGGATGTATGCAGGTATTTTCGTGATCCATAACCCACTGACGTGAATAGAAGGAGATCTTTAACGTGCATATTTGATCTTCTGGCTGTGAGTATACACGAAGGGAATTAAGGCGCTGGCAAGTTTTGTACTTAAAGTTGACATGGAAGATTGTAAATAAAAAAAAAAATTCACTAGGCGCAGCAGAGATTCGAACTCACGGTTTCATTGGCCCATGAGACTGAAGTCGAATGGTCTTAGCAGCTCGGCTAAGGCATCTTTCATGCCCCCATATATTGACTACTATCAATCATTTGGTGACCTCTAGCCTGCAGAACATCTCTTAGAATATAAGTAAAGCACTAAAAGTCTTTCCCTCGTAAAAGGTAACAAGGTAAAGGTGTCCCATAATCTAGGGGAGCGAGTGTCAGAGACCTCAGCTTCTCTGTGAGCCAGCATATTGAGGGCGGCGCCATCTCCCCTCCCTCGCTGCTTTACCTTCCGTGACCCTAAAGAAGGCAGGTACCCATTTACAGCTGGGTGAACTGGAGGACTGTACTGAAGCCAAGGCGGCAAACGACAGGTAACCACGCTCATCGTAGTGACAAAAAACAAGAATCTCATGTAAAGATTTCAAACAGAGTCTGTCTAATGCAAAGTACAAAACACTTACAGACAGTCTGATGTCATTGTTTTTAGTCATCGATCCTTAACACAGTTATTTAAGAGGGCTAAAATTAAAGGAATAAAATGAAATGAAATGAATTATGATGTGTTGTGTTGTGTGTGTGTGTTGTGTGTGTGTGTTGTGTGTGTGTGTGTGTGTGTGTGTGTGTGTGTGTGTGTGTGTGTGTGTGTGTGTTGTGTGTGTGTGGTGTGTGGTGTGTGGCTGGTGGTGTGTGCTGTATTGTCTCTGTTCTGTCTGTCTCTGTCTGTGTCTGTTTGTTGTCTGTCGCCTGTCTGTCGTCTGCTGTGTGTCTGTCGTCATCTCTCGTCTTCTGTTCTCTATCTGTCTGTCTTGTCTCCTTCTGTCTCTTCCCCTGTTCTGTCTGTTCTTCCTTCCTCGTCTGCCTGTCTGTGTCTGTCTGTCTTTTCTCGTCTCTTGTCTGTTCTGTTCTCTCTCTGTGTTGTCTTCCTTCGCCTTCCTCTGCGTCGTCGTCTGTCTTTCCTGTTTTCTGTCTGTCTGTCTTCTCTTCTTCTGCCTCGTCTGTCTGTCTGTCTGTCTGTCTGTCTGTCTGTCTGTCTGTCTTCTGTGTCTGTCTGTCTGTCTGTCTGCCTCTGTCTTCTCTGTCCTGTCTGTCTTCTCTCTCTCTCTGCTCTTACTCTGTTCTCCTCTGTCTCTTCTCTGTTCTCTGTCATCTGTTCTGTCTGGTCTGTCTGTTGTCTGTCTGTCTGTCTGTCTGTCTTTCTCGTCTTCGTCTTCTGTCCTTCTCTCTCTCTCTCTCTCTCTCTCTCTCTCTCTCTCTCTCTCTCTCTCTCTCTCTCCTCTCTCTCTCTCTCTCTCTCTCTCTCTCTCTCGTTGAACACATTAGCCATCACATTTCTACCCAAACACTCCACAAATCGAATTCACCGTCTGGGACTCAGACGCGGAAACACCAGTTCCGTCATTGTGATGGTGGCTGTCTCACTGAAAGACTGTATGTACCATGTACATAGGGGTGAAAGATAAATAGCGCTGTGAGGGACTAAGTGACAAGTGAGGTAATAGAAATCTTGCATAAGAAAAGCTTGAATAGGAAATTGCCTCGGGAAAAGCAAGAATTAGGACAGTAGTGTGTTTTTATACTGTCAGTCTCCCTTTTCCTTTTCTAACAGCTCTTCAAGTTGATTTTTCTACTGCTGTGTTTTATTCTTTTCAGTGAAATACTTATATTATATAAGTGCCTCGACTGTGGTGATATTTAAACCTGTTTTAAAAAATTAAGATAAACACATAGAATTTAACTACAAAGGCATGTTTTAAAGTTGGTATTTCTGAAATTGCAGAGAAAAAAAACCCCACACGTAAATCATTACAGAACAGTTTCAGAGGTTGACTGGACATGGCAAGTCTGTTAAAACAATAACAAAATAGAGAAGATGTTGTTTTTATCTTTTCATGTGCTTCAGGACAGAGGGCACTATCTCCCATCACCGCTTGTGCCTTTTCTGGGATCGTAGCATAACATTTCTCAATGAGTATTATACTTTTGATAGTTTTTCAATGTCAACCGAAAATTAGAAACTATCAGTTCATTTACCCAAACTAAGTATTTACATACAACTAGAATCACATCTTATATGACTGTTAGTCCTGTCTGCCTGTCCGTCTTTGTTTTGTTTGTTTTCTCTGTCTGTCTCTTTCTCTCTTGTCTGTCTCGTCTGTCTGTCTTCTCTCGTCTCTCGTCTGTCTGTCTCTCGTCTGTCTCTGTCTGTCTCGTCTGTCTGTCTGTCTCTGTCTGTCTGTCTGTCTGTCTCTCTTCTCTCTCTCTCTCTCTCTCTCTCTCTCTCTCTCTCTCTTTTCTCTCTCTCTCTCTCTCTCTCTCTCTCTCTCTCTCTCTCCTCCTCTCTCTCTCTCTCTCTCTCTCTCTCTCTCCACTCTCTCTTTCTATGACATAATACCCATCACATCTCTCTCCATAATACTCAGAAAATCGAATTCGTCGTCTGGAACTGGGATGCAAAACCATCAACTCTGTCACGTTGATAGTGGCTGTCCTGCAAAAGGACTGTATTATGTAGCAAGGCGTGAAAGATAAACAGGAGCCAGCAAGGGCTGAGTGACAAGCACAGTAATAGAAATCTTGCAAAAGAAGTTGTAATAGGCTGTAGCTCAAGGAAAACTTCGCAACCTCCCCCAAAGAAAAAGAAGGAAAAAATAGAGTGCTGGTGTGCTTGTATTTGGGGTTGTGTTCACAAATAAAGGACACACGAATGAAGAAAAGAACGGGGGAAAATTGACGAACAAGTGATTGAAAGTGGTTCTTGAATGAAGGAACCTATGATGAATGAATGAATAAAAACCAGCGAACGAAAAATGAATGTGATACAAGATAAATAACTGAATGAAAATGACAACGGATATACAAACAAACAATTGAAGGAGTTAGTGAATGAACGAATATAATGTTGAATGAATGAACGAACAATAAAAATCGAACCAACGAAGAACAAACCAACAACCCCCCCCCCAAAAAAAAAAAAAAAAAAGAATGAATGAACCCACATAATGAATAAATCCATGAA
Organism: Stramonita haemastoma; assembly: GCA_030674155.1. Classification (NCBI taxonomy): domain Eukaryota; kingdom Metazoa; phylum Mollusca; class Gastropoda; order Neogastropoda; family Muricidae; genus Stramonita; species Stramonita haemastoma. The sequence continues at coordinate 42,083,343 of CM060318.1, forward strand.
TCTATGAATGAATGAATCCATGAATGAATCAATCCTTTGAATGAATGCGTAGAAGTGTAGATCTTGTCAGACAGCAGTTACGTGTATGTGTGTGGCTGAGTAGAGAGGGAGAGGAGAGAGCAGCGATGCATGATGGTTCACCTGAGTGATTTGCAGCATATGGTGCCCATTTGCTCCCTTCTCAACACTCCAGCAGTCCACATTGCAGCGGCAACATAGCCTAATTCCCCCTACTGTCCGAAATTGTGTACCTGGAACTTTTTTGTTGTTCGTTGGTTGTTTTGGTTGTCTTAGAAGAAAGTCTGAGAAATTGAAGTTTGAAGAGTATGGTTGCTTACCCTTGTTTTGTTTGTTGTCTGCCTCTATGTCTGTTTGTTTGTTCCTCAGCCTGTCTGTATGTTTTCCTTTTATCTGTCTTGTATGTCTGTGTGCAAGTCTGCTGGGATATTTCCTTCTTCTGTTTGCTTCTTTGTGATTTTGTCTCTTTGTTATATAGCTACTCCTCTCTCTCTCTCCTCTCTCTCTCTCTCTCTCTCTCTCCTCTCTCTCTCTCTCTCTCTCTCTCCTCTCTCTCTCTCTCTCTCTCTCTCTCTCTCCTCTCTCCCCTTCTCTCTCTCTCCTCTCTCTCTCTCTCTCTCTGTGCGTGTGTGGGGGGGGGGGGGGGGGAGGGTCATGCACAGAAGCTGGTTTCTTGCCAGAGTATTGCTGTAGGCCTAACTAACCTACAGGGTGCTTCATGTATTCTATCTTACATTCCTTTTGAAAGCTGAATACTATGTGTGTTTTTCTTCTTAACCTAGAGCTTAGTGATTTACCAGAAGCGAAACTTTGCAAATGAAAATATTTTACCCACCATTAATGTACCTGCATTCAAACTTCTGGAAAGAATACTTTTAAACTATTTAAACCATCAAGATCCAAGCGACTTACAGCCCTATATATGCAATACGATACAATACTGCAGGTACACATAACGTAAAAGAACTGGGGGTACATTTTGTGCAAGTGCATTTTTTCACAGATGCCTTTCTTCTTGGGTGTCTACTCTGGTTATCCAGTGATGAAAAACGAAGCTGATGTATTCGATGAACCTGAAGAGGTTTGCCACAGAAACAAGACAGACTGTTTGCTGAAACACCAGCCACTCAAAGCAGACTGAGGATTGCTGGTGTCAGGTGTAAGCAGACACATCCCTTGTCTCACGTGCAGCGTTCACAGTGCAGCCATGGGCACTCTATCTGCTCTGTCTAGGTTCCAGTCTTTCTGTCAAAACACAGCAGTCTGTAGAAAGTTGCCACCTAGACTTGTTGCTGCTAAAGGAAAAATGTTTTGCTTCTGAGGCAAGGTCTCCTCACTTACCCCTGTTCACAGAGCTTCAAGTGTGCTGCATCTTCCCCGAAATCTTGTTTTCTAAAACATGTCATTCCATGGTCTCTTATATCTCACCAGTTTGTTTGTAAAGCGATCAACTGTGGACAAGTTTGCTTTAGAGGCAGAAGGGTTCTGGTTTTGGTTTGTTTGGTTTAGTTGGGCTTTTCCCTTTCCTTTTCTTCACTTGCCTGTTTGTAACATCTTTGTTTCTATGTTTATTTACTTTGGAGAAAGAAAGTTGGTTTTCTGCATAGTCTGTTGCCTTGTCTTACAATTTTTGTACCTCTGCCTCCTACCTATTCTCAAACTCATGAGATCTGCCTGTATCCTGTCCTTGTGATCCTTGCTTACACATCTGCATGCATTCCTTAAAAAGCATTGTGTGTTGGCTAGATATTATTTGTTTCTTGTAACTGTTTTTAGGTAAAGTTTGCTGTTTGAAGAACAAACCATGACTAATTTGTTTTTAGTCATTGTTGCTCGAAATCAGAAAGTAGTTTTGATTTTTGTTATATTCACGACTATCCTCAAAGCTAAAATGTGGTTGCCTTGATAAAAGTAGAAAAGGTTGTATATATAAAATCTCACCTTTGGTGAACCTCACCATGGAACCAAAAACAATCTATGTATTGCTAGACTCATTTCTAATAGTTGCGCCAGCTCATGTGTGCAATCCATGCTTAGTTGAGATACATTAATTATAGTTTGATTCTTCATGGGAATCTGGGTTCTTTCGGTTATAACAGAAGATACATAAATAAAAAGGAAAAAAAATACCTGCAATAATTATTCAAAGGGAAGCCATTCACGCTCAGCTTCATAATGTTACAAATAACATGTAAGGTATGTACAAGAAAACTGTGCCTGGATGAGCTCAACAAAGGGTAGATCATTATACATGTTACAATTAACCCAGCTAGCAGACACCCTGAAAATTAGCAAAAGGGCAAAGTCTGTGGGGTGGTATGCTTTCATGTTGATATTACTCTTTTCTTTCCAGTTTGCTTTGTTAACTAGTGATGGAGAATGGAGCTGATGTATTCAGTGAGCCTGAAGAGGTTTGCCACAGAAAGGAACACTTCTTGCTGAAACACCACCCACTCAAAGCAGGCTGAAGATTGCTGGTGTCAGGTGTAAGCAGACACATCCCTTGTCTCACGTGCAGAGGTCACAGTGCAGTCATGGGCACTCTATCTGCTCTTTGTGGTCTCCAATCTTCCTGTCAAAACACACCAGCTGCAGGCATTTGCCACCTAAACAGCTTTCCTTGTGAAAGGGAAGGAACTGAAAATGTTTTGCTTTTGAGGCAAGATGAACTCACCTGTGTTCACAGAACACTGAAGATAATGCGTCTTCTCTGAAATGCTGTTTTCAAAACATGTCATTCCATGGGCTCTTAAACCTCACTAGGTGGCTTGAGAAGGGATCAACTGTGTTGAAGAAAACAGCTTTGTTTTTGGTTTTGTGTTTGTTTGCTTTTTTCTTTGTTACTTTTAAGGGCATTTTTGTTAGGTTGTTTTGTTTATTTCTTGAAAGAGGAATTTATTCTTTGCTCGGTTTCTGACTTTTCTTGTCTTGTTTTCAATATGCATGTCTTGGTCTTTTTTCAAGTTCAGCAAGTTTTTCGTATCCTGATCTGTGTGTACCTTATTGAATATTTGTAAGTATTCTTAAAAGAATTCATGATGTAAAATTTAATCTAAATACAGGACAGTTTGACTTTCGTTCAATTATTTTTCAGACTTGAAATTTTAAATGACTTTCTTCTGGTTCATTTTGCTTGTTTGTTTAAGCACAGGTCAGCTTTGTGTGGGGGTCTACATTATGCAAGATCACAATTATCAAAAGTCAGTTTTATGTGTTGCACTATGTCCTCTCATATCAAATAAAAAGAACTGCAATGATTGTCGAAAATAACAGCTTTTTGTCTTCAAAGTGTTGCCAAAAGAATCATATGGAAAAAACAACAACAACACAAAAAAAGCAAATATATGTTAGGAATCAGTTATGTACCTTTTCCTACAAAACCCATTCAATGAAGACGTACAGAAAGCTACCACAGGGAGAAAAATGTCATAGGGAGACTATTTTACTTAGAACACCCTTTTCCTTCCAGGGTATCTTGTTAACCCTTGATGGAGAACAGAGCTGATGTATTCAGTGAACCTGAAGAGGTTTGCCACAGAAACAAGGCAGACTGTTTGCTGAAACACCAGACACTCAAAGCAGACTGAAAATTGCTGGTGTCAGGTGTAAGCAGACACATCACTTGTCTCACGTGCAGCAGTCACAGTGCAGTCATGGGTACTCTGCTCTGTCTGGACTCCAGTCTTCCTGTCAAAACATGCTGGTGTGTAGGTTTGTGGTGCCTAAAGTTGTGTTTGTGAAAGGAATCAGGCTTAACAATACTTTTTTTTCTTTTTGACAAAAGTTGGGGGGTTTTGCTATTCTTTAAAAATGAAGATTTTTTTACTGTCTTAAAAGCACGGACAATTTTGCTTTTATTTTTATGTTTATCTTATGTTTTAAGGCAAGCATTTATGTTGGTTAAAATGACTATTTCTTCTTGTGCCTTTTTTTCTAT
>CM060318.1:42092297-42109797 GCA_030674155.1 Stramonita haemastoma
GTGTCAAAACACTTCACACCAAGGCAGCCACTCCCACCCATGGCGCTAAGGAGGGGAAGTCAGTGACAGTATGTTCCTTTCCTGGTAAACAAGCTTTCTTATGCTTCCGCCATTTCCTTTCTTTTCCTCGCTTTGAAGCAGGATTTTAACTTTTATCTAAAAAGAAAAGGCCTTGAAAAAAAACAACAACCCAGAATAGCAAAACAGAACGAAAACGGAAGACATGAACAATGAAAAAACAAACAAACAAAGAAATAAAGAAGTGTGAAACTTCCAGTGCTAAATGAGTTTTAAATAGTTTAGAAAATGTCCCAGGGGCAATAGATCATCGCCTTTAAGTTTGGCAAAGCTACAGTTAACGGGGATGAGGAGCATTGGCATGACTGTGCCTTCCATTCCAGTCATGTTGTTTATAGCCCAGGACCATGACTATACATGGTTTAACTGGTAAATATTCTCTGCAATAGACATGACTAAATTTCAAACCAGATTAGCCCCAACAGACCAAAACAGTACATCCAGGTGCATCTAATCTAATCTAATGTAATCCTGCTGTCTATAGCCAATCACAGAGACCATATTGGGGATGTGACCTCGAAAATTTTTTAATCTCAAATCAAAACTGTGCAAATCTGTACAGATTAAACCAGTGTTTAAAACTAACCCTATCATTCTTTGCACCGGCATCCTGACGATACATAAATAAGAGTCACTGCGTTATGGGAGAAACCACATTAACAACACGCAAAATGAGATAAAACCCAAACCAGATTAATTGAAACAATATTGTTCTCGGTGACTAACTGTGACATCTTCACGTCCACTCATATCAGATGGGAAATGCCTGGGTCTCTCAGCTGCATCTAAAAGAACAAAAAGTATATCAAGCTGGCCAGAAACTTGAAGGAATCTATCTGGTTTCCAAACTAGAGCTCTCATAGGAGAAGTTGGGCAAAAACTGTTTGTATGCACATCTGCCAATGATACCATGACATATCTGTCAGTTTATTAAAGCTAGACGATCAGAGCTCTAACGGCAGTCACAGGGCAGCTGAAATGTGTTCCTGCAGGATTTTATTTAAGGAAAGTAAAAGTAAACTTCATGAAGTGGTTGTCTGCAAACAATAGGCGTCTCCATGACGTGAATCTAAATGCAGCCACCTATACAGGAACTGATTGACTGCATTTAGACTCACGTGTCTCCCTGTCATAATTATAGTAGTGTTAAGTCATCTAACCCAAAAAATTACGTCGCCTCCAGGTGCCCAAAGCACACAAAAAGAAGGAAAGAGTTTTTCCATGAAATGCCACATTACCTTATTTCAACATCCATCTCTACTTCCTCCCATCCCTTTCCCTTATCCCCCTCCCCCCTCGCCTCTTCTTCTGTAATTTCACCCCACCCTCAACCCCAGAAAAAAAGACCAGCAATGGCAAAAATGAGGGGGTGGGGAAAGGTGGGGGAGAAGGAGATGTAGATATACATTGTATTTCGAAGGAAAAATTAACGAAGTGTGATGATATTGCACAATGATCAATGATCATGGTAGGGTGGCGGATGCTGCTGCTGCTGCTGCTGCTGATGGTGGTGGTGGTGGCTGCGGTGATGATGCTGTTGATGGTGATAATAGATGGAGTCAGAATAAAAAGCATGACTGATCATGCTGAACTTAAATTTTGAAGAAAATCTTCCACAGACAAGGAACAAAGAGAGAGAGAGAGAGAGAGAGAGAGAGAGAGAGAGAGAGAGAGAGAGAGAGAGAGAGAGAGAGAGAGAGATAACGATAACGATAACGATAAGGATGAGAGAGAGAGAGATAACGATAACGATAAGGATAACGATATTTATTCAAGAAAGGCCATAGCCCCATTTGAAGGGGTTTACAAAAGGCACATAATTATAAGAACGTTATAGACAAGTACATAAATGTTCGTACAACGGACTGCAATGCAATGCGTACACACACAGTTATACTGCTTTCTGTGTTATGAATCAAACTACTTCTTCTTCTTAAAGACTTGTAGATATAAATAGCAAGATTTTTCAAAACATTTTCATTTTTAGAGGACATGAGCAAAATCATTCTAAAGTGAGCTGGTCTGCAATAATATTCTTCAGGAATGTATTCTCTTCTTAAATCATTTAGCACTGGACAAGAAAAAATAAAATGAACTTAATCCTCTCTGTCAAGTCTACACATAGGACATATATAATTTTTCTCACCTTTCCTATATCTTTGACTATGAACTGCTATTTCAGAGACACCAAATCTGAATTTAGTCAGCGCACATCTAATAAACTTGTTCATATTCAATTCAATATATGGTTCTTTAAGGATATTTATTTTCAAAAGCTTATACAATAAAAACCAATCACTATTCTCAATATGACTGGCCCAATCTTGCCACCTACAATCTATTATGCGTTGCTTAAAACAATTAAAAAAAACTTTTAACACAACCCACACCCTGATTGTTCCATACACAAGAAAACCCATAACTATCTAAACACTTTCGAATATTTGTTGCCCAAGTTATTTTACCTCGGCTGTCTAAATCATAGAGAGATTTATAAGCTTGGGCTTTCGCAGAGAGAGAGAGAGAGAGAGAGAGAGAGAGAGAGAGAGAGAGAGAGACAGAGAGAGACAGAGAGAGAGACAGAGACAGAGAGACAGAGAGACAGAGACAGAGAGGCAGAGACAGACAGACAGACAGACAGACAGAATGAGAGACGGATGGACACAGACAGACTGATGCAAACACTCAAAAGAAACCAATAACGAGGGTGAGATGCAACAAAAAAGTCTAACAGTCTTGCAACATCTGATATTATGGGTTTTTAACGTGTGTGCATGGGATTTAGCATGCCGGGCTCTGCACATGGTACTTCACCTCCTAGTCTCTCTCTATCTTCTTCTTCTTCGCAATTTTTCTTCACAATTCTTCTTCTTCCTCGCGGAAGGCTCAGACAGCAAATATTGTTTTCTGTCATACGAGCAAAAATCAATGGATTGCCCTGCTGTTAAGTGCCTGAATGAAAGATATGGCCTAGCACATCCCACTTTGGTGTGTTAAAGAACTTAAGTCTTTCTGGAAAAAAGGCGGGAGAATGGACCAAGGGGACAGAAGAAAGATACGAAAGAGATGGCCGGAAGAAAAGGAACAAGCCAGCGCATAAATCCTAAAGAATTTGTTGAGAATGTCTGAAAGTTATTTCAAGCCAAATACATTCTTTATCATATTTTTCAAGATGTGTTAGCCTCTAGTACGTTAGAGAACTGGCACAGTATAAAAGTAGCCCAGATGACCTAGGAGTGACGGGATCAATTCGGAAAAAAACCATAATTTGCCATGTACATATCTGAATCCGGAGTACTACTGGTTAGTCTAGAATTTGAAAAAAACCCAAAATACGTGAAAGATAAGTTAAGGCCGTTGTTATGTAAAATTCCTAACATATCAGTGGTTTTTTTGGCTGTCCCTCCTGCCTCCTACCACCATCCCATTCATTCCATTCCTTCCTCCTTTCCCTCCCTCCCCCCTTTTCATCTACTATCTCTACCCATGTTCATACTCCTATTTTGTCAACATTTACAGTCTTGGGGGGGGGGGGGGGGGGGGGACAACAACCCCCACCAAAAAACAACAACAAAAAACCCCTGTGCTTACATTCTGTTGCAACATTCAAGGTAAACACAGGTCATTTTAGCGAAAAAAAAAAGTTCAAACAAGCAAGCAGCAATATAGAGTTATCGTCCCTTGTAACGTAACATGGCGCGATCTTAGCAGGTGAGCATGAGTTCAATGTTGGGGTTGAGGACAGACAAGGAGTACTTTGTGAATTTTAGTGGTTAGGCGATAGTCTCCAGTTTTTACTTTCTCAGGTGGAATGATACGCACACATACTATCACAAGGTAATTAGTTTCAATTTGCCTTTTTCCGTGGAATAGAATTTGAAAATCTCACACCGGGCACAGTGACAGTGGAAGTAAGCACTGAATTTCAGTTTGTCCTGACACTGTGTATTTACAAGCTTAGGTTACAGATTTCAGGCACTTAAAAAAATTTTTTTAAAAAGAGTCCTTTAACTTTCGTTGAGTTACATTTATTTTCTATCTAGTATTTGGAAGCAAAGTTTTTCGGCGATATTTCTGAGTCGGAAGTTCACCAATGCCAAGGTAAGATTTTGCCTATAGGAGCGTTTGCTAGCCAAATTCAGTCATATTCCAGTAAGCTATCAAAGTAACTTCATTTTGATTGTGGAGGTGTCTAAACATGACACTGATGTGATGCATTTTATAAATTGTGTTGTACGTTCCGAATTCAAATCATTTAGGATCAAATTTATAACATTTATTCATAGTTCTGGGCTGCCAAACTGCTAATTCAAACTACGATGTAATGGGGAAAAACTTTTTCCTTGCAAAGCCCATCCCTTTCAGTTGACAAATCATATACTGTGTATGTTCGTGTCATCCATGCCAGCAGCCCTTGCTGGTTCTTCAGTTGTGGTTTGCAGGGGGGGGGGGGTGTAATGGGTTCAAAATGTTATGCATATTGAGCATGAGTAAAGCTATGAAAGGAATGACATAATGTGTTAGAACTTGGTGTTAGGAAATAGAGGATTCATTTGCCTCGTTCAGCAGCACAATCCCAACAGAGCCATGATCGTTACACTACAGAATGTATGCAAAATATCACTCCCATTGTTCACTTCAACATGATGCAGAATCCTTGAAAAATTATGTCCATCTTTTTACATGGAAAAACTAGTACACACAAAAGCTTTGTCTCTCTGTTTCTCTGTCTCTCTCTCTCTCTGTCTCTTTGTCTGTCTGTCTGTCTGTCTGTCTGTCTGTCTGTCTGTCTGTCTGTCTGTCTGTCTGTCTCTGTCTCTCTCTCTCTCTCTCTCTCTCTCTCTCTCTCTCTCTCCTCTCTCTCTCTCTCTCTCTCTCTCTCTCCTCCCTCCCTCCCCTCCCTCCTCTTTCTCTCTCTCTCTGCTTTTACAGTTTCATATTAGTGACACACATGTTTGTCTGTTTACAGACACTGGCTGGCTGTGATGGACCTTGTCACCAAGGACACCAGGATGAAGGTGTCAACACTACAGTCCTGCAGAGTTCAGGACATCTTTACTGTATGTATTTCTTTCTTAAGATCTCTGTTGAGGTATATAGAAGGGGTGATAAAGCAAAAATACATTAGCAAAGATTTGAAGGGCTTCTTGACTTGGTGTCTGGGACCAGAAGGTATGCTGGTCTTTTACTGTTGAATTATACTTTTAATCCTTTGTTTGTACAGCCGATGCATAAGATTGAAAATTTTCAGGTCTTTCAAGGCTGAACTACAGCAGAGAAGACATTATTTTTATATTAGTTGAATATACACCAAGTTAAGTAAATTAAGACAACATGAATGGAGTGCAATGGAAGGCAGTACATTGCAAAAGACAGACAAAATAAAAATAAAAACGGTTTAAATAAAAAAACAAAAACGAAACCAAATAATAAACCAAATAATGAATAATAATTAAACCAAACAATGAACTAAAAATGGAAACAGAACTAAAAATTAAAAAACTCAAATAAAAGCCACTTAAAACAGGAACAAGCAAAACAAAGCAAAGGAAACAAACAAAAATGCAAGAAAACTAAACTGGAAAATTGAATTGGGGGAGGGGGGAAAGAGACGAGCACTGCAAGGACTCCCATGGCTTGTGGCTGTGTTCTGGTCCTGCATTTAAATAAAACTCCAGATCAACTTCAGGCTTTGAGTACAGTGGGATTTGCCTGGATGTAGTTGTTGTGTGGTAAGTTTGTAATGAGTGGTGTGAGAACAGCTGGACTGGTGCTTGGCAGATGATGAAACTGATAAACCTGTGAGATGAACTAAAAGAAATAAAATCTATAAAAAAAAACGCATTAAAATAAAATGGGAAAAAATCCCAAACATTACAGAGACTGAACTAAACATTAAAAACTAAACTAAAATGAAACAAATAACCCTAAAGGAAAATAAACCAAAAAATTCCAAACCTATAAAGGAAAAATTTCTTTTAAAATGCTCAACCCCCCCAAAAAAAAAAACAACTGAAACTAAATGAACAACCTTCCACCCAAAACTCAAATCAGGCAAACCAAGTGAACAACTCCCAAACCAAAAAATAAATAAGCAAAAACAAACAGGGACAATTTTTTTTGCAGGAAAATGGACATCATTGTCAACAGTATCATCATCATCAGTCTGTTGACCAAGATCATCATCATCATCATCATCATCATCATCATCATCATCATCATCATCATCATCATCATCAGTAGTCCCTTGACCAAGATGGTTATCTAGAGGAACCTGAGCATTGAGCATTACAGCAGGCAACAGTTTTATTTTTTGCCAGGCTGGTCTGTATTCAGCCTTTCACAGCAGTACTGGTTTGAAATCCGGACCAACAGCTTATTATGTATGTGCTTCTTTTTTTTTTTTTAATCAATGATGATCTCTTTTACCAGAAATTAGATGAGGTCCAGACAGTTTCAGACAGGCCCAGAACCATCAGAAGCCTTCTTCATCGCTTCAGACATAAGGTATAGATTAATCCTCTTTTTCTCTTTCTGTCTTGTCTGATCTTTGTGCATATCTGTAAGTTATTTAAATACTGTAATTTTCAGGTTGTTTTTATTCTGCCCCCTTTCTCTGTTCGGTTTTTCTGTCATTGTAGGATTGTTTACAACTGTGTCTGGTGTATCCACCATTTCTGTCTGTCTGTTATCCACCATTTCTGTCTCTGTTATTCGCCATTTCTGTCTGTCTTTTATCTGCCATTTCTGTCTGTCTGTTATCCGCCATTTCTGTGTGTGTTTTGTCCGCAATTTCTGTCTGTTTTTCACCTGGCATTTGTCTTTTATCTACCATTTCTGTCTGTCTATTGCTATTTTTGTCTTTTTTTCTAGAGAAGGGGGCCTAATTTCATTTTGAAAATGCTTAATACAATGTGTAAAAATCAGTTTGTCAACAGGGAAACTACTATCAAGGAGTACACAACACTGACAGCCTGCCTTCCAGCATGAAGAATAACCAAGGACAGGTAAGAAAAAGAGTCCTATATCACTCAAATGATTTGAATAAAATAACTATGCAGTTTGAAACGCGGGATTCTCTTTTCTCAGGTTCAATGGTGGTTTTGAAATCATGAGCACATCATAGCTGTCAGTTTCCCCCAGTTTGAGCTCCTCTCAGCTGCTAATTATCCTAGCCCGGCCCAGCCCAGCCCATATGTGGACAGCTGGTGCTATTTATAGCAGAAGTGGACCACACTTGGACTAGGTAAAAGATAGGAGGGGGTTAAATTTAGCACTCTTGACTAGGCCCTACTGAGTGAAGTTGGATTTGTGCACTGTGATGGTCTACAACTGTGTCCAGTGTTTTTTGAATAGTTAATATTGGTAAAATAAGGTTAAATATTAGAGATTGGTTGTGTATGTATGGAGAAAGGTTTTTTTTTTTAATTTATCAGAGGAATTCATTACACTATCTTTTTGGGGGAGGGATTTTGGTAAAAGAGAAACTTATCATTTTGAAAGTATTGTGACCATGTGAATGTATAGTTTATGCTTATGAAACTTTTACCATTTTCAGTCTGACTAATGATGATTTACTACTTTCAGGATCTTTAGTGCTGGAAACAAGTGCCAAGGAACTGTCATCTCAAGCTGCACCCTGCCAGAAGTTGTCAAGTCCATTGTCATCATGCCTGCCTCAAGCATTGGTCGCCAAAGAAAGTGGAGGAAAATTGGTAATACTTCTCTCTGTGTGACTATGAATGTATGCCTTTGGTTTTATCAGGTCGTTGTGTCCATATCTGTAATCCACTCTGCCTGCCTTTCTATGTATATCTGTTTGTGTCTGTCTGTCTGTCGGTCCTGTTTCTCTTTATGTGGAACGAAGTCTGTCTGGTTTCTTTTTGCCCTTTCCTGTCTGTCTTGAGTCCCTGCAGTCCTGCATTTCATGTTGAAAATGTTTCGCTGCCATGTAATAGAATCAGTCTGTCGACAGAGCTCCTGTCCAAGTATGTGGGCCTGTCAACGTCACACCTGCCTACATGGAGGGGAGCCAAAAGATCCCATGATAGAACAACAGTTCAGGTGAGAGAATTACAGATTTTATTTGTAGTTGACTACTTAATGTGGAGTAATTAACTCAATGTAGTGTAAAAACAAACAAACAAACAAACAAAAAAAACCCCAACCGCCCCCCCCCCCCCCCCAAAAAAAAAGAGAAAAAAACACACCTCAATGTAACATATATGTTCATGAAACTTCTAGGATTGTTAGTATGACTGATGATGAATTACTGTTTAGTATGACTGATGATGATTTACTGTTCAGTTTGACTGGTGATGACTTACTGTTCTGTATGACTGATGATGATTTACTGTTCAGTATGACTGGTGATGATTTACTGTTCAGTATGACTGGTGATGATTTACTGTTCAATATGACTGGTGATGATTTACTGCACAGTATGACTGATGATTATTTACTGTTCAGTATGACTTATGATGAATTACTGTTTTCAGAGTCTCTGGGACTGGAGAGAAGTGGCAAGGAAGGTACAAGTAACAGACAGTGACCAAGAACTGAAGTCTGTCAACAAGGTATAGTTCTACATACTTCTGTATTTTTATTTTTATCTCTTATTTCTTAATTTCTTTCTTACTTCTGTATTTTTATTTTTATCTATTAAACTTGCAATGGAGGGGTTGAAGATACATTATGACATTATTTTGCATCAATCTTTGTGGATTTAATCTTTGAAAATGTTGTCAAGTCGTTTTAATATCTAAACACAATGCAATGGTGAATTTTTACAAGGGCTGTAATGAATAAAAGATCTGTAAAGAATATTCTTAAGTCATTGTATTTCAAAATGAAATGTTCAGTTGAATGTAATGTGTAAGCCAAGGAAGCAAAATAATTTTCAGTGTTGCTTATTATTTGTCATTCCTTTCAGGAAATGTGGAGGTGAACTGAATCAAGTGACAAGGATTGGGCATCATGGTGGAACGACAGCCATCATGAACATCTTGATGGAGGAGTGGTATGATCACACTATGTAGAGGTAATATGTGAGATGAAAAAGAAAGTGGGGTTATATAAATGTGAAAGCATCTTTAAAGAATAACTGAATTTATCAAGTTTCAAGGAAGTAAAAATGACTCATTTAGGTATTTGACCTAATAAATCAAAACATGAAACAGTGATGGTTTTGAAAAGTCATTTATGCATTTTATAAAATAATAACATTGAATCTTTTTGATGTTTCAATCAATGAACTTGAAAAAAAAGTGAAACTGACCCATTTAGGAATTTGACCTAATAAAGCAAAGTATGAAACGGTGATGTTTTTATTTTTTATCATGAAATCATATCATTGAATTAAATTGATGTTTCAATCAATCAATTTGATAATAAATTGCAGCATTTTTAAAAGAATGATTTTTAATTTATTATGTGTTGTAGGGGTATGAAAAAGTTATTTTAATATTTAAGTAAATAAAGCAAATAGCAAAACATGTGACCATGTCTTGAAAGCATTGTAATATTTCAGCAAAAAAAAGTCGGTATTTTTCCCGTTACTGATGACTGCTTACGTGCTTACAGGGATCACTGGACTGGAGTCACCTGGCAAGGAACACAGTGCCATCCAGCATATCCCCATGTCAGTGTCCAGAATGATCAGGTCGATAGGTGTTTGTCATTGATTTTTTTTCTTTGATGCAGCATTTATCTGTGTCTATGTCTATACCAGTCTGTCATCCTCTGCATCTTCTGTCTTGTTTCCCACACTTCTTGTTTTCTTTCTTCGTGTTTCCTTCTGTGTCTTTCTGTTTTTACTCTCTGATGTCTGTCACTCTGTCTCCTTCAGAGATCATGTATTTTGTTTAGAAAACTTATGTAATCCCATATGATATTTGTTTAGGATAGGATAGGATCAGTATGTCAGTGGAATAGCTGCCAAAGTCCATAATTTGTCATCAGAAGACTGTAGGCCATACTGTAATATAAAGTCGTAATCATGGATAAGAAAAAAAATTAGCAGTGATATAAAATAACTTTAGTTAGACATCACTTCAGGAAAATGAAAATCTATGTGGAGCTATATCAACCACACTCAGCCATTTCCTTCAGTTTATTAGTTTTACAGATCTTTAGCTTTCTCCTCGTTATCCCTAAATAAATGAATGTTTATAGACTTCAAATATATTTTGTTATCTGTCATGGCTTTAATATTTGAGCATTGACTAGCATGAAGAAAATGTACCAAATTTTGTACTCTGTGTCGCTACTCCGTGTTGGCTACTCGCTGCAACCGTGAACAAAGAGTTCGGAACACATGGAATCATCCAGCAACTCTCTGCATTTCACCTTGGATAGGCTCACGAAGCTATATTAAGCTGCACTAGTCAGAGTATCATGCGGCCGCCGCGTTAAAAATCTGCAAACAGCAAATCCGCTATAGCTGACGGCCGTCCAAAACCGTTGCCTTACATTGATCCCGATAGCAGACGTCCTCTGAGAGTATAAAGCAAAGCATGAACTACAGCAATTGCAGAGGTCACTCTCTTAAAATTCAAAAAAGTTGTGGCTGAACTGGTGAGTTGTGGTGTACTTCCAGTGTATTTACTTGCAGGAAAAAGTATCAAGATAACTTTTGGACAAAACAGGTAAAAGCGAAAGCTTTTTGTTTTGAACATAGTAGATTTCTTTATATACAGAGCTGTTTAGTCTCTACTTGATATAACATATTCTTAAATTCATTGCAAGTCTAGTTTTCTCCCTCCCTGGGATTAAGTGCTTGGCAAAAGAAATTGGAGACTGCTTTTTCTGAAGGTGGAGATGTGAAGCGTACTTTGTCAAATTTTTCAATCAGCAAAAAGATCAAGATAATACTTGTCTCAGATAAAAGTCCAGTGTCTTACACTACACCATCAGTGTGCTACCCTATCCATAGCTTTTTAAAATTCCCTCAAATGAGTTCTTTAAGAAATAAAAGGATTGAAAGTGACGAGATTGTTTTGTACAGGTGAGGATTTTCGTTTCCATTTTCAGAGTGATAAAGCAACAAAAAATAAAGCAGATTACTGTATTCAAAACACATAATAAAATTGAGAATATAAATACTTGATTATATGAAGAAAAAAATCACACACACACACACACTCACACTCACACTCACACACACACACACACACACACACACACACACACACACATATATATATATTCATATATATAGTTTGTAATTTTGAATGTTTGAAGACAATGCCTTAAGAGTAATGTTTATTCACTGATGTACATGTAAACATCTAAAAGTGTTTGAATCAAACTGTTGCTGTCTCTGAGCTTACTGAAGCTACTTACTGCTTTCAGGAGCTGCGGAGCCAGAAATCTAGTGCCCAAGAATCTGCTGTGGACAAGTCACTAGGGACTAAACAGGTATGGTTTTATTTACGCTTCTCTGTCTGCACTGTACTTGTTTCACTGGCCAGCTCTTAAATCTTGCTTTCATAAAGAATGCCTTAAAAAATGAAACCTCTTATAATTAATAAAATTTTGATCAGCACCACAGTTTAGCAAAAAGGATTGCATTCTTGAAAAATAAAAATGTGTTAGAGCATAAGTGTTACAACACCGTGGTCGGAACTGAAAGTCAGAATATACATGATGCCCTACCTCTGAATCAAGGTACACTTAAGACAAAAATGAGTGGCTTCTAAGATATATCATACTCAGTACTCGTGCACAGTGAAATAACAGTGGTTCAGTACATATAGGGTTTGTACATGAGCCTGGGACTCTAAAACAGTCCTGGGAGAAAGTCTAGGAAATATGAGGAGTCTATTAGCTTGTACCAGACCTGCCTATCTGACTTTTTAAACAGATTGTTTGACCCCAGATACAAAAATACATATTCACTGATAAAAAATGATTTTGACGACCACAAAAAATGAGAAAAAGTAACTATGACAAAGAGAAAAAAAATTATATAAAAAAAAACTGACAAAGAGTAAAAGGGACGTAACTCTTCTATGCTGATTACTTCCAGTCTCGGTGTTACATCACACGTCATTACTAGATAGCAAGTGAACTCTCGATCACAGAACATCTTGCGTACACGTTAAATCCTGTTCTGCTTTTCGTAAGAGTAGGCTATTATGTGCCAGTAGGAACATGACAAAATTTACCAAACTACATACACACGGGGACTGGATGTAAAAAAGCACATGAGTGCTTATTCCATTATCTTCGATATAAAAGAATGAATAAATAAATAAAATAAGTATATGTACTGCTCGTACATTTCATTTTTCTTGCTTTTATATCACCATAGATCTGACAGTTTTTTGCCCATAACATGTGGTATTTTACCTGCATTGTTCTTATAAGTTGGTGTTGAAACCATGATACAGGTATGACAGCAAAATTCCCGTGCAGTAGTGTTTTTGCCTGTCTTGCATTTCAAAGATCACAGGAGATTAAATTCAAATTTACTTTACTCCAGAAGAGAAAGAGAGGATGCACATATGTGCACATGCACACCCATACCCACACCACCCACCCACACACACCACTTCATCTTAGTGTCTTGCTACTTGGTAGGATGAATTATTGACAAAGTTTAACTAATGAAATATGCTTAAAACTCTGTGTAAGCAAGCCAGAGCCTTTAGAATGTTTCTTTTTTTATCTCCAGGAGGAGGAGGACATCACCAGACTTCAAGGACACCACAGTGCATCAGGAGGACGATTCGTGATCACTTGTGACATTTCATTGATGTGGACGCCTGTATTTGAATAAGAATACCCCTAACACATCCTAGTGCAAAACCTCCTGCAAAAACTTTGTGGAACGTGACACCTTTTTTGCAAAGTGAGTCGTGCAAAACCCGAGGAAAAACAGCAACATGAAACATGAGTGGTGGGTACTAGTGCAAAACCTCCAATACTTTGTGGAACATGAACTTGCAAAGTGAATCAGCACAAATAGCTTCAGGAAATTCTGTGCAAGAAATTTCCACTTTTCTATCTCACTCTTTGTTTCCGTCTTTCTACTTAGTTTTCTATTTTCAATTTTCTGCCTTTCTGGTCCACTCTTCTGCCTTTTGTTCAAGCAAATCTTTCAAAAAATAATCTTTTTGCATTATATGACATTTGGCCTGTTTTTTTTTCTTGTTCTGGCGACCAGGTAGTGATACTTCGACACTAGGATAGGCACAAGATGTCCATTCTACAGAGGCGTTTGCACATGTGGCACATTTAACTTATTTGTTGTCCTTTTTATGATTTTTTGGGTGTAATCTTGAAATGTTAAATTGATCAGAATACCTGGCATCCTCAGCACAGCCTGGTTAATTAGCTTTAAGAAATGAAATTGTTTAGGTATTGGAATTTTTCAGATGGATGGTGTTAGCTATTTGAATGTATTAGGAGGTGTTGGTTTTCAACCTGAAGTTGAAAGTTACTGGATCCTCTGAAACTGAATGAGGTGACAGCCCTGGTATGGTTTTCGTGGTTGGTAGGGTTATATACAGCATGGTATGGTAGGTATATGAATCCTGCATAACCTGGGTAAAACAGTTACAGGAAGCGTGAGGGGCATGCACAAAACTGAACACTTCACTTACACCAGCCCTACATTACCATCAACATCACTCATGAAAAAACATAGCTATCACCTGCATATACATTTTTGCAAGTCTGCTTTGAGTGCATGCCTCAGCACACACTAGAGTAACAGCAGACTGAGACAAATGTGTTCAGAAGTCAAACCACCCTAGAATGTACAGGTTACTCTGCACGAGGGCAGTTTTTGCTCTGAACATTAGTCAGTCACAAGTGACTAAAAGAACTGGTTGAAAGAGAGAGGAAGCAGAGGGGAAAGAGGTTGTGTTGTTGGCGGGGACTTTTTACCTGTGGAGAGAAGTGAGTAAAGCAAGGAAATGTTCAGTCATGGATCGAAGGTTTTCTTTTGATGAACAGAGTTGAAGATGATTTAAGAAAATGTTTTTGTCATGGTGAGCTGATAATTTTAGTGATGATTTTTCTTTATTAAGCTATTGTTTAAAATGGATAATGGAATCACTTTATTTATCAAGAAACTCTTGACCCGAGAAGCTTTACAATGCTTGCAAGACACTCAGTATTTTTTTTTAAATGATGAAAATGTAGTTATTTTAATCCTTCATTTTATAGGAGAAGTGTTCAAGGAAAAGGGTGTTTAGGGAGAGGAGGCAAGGTATGTTGGGTTAGTCATCATTGGTTCCTCGACAAAGATGGTTGTTGGAGAGACAGGAAGGATTTCCCCACATTGGTTTGTCTTCAGCCTTTTGCAGCAACACAGCCATGTCAAGAATGGTCCATTGTTTATCTTCGCCATCCAGTTCCTCTTCTGTCTGTCACTGTTTCTCTCCTTCAAGGGTCCTTCACACATGATACTTTTGGCAAGAGAGCTATGACACAGGATTATGAAAAAACAATCATCAGATTAATGGCCTGACCCAGAGTAGAGAAGGACGACCACCACTATCGCAAAAGAGAACAGGTCATCATTTCTAACACACCACACTGGGCACAAGGGGCTAAATCACTACATGTCTACAAAGCTGAAACTTGTTTCTTTTCCCATGTATGCTTGTGGTAAAGAAAACCAGGCTGGCGAGCATATCCTTCAAAGATGCAAACTAATATTGCGACCTGAGGAATATTGTGTGGCCAACAGAGATAACCCTGCAAACTAAGATGTACAGCCCACAAAAAGAGCAGGAAAGGACATACCATTATTTGAGCCAGACACATATGATGATATAAAGTGAGAGAGATGATTTTAACCAAACCAGCCAGTTTTCTTCTCTCTACAACATCCAGAAGGGGTTCCTGTGACCCAGCTAACATCATCACTTTTTGCCCCACTGGCTTATAGGTTCTGTGGCCTGGACAGGGGATTTGTAAAGCTTTTGGAACTGAATTTTTTTCAAAGGATTTTAGTTCCCATTTTTGCAGTTAACGTCCAGCGTTCACCCCCGTACAGCAGTATGGATACGATGGTTGCTTAAAACAATGTTTCTGGAAACTGGTCTGCTTGCTTTTCTGAATCCTGGCCAGCTCTGCCATGGCCAAGTTTGCAAGTGTTGCCTGATCTTTAGTTCAGTTAGAGAGGGGCCATCTTTGGTCAGTGTGGAGCCAAGAGTTTTGTTTCTTCAAGTTGTTGGAGCACTCATGATAATGCTTAATTTAAAAATGTCATTGGTACTGTCTATCTTACTCTTCTTTATACTGATCTCCTTACCTTGTGTGTTAGCTCATTCTTTCTTGCATATAATACTGCAAGCATTAGCTCATTCTTTCTTGCTTATAATACTATGTGTTAGCTCATTCTTTCTTGCATATAATACTGCAAGCATTAGCTCATTCTTTCTTGCTTATAATACTATGTGTTAGCTCATTCTTCTAGCTGGCATATAATACCATAAGCGATAGTTCATTCTTTCTTGCATATAAGACCATAAGTGTTAGCTCATTTATGTAGATTGGATGTAATGCCATACGTGGTAAGTCATCCTCCTAGCTTACATATCATACTGTAGGCCATAGCTCATTCTCCTAGCTTGCATAGAAATTCTTGGAGTTCATTGCTAATGCTTCTAAGGAGATCAATGTCATCAGCAAACTGCAGATTGCAAATCAATTGCAAGACATACAGTGGGGGGAATGTTATCCTCTGAGCCCTATTTAGTACTAGTAGGTTACTAGAAATAAAACAAAAATGGGAGGGCTTAGGGACATTTTTTTTCTCATGTTTATTCTGGACTTTACCATTTATTTTTTATTTTGGGTTAAATATTTCTCGAAATTTAAAAAAGCCCACTCTGCTGATAGCAGAACTGAAATTTGTCTCAAAAATCCAAATAGAAGTCTAAGCTGGCAGGATTGGTGAATTATAATTTAAATCATGCTCTATACCACTGTGTCTACAGCTACGTACCATTGTGTTTACCTGCTGTTGTGTCCACATGCATTCAGAAAGACTGACTGACCAACAGTCCTTACCCCAATGCATGCAAACTGTTATTGCTAACACTAACGCTAACCTTGTTTCTTAATCCTGGCCCCTCATGTGGACACAGACAGGTAGATACCTTGGTACAAGCTGACAACAGTGGTCAAATATTTTTTCCTGTGGTTTGAGGAAGGAGGGGGCAGTGTTGTCAGAAAAGGATGCTAGGAATGGGAAGCTGTATGTTCTAGTCTGTCGAAATAGGGAAAGGGAGGAGTGAGGAGGGGGGATGGCTCGGGGACAGCTGATTACTTGAACAGGTAGTCACTGGTTCTTGTTGTCTGTCAATTTCACTTGTAGAACCTCATTTCTGCTGCATTTATCATATTTCCATCATCTTTCTTCATAGTCCAGGCTTTACATTTCTATGCATGAAGCAGCATAAAAATCTTGCCCTCAGCTTTGTTGGTATGCCAGCGTCTTTCCACGTGTTGTTCAACTTAACCGCTTTTTGCATAGTCATGCTTATACTTCAGCTGATGTCCTTGCTGCAAGATCCCGAGTTGGTTTTAAGAGATATCATCTTTGAAGTTGTGCAGGTTTTCCAGCTCTAGTTTTATTCCTTCCTGTGCTCTGCTGTAGCTGGTGAGCTGATCCTTCTATGTGCATGACTTTAGTCTTTTGAGCATTCAGTTTCAGTTCTGCATTGTTTCCTGCAGCAGCTAATTGAAATAAAATTCTCTTTAAAGTTGTGATATCTTTGGATAAAATGGCAAAATCATCAGTGTATTTTAAGTTGGTGAAATTCTTTTCTCCTATTTTAAATCCCAAACATTCTGTGTGGAATAAAGGAAAGTCAGCAGGGTCTGACAGCATTCGAGTTGAGTTGGTCAAGCTGGAGGGGAAGCCATGATCATTGCTCTACTAAAAATCTGCAACAAGGTCTGGTAGACAGGAAAATGGCCAACACCATAGGCACAGTCACTTATCATCACACCTCCCCAAGAAAGGGAATGTACAACAGTGCCAGAATTACTGCACAATCAACCTCATATGCCACCCAAGCAAGGTCATGTTGAAGCTTATATTGGACAGACTGTAGTGATAAGCAGAGACTATCATTGCTGAGGAACAAACAGGTTTCGGAGCAGAACGCGGCACAACAGAACAGATATTCAACCTCAGAATACTCGTAAGCAGTACCTTCAACACCAACAAGACCTCTACCCCGTATTATGGATTTTAAGAAAGCATTTGGGAGGAGGGGGTGGGGTGGGGGTGTGGGGCAATGGCTCATAGACAGCTGAATACACAGAAACAGACAGCCACCCTATCCTCCGAGAAGAAGTGGAAACAGCAGACAGATCACTGAAAAGGGGAAGTCAGCAGGGGCTGACAACATTCTAGCTGAGTTGGTTCAAGTTGGAGGGGAAGCCATGATCAACG
>CM060318.1:42124677-42144677 GCA_030674155.1 Stramonita haemastoma
TTCCATTCCAGTCTTGTTGTTTATAGCCCAGGACCATGACTATACATGATTTAACCGGTAAATATTCTCTGCAATAGACATGACTAAATCTCAAACGAGATTAGCCAAAACAGACCAAAACAGTACACCCAGGTGCATCTAATCTAATCTAATGTAATCCTGCTGTCTATAGCCAATCACAGAGGCCATATTGGGGATGTCACCTCGAAAATTTTTTAATCTCAAATCAAAACTGTGCAAATCTGTACAGATTAAACCAGTGTCTAAAAACTAACTCTTTCATTCTTTGCACCGGCATCCTGACGATACATAGAGAAGGGTCACTGCGTTATGGGAGAAACCACATTAACAACATGCAAAACGAGATAAAATCCAAACCAGATTAATTAGAACAATATTATTCTTGGTGACTAAATGTAACGTCTTCACTCATATCAGATTGGAAATGCCTGAGTCTCTCAGCTGCATCTAAAAGATAAAAAAAAAGTGTGGACCACCAAGAAACTTGAAGGAATATGGTTTCAAAACTAAAGCCCTCACAGTAGAAGTTGGGCAAAAAAAGTGTTTGCAAACACATCTGCCAGTGATACCATGAAATATCTGTCAGTTTGTTGAAGTAAGACGATCAGAGCTGTAAGAGCAATTAAAGGGGCAGCTGAAATGTGTTCCAGCAGGATCCTATTGAAGGAAAACAAAAGTAAACTTCATGAAGTAGTTGTCTGCAAAATATAGGCCTCTCCATGACGTGAATCTACATGCAGCCACATATACGGGAACTGATTGCCTGCATTTAGATTCACGTGTCTCCCTGTCATACAGTAGGGTTAAGTCATCTAACCCAAACAATGACGTCGCCTCCAGGTGCCCAAAACACACAAAAAGAATGAACGCTTTTGTCCCATGAAAAGCCACAGCCACCTTAGCATTACCTTATCTCAACATTCCTCCCTGCTTCCTCCTCTCCTTTTCCCTTATCACCCTCCCCCCTCGCCTCTTCTTCTGTATTTTCACCCCACCCTCAACCCCAGAAAAAAAGACCAGCAATGACTAAAATGAGGGGGAGGGGGAGGGTGGGGAAAAAGGAGATGTAGATATATATACATTGTATTTCGAAGGAAAAAGTAAGGGAGTGTGATGATATTGCACAATGATCATGTTGATGGTGGGGTGGCGGATGATGATGATGGTGGTGGTGATGGTGGCTGCAGTGATGATGCTGTTGATGATGATGATGGATGGAGTCAGAATAAAAAGTATGACTGATCATGCTGAACTTACATTTTGAAGAAAATCTTCCACATGCAAGTAACTAAGAGAGAGAGAGAGAGAGAGAGAGAGAGAAGAGGAGAGAGAGAGAGAGAGAGAGAGAGAGAGAGAGAGAGAGAGAGAGAGAGAGAGACAGACAGATAGACAGACAGACACAGACAGAGAGACGATGGATAGAGACAGATTGATGCAAACACACAAAAGAAGCCCACCAAGGGTGAGATGCAACAACAATGTCTGACAATCTTGCAACATCTGATGTGGATGGTTTTTAATGTGTGTGCATGGGATTTAGCATGCCGGGCTCTGCACATGGTACTTCACCTAGTCTCTTCTACTTCTTCTTCTTCTTCTTCTGCTTCTTCTTCTCCTTCTTCTTCTTCTTCTTCTTCGCAATGCTTCTTTGCAATTCTTCTTCTTCGCAATTCTTCTTCTTCTTCTTCTTCGCAATTCTTCCTCGCAATTCTTCTTCTTCTTCGCAATTTTTTTCACAATTTTTCTTCTTCATCACCGAAGGCTCAGACAGCAACTAGTGTTTTCGTCATACGAGCGAAAATCAATGCATTGCCCTACTGTTCAGTGCCTGAATGAAAGATATGGCCTAGCACATCCCACTTTGGTGTGTTAAAGAATTTAAGTCTTTCTGGAAAAAATGGCGGGAGAATGGACCAAGAAGACAGAAAAAAAATACGAAGGAGATGGCCGGAAGAAAAGGAACAAGCCAGCGCATAAATCCTATAAGAATTTGTTGAGAATTTCTGAAAGTTATTTCAAGCCAAATACATTCTTTATCATATTTTTCAAGATCTGTTAGCCTCTAGTACATTAGAGAACTGGCACAGTATAAAAGTAGCCCAGTTGAACTAGGAGTGACGGGATCAATTCGGAAAAAAATCCATAATTTGCCATGTACATATCTGAATCAGGTTGTACTACTGGTTAGTCTAGAATTTGAAAAAACAAAATACGTGAAAGTTAAGTTCAGGCCGTTGTTATGTAAAATTCCTAACATATCAGTGGCTTTTTTGGCTGTCCCTCCTGCCTCCTACCACCATCCCATTCATTCCATTCCTTCCTCCTTTCCCTCCCTCCCCCCTTTTCATCTACTATCTCTACCCATGTTCATACTCCTTTTTTGTCAACATTTACAGTCTTGTGGGGGGGGGGGGGGGGACAACAACCCCCACCAAAAAAACAACAACAAAAAAACCCTGTGCTTACATTCTGTTGCAACATTCAAGGTAAACACAGGTCATTTTAGCGAAAAAAAAAGTTCAGACAGGCAAGCAGCAATATAGAGTTATCGTCCTTTGTAACGTAACATGGCGCGCTCTTAGCAGGTGAGCATGAGTTCAATGTTGGGGTTTGAGGACAGACAAGGAGTACTTTGTGAATTTTAGTGGTTAGGTTATAGTCTCCAGTTTTTACTTTCTCAGGTGGAATGATATGCACACATACTATCACAAGGTAATTAGTTTCAATTTGCCTTTTTCCGTGGTATAGAATTTGAAAATCTCGCACCGGGCACAGTGACAGTGGAAGTAAGCACTGAATTTCAGTTTGTCCTGACACTGTGTATTTACAGGCTTAGGTTACAGATTTCAGGCACTTAAAAAAAAAGAAAAGAGTCCTTTAACTTTCGTTGAGCTACATTTATTTTTTACTTAGTATTTGGAAAGCAAAGTTTTTCGGCGATATTTCTGAGTCGGAAGTTCACCAATGCCAAGGTAAGATTTTTGCCCATAGGAGCGTTTGCTAGCCAAATTCACAGTCATATTCCAGTAAGCTTTTTAAGTAGCTGCATTTTGATAGTGGGGGTGTCTAAACATGACACTGATGTGATGCATTTTATAAATTGTGTTGTTTGTTCCGAATTCAAATCATTTAGGATCAAATTTATAACATTTATTCATAGTTCTGGGCTGCCAAACTGCTAATTCAAACTACGATGTAATGGGCAAAAAACTTTTTTCCTTGCAAAGCCCACCCCTTTCAGTTGACAAATCATATACTGTGTATGTTCATGTCATCCATGCCAGCAGCCCTGGCTGGTTCTTCAGTTGTGGTTTGCGGGGGGGGGGGGGGGGGGGGGGGGGGGGGGGGGGTTGTAATGGGTTCAAAATGTTATGCATATTGAACATGAGTAAAGCTATGAAAGGAATAACATAATGTGGTAGAACTTGGTGTTGGGAAATAAAGAGGGTTCATTTGCCTCGTTCAGCAGCTCAATCCCAACAGAGCCATGATTGTTACACTACAAAATGTATGCAAAATATCACTCCCATTGTTCACTTCAACATGATGCAGAATCCTTGAAAAATTATGTTCATCTTTTTACATGGAAAAACTAGTACACACAAAAACAGTGTGTGCGTGCGTGCGTGCGTGCGTGCGTGCGTGCGTGCGTGTGTGTGTGTGTGTGTGTGTGTGTGTGTGTGTGTGTGTGTGTGTGTGTGTGTGTGTGTGTGTGTGTTTCTCTCTCTCTCTCTCTCTCTCTCTCTCTCTCTCTCTCTCTCTCTCTCTCCCTCCCTCCCTCCCTCCCTCCCTCTCTCTCCCTCTCTCTCTCTCTCTCCCCTCCCTCCCCTCCCTCCCTCCTCTCTCTCTCTGCTTTTACAGTGCCATATTAGTGACAATGTTTATGTTTGTTTACAGACACTGGTTGGCTGTGATGGACCTTGTCACCAAGGACACCAGAATGAAGGTGTCAACACTACAGTCTTTCCGAGTTCAGGACATCTTTGCTGTATGTATTTCTTTCTTAGGATCTCTGTTGAGGTATAGAGAAGGGGTGGTAAAACAAAAATACATTAGCAAAGATTTGAAGGGCTTCTTGACTTGGTGTCTGGGACCAGAAGGTATGCTGGTCTTTTACTGTTGAATTATGATACTTTTAATCCTTTGTTTGTACAGCTGATGCATAAGATTGCACATTTCCAGGTCTTTCAAGGCTGAACTACAGCAGAGAAGGCAATATTTTTATATTAGTGAGTTGAATCTACACACAGTTAAGTAAAATTAAGACAGCATGAATGGAGTGCAATGGAAGGCAGTGCATTGCAAAAGACAGAACAAAATAAAAATAAAAGCGGTATAAATCAAAACAATAAACCAAACCAAATATTAAACCAAACAATGAATAATAAATAAACCAAACAATGAATTAAAAAGTGGAAACAAAACTGAAAATTAAAAAAAACTCAAATAAAAGCCACTTTAAAACAGGAACAAGCAAAACAAAGCAAAGGAAACAAACAAAAATGCAAGAAAACTAAAATGGAAAATTGAATTGGGGGAGGGGTGAAAGAAATGAGCACTGCAAGGACTCCCCTGGCTGGTGGCTGTGTTCTGGTCCTGCATGTGAATAAAACTCCAGGTCAACTCCAGTCTTTGAGTACAGTGGGATTTGCCTGGATACAGTTGTTGTGTGGTAAGTGTGGAATGAGTGATGTGAGAACAGCTGGACTGGTGCTTGGCAGATGATAAAACTATAAACCCGTGAGATGAACTAAAAGAAATAAAATCTAAAAAATAACACACTAAAATGAAATGGGAAAAAATCCCAAACATTTCATGAACTGAACTCAACATTAAAAACTCAAATAAAATGAAAAAAAACTAAAGAAAAGCAAACCAAAAAATCCCAAACTTATAAAGGAAAAATTCCTTTAAAAATGCTCAGTAAGTAAAAAAAAAAAAAAAGAAATCTGAAACTAAACGAACAACCTACCACCCAAAACCCAAGTCGGGCAAACCAAGTGAAAAACTCCCAAACCAAAGAATAAATAAAAACAAACAGGGACAATTTTTTTTCAGGAAATTGGACATCATCATCATTGTCTTCAGTCTGTTGATCAAGATGGTCATCATCATCATCATCATCATCATCATCATCGTCGTCGTCGTCGTCGTCGTCGTCGTCTTCATTCCCTTGACCAAGATGGTTATCTAGAGGGACCTGAGCATTGAGCATTACAGCAGGCAACAGTTTTATTTTTTGCCAGGCTGGTCTGTATTCAGCCTTTCACAGCAGTACTGGTTTTGAAATCCGGACCAACAGCTTATTGTGTTTCTTTCTTTCTTTCTTTCTTTTTTTATCAATGATGATCTCTTTTACCAGGAATTAGATGAGGTCTGGACAGTTTCAGACAGGCCCAGCACCATCAGAAGCCATTATCATCACTTCAGACATAAGGTATAGATTAATCCTCTTTTTCTCTTTCTGTCTTGTCTGATCTTTGTGCATATCTGTAAGTTATTTAAATACTGTAATTTTCAGGTTGTTTTTATTCTGCCCCCTTTTTCTGTTCGGTTTTTCTGTCGTTGTATGATTGTTTACAACTGTGTCTGGTGTATCCACCATTTCTGTCTGTCTGTTATCCGCCATTTCTGTCTCTGTTATTCGCCATTTCTGTCTGTCTTTTATCTGCCATTTCTGTCTGTCTGTTATCCGCCATTTCTGTGTGTGTTTTGTCCGCAATTTCTGTCTGTTTTTCACCTGGCGTTTGTCTTTTATCTACCATTTCTGTCTGTCTATTGCTATTTTTGTCTTTTTTTCTAGAGAAGGGGGCATTATTTCATTTTGAAAATGTTTAATACAATGTGGAAAAATCAGTTTGTCAACAGGGAAACTACTATCAAGGAGTACACAACACTGACAGCCTGCCTTCCAGCATAAAGAATAACCAAGGACGGGTAAGAAAAAGAATCCTATATCACTCAAATGATTTGAATAAAATAACTATGCAGTTTGAAAAGTGGGATTCTCTTTTCTCAGGTTCAATGGTGGTTTTGAAATCATGAGTACATCATAGCTGTCAGTTTCCCCCAGTTTAAGCTCCTCTCAGCTGCTAATTATCCCAGCCTGGCCCAGCCCATATGTGGACAGCTGGTGCTATTTATAGCAGAAGTTGACCACACTTGGACTAGGTAAAAAATAGGAGGGGGTTAAATTTAGCACTCTTGACTAGGCCCTACTGAGTGCTAGTGAAGTTGGATTTGTGCACTGTGATGGTCTACAACTGTGTCCAGTGTTTGTTGAATAGTTAATATTGGTAAAATAAGGTTAAATATTAGAGATTGGTTGTGTATGTATGGAGAAAGTTTCTTCTTTTTTTTTTTTATTCATCAGAGGAATTCGTTACACTATCTTTTTGGGGGAGGGATTTTGGTAAAAGAGAAACTTTATCAGTTTAAAAGTATTGTGACCATGTGAATGTATAAGTTTGTGCTTATGAAACTTTTACCATTTTCAGTGTGACTGATAATGATTTACTGCTTTCAGGAGCTTTAGTGCTGGAAACAAGTGCCAAGGAACAGTCATCTCAAGCTGCACCCTGCCAGAAGTTGTCAAGTCCATTGTCATCATGGCTGCCTCAAGCATTGGTCGCCAAAGAAGTGAAGGAAAATTGGTAATACTTCTCTGTGTGTGACTGTGAATGTATGCGTTTGGTTTTATCATGTCATTATGTCCATATCAGTAATCCACTCTGCCTGCCTTTCTCTGTATATCTGTCTGTGTGTCTTTCTGTCTGTCTGTGTCTTTCTGTCTGTCTGTGTCTTTCTGTCTGTCTGTCATGTTTCTCTTTCTGTGGAACGAAGTCTGTCTGGTTTCTTTTTGCCCTTTTCTGTCTGTCTTGAGTCTCTGCAGGCCTGCATTTCATGTTGAAAATGTGTCACTGCCATGTGATAGAATCAGTCTGTCGACAGAGCTCCTGTCCAAGTATGTGGGCCTGTCAACGTCACACCTGCCTACATGGAGGGGAACCAAAAGGTCCCATGACAGAACAACAGTTCAGGTGAGAGAATTACAGATTTTATTTGTAGTTGACTACTTAATGTGGAGTAATTAACTCTTGTAATGTAACCCCCCCCCCCAAGAACCTCCCCCCCCAACTCAATGTAATGTGTATGTTCATGAAACTTCTAGGATTGTCAGTATGACTGATGATGAATTAATGTTCAGTATGACTGATAATGACTTACTGTTTAGTATGACTGATGATGATTTACTGTTCAGTGTGACTGGTGATGATTTACTGCTCAGTATGACTGATGATTATTTACTGTTCAGTATGACTTATGTTAAACTACTGTTTTCAGAGTCTCTGGGGCTGGAGTGGAGTGGCAAGGACGGTGCATGTAACAGACAGTGACCAAGAACTGAAGTCTGTCAACAAGGTATAGTTCTATATACTTCTGTATTTTTATTTTTATCTCTTATTTCTTAATTTATTTCTTACTTCTGTATTTTTATTTTTATCTATTAAGCTTGCAATGGAGGGGTTGAAGATACATTATGACATTGTTTTGTGGATTTAATCTTTGTGGATTTAATCTTTGAAAATGTTGTCAAGTCATTGTAATATCTAAACACAATGCAATGGTGAATTTTTACAAGGGCTGTAATGAATAAAAGATATGTAAAGTACATTCTTAAGTCATTGTATTTCAAAATGAAATGTTCAGTTGAATGTAGTGTGTAAGCCAAGGAAGCAAAGTAATGTTCAGTGTAGCTTATTATTTGTTATTCCTTTCAGGAAATGTGAGGGTGAACTGAATCAAGGGACAAGGATTGGGCATCATGGTGGAACGACAGCCATCATGAACATCTTGGTGGAGGAGTGGTATGATCACACTATGTAGAGGTAATATGTGAGATGAAAAAGAAAGTGAGGTTATATAAATATGAAACATCTTTAAAGAATATCTGTGAATTTATCAAGTTTCAAGGAAGTAAAAGTGACTCATTTAGGTATTTGACCTAATAAATCAAAACAGGAAACAGTGATGGTTTTGAAAAGTCATTAATGCACTTTATAAAATCATAACATTGAATCATTTTGATGTTTAAATCAATGAACTTGAAAATAAAGTGAAACTGACCCATTTAGGTATTTGACCCAATAAAGCAAAAATATGAAACGGTGATGTTTTTATTTTTTTATCATGAAATCATATCATTGATTTAAGTTGATGTTTCAACCAATGAATTTAATAATAAATTGCAGCAACATTTTTAAAAGAATGATTTTTTATTTATTATGTGTTATAGGGGTAAGAAAAAGTTATTTTAATATTTAAGTAAATAAAGCAAATAGCAAAACATGTGACCATGTCTTGAAAGCATTGTCATATTTCAGCAAAAAAAAACTTTGGTATTTTTCCCGTTACTGATGACTGCTTATGTGTTTACAGGAATCACTGGACTGGAGTCACCTGGCAAGGAACACAACGCCATCCAGCATATCCCCATGTCAGTGTTCAGAATGATCAGGTAGATAGATGTTTGTCATTGATTTCTTATTCTTTGATGCAGCATTTATCTGTGTCTGTGTCTATACCAGTCTGTCATCCTCTGCATCTTCTGTCTTATTTCCCACACTTCTTGTTTTCTTTCTTCGTGTTTCCTTCTGTGCCTTTCTGTTCTTAAACTCAGATGTCTGTCTTTCTGTCTCCTTCAGAGATCATGTGTTTTGTTTAGAAAACCTATGTAATCCCATATATTTGTTTAAGATAGGATAGGATCAGTATGTCAGTGGAAAAGCTGCCGAAGTCCATAATTTGTCATCAGAAGACTGCAGGCCACTCTGTAGTATAAACTCGTAATCATGGATTAGAAAGAAAAAAAAGACCAACAGTGATATAAAATAAGTTCAGTTATTAGAGGTCACTTGAAGAAAATGAAAATCTGTGTGGAGCTATATCAACCACACTCAACCACTTCCTTCAGTTTATTGGGTTTACAGATCTTTTGCATTCTCCTCGTTTTCCCTAAATAAATGAATGTTTATATACTTCAAATATATTTGGTTATTTGTCATGGCTTTAATATTTGAGCATTGACTAGCATGAAGAAAATACACCGAAATTTGCACTCTGTATCGCTACTCCGTGTCGGCTACTCTCTGCACCCCCGAACAAAGAGTTCGGAACAAATGGAATCACCCAGCAACGCTCTGCATTCCACCTTGGGTAGGCTCACGAAGCTATGTTAAGCTGCACTGGTCATAGTATCATGCGGCCGCCGCGTTAAAAATCTGCAAACAGCAAATCCGCTACGGCTGTCCAAAACCGTTGCCTTACATTGATCCCCTATAGTAGACGTCCTCTGAGAGTATAAAGCAAAGCATGAACTACAGCAATTGCAGGGGTCACTTTCTTAAAATTAAAAAAAAATTGTGGCTGAACTGGTGAATTAAGGTGTACTTCCAGTGTATTTACTTGCAGGAGAAAGGATCAAGATAACTTTAGGACAAAACACATGTAAAAGAAAAAGCTTTTTGTTTTGAACCTTGTAAATTCTTCATATACAGAGCTGTATAGTCTCTACTTGAATTAACATATTCTTAAATTCATTGCAAGTCTAGTTTTCTCCCTCCCTGGGATTAAGTACTTGGCAAAAGAAATTGGAGACTGTTTTTTTTGTAGGTGGAGATGTGAAGCATACTTTGTCAGATTAATCAATCAGCAAAAAGATAAAAATAATACTTGTCTCGGTGAAAAAGTCCAGTGTCTTACATTACACCATCAGTGTGCTACCCTATCCATAGCTTTTTAAAATTCCCTCAAATGAGTTCTTTAAGAAAAAAAGGATTGAAAGTGACGAGATTGTTTTCTGCAGGTGAGGATTTTCGTCTCCATTTTGAAAGTGATAAAGCAACAAAAAATAAAGCAGATTACTGTATTCAAAACACATAATAAAATTGAGAATATAAATACTTGATTATATGAAGAAAAAAAATCACACACACACACACACACACACACACACACACACACACACACACATATATATATATATATATATATATATATATATATATATATATATATATATATATATATATATATATATATATATATATATTGTAATTTTGAATGTTTGAAGACAAAGGCTTAAGAGTAATGTTCAGTCACTGATGTACATGTAAACATCTAAAAGTGTTTGGATCAAATTGTTGCAGTCTCTGAGCTTACTGAAGCTACTTGCTGCTTTCAGGAGATGTGGAGCCAGAATCCAGCGCCCAAGAATCTGCTGTGGACAAGTCACCGGGACTAAACAGGTAAGGTTTTATTTACGCTTCTCTGTCTGTACTGTACTTGCTTCACTGGCCAGTTCCTAAATCCTGCTTTCATGAAGAATGCCTTAAAAATGAAACCTCTTATAATTAATAAAATTTTGATCAGCACCACAGTTTAGCAAAAAGGATTGCATTCTTGAAAAATAAAAATGTGCTTAAGTGTTACAACACCATAGTCGGAACTGAAAGTCAGAATATACATGATGCCCTACCTCTGAATCAAGGTACATCTAAGACAAAAATGAGTGGCTTCTAAAATATATCATACTCAGTACTCGTGCACAGTGAAATAACAGTGGTTCAGTACATATAGGGTTTGTACATGAACCTGGGACTCTCCAACAGTCCTGGAGAAAGTCTAGGAAGTATAAGGAGTCTATTTGCTTGTACCAGACCTGCCTATCTGACTTTTTAAAATAGATTTTTTGACCCTAGATACAAAAATACATATTTACTGATAATGATTTTGACGACCACAAAAAATGAGAAAAAGTGTAACTGTGACAAAGAGAAAAAAACAACAACTGTGACAAAGAGTAAAAGGGACGTAACTCTTCTATGCTGATTACTTCCAGTCTCAGTGTTACATCACACGTCATTACTAGATAGCAAGTGAACTCTCTCTCTCTCTCTCTCTCTCTCTCTCTCTCTCTCTCTCTCTCTCTCTCTCTCTCTCTCTCTCTCTCTCTCTCTCTCTCTCATGCCCCATGTGCGAATGCACACAGAACATCTTGCGCACACGTTAAATCCTGTTCCGCTTTTCGTAAGAGTAGGCTATTATGTGCCAGTAGGAACATGACAAAATTTACCAAACTGCATACACACGGGGACTGGATGTAAAAAAGCACATGAGTGCTTATTCCTTTATCCTCGATATAAAAGAATAAATAAATAAATAAAATAAATAAATGTACTGTTCGTACATTTCATTTTTCTTGCTTTTATATCACCATAGGTCTGACAGGTTTTTGCCCATAACATGTGGTATTTTACCTGTATTGTTCTTATAAGTTGGTGTTGAAACCATAATACAGGTATGACAGCAAAATTCCCGTGCAGTAGTGTTTTTGCCTGTCTTGCATTTCAAAGATCACAGGAGATTAAATTCAAATTTATTTTACTCCAGAAGAGAAAGAGAGGATGCACATATGTGCACATGCACACACATACCCACACCACCCACCCACACACACCACTTCATCTTTGTGTCTTGCTACTTGGTAGGATGAATTATTGACAAGTTTAACTTATGAAATATGCTTAAAACTCTGTGTAAGCAAACCAGAGCCCTTAGAATGTTTCTTTTTATCTCCAGGAGGAGGAAGACATCACCAGATTTCAAGGACACCACAGTGCATCAGGAGGACGATTCGTCATCACCAATGACATTTCATTGATGTGGACGCCTGTATTTAAATAAGAATACCCCCAACACATCCTAGTGCAAAACCTCCCGCAAAAACTTTGTGGAACGTGACACCTTTTTTGCAAAGTGAGTCGTGCAAAACCCGAGGAAAAACAGCAACATGAAACATGAGTGGTGGGTACTAGTGCAAAACCTCCAATACTTTGTGGAACATGAACTTGCAAAGTGAATCAGCATAAATAGCTTCAGGAAATTCTGTGCAAGAAATTTCCACTTTTCTATCTCACTCTTTGTTTCCGTCTTTCTACTTAGCTTTCTATTTTCTATTTTCAATTTTCTGCCTTCCTGGTCCATTCTCCTGCCTTTTGTTCAAGCAAAACTTTCAAACAATAATCGTTTTGCAGTATATGACATTTGGCCTGTTTTTTTTTCTTGTTCTGGCGACCAGGTAGTGATACTTCGACACTAGGTTAGGCACAGGATGTCCATTCTGCAGAGGTGTTTGCACATGTGGCACAGTTAACATATTTGTTGTCCTTTTTATGATTTTTTGGGTATAATCTTGGAATGTTAAATTGAGCAGAATGGCTGGCATCCTCAGCACAGCCTGGTTAATTAGCCTTAAGAAATGAAATTGTTTAGGTATTGGAATTTTTCAGATGGATGGTGTTAGCTATTTGAATGTATTAGGAGGTGTTGGTTTTCAACCTGAAGTTGAAAGTTACTGGATCCTCTGAAACTGAATGAGGTGACAGCCCTGGTATGGTTTTCGTGGTTGGTAGGGTTATATACAGCATGGTATGGTAGGTATATGAATCCTGCATAACCTGGGTAAAACAGTTACAGGAAGCGTGAGGGGCATGCACAAAACTGAACACTTCACTTACACCAGCCCTACATTACCATCAACATCACTCATGAAAAAACATAGCTATCACCTGCATATACATTTTTGCAAGTCTGCTTTGAGTGCATGCCTCAGCACACACTAGAGTAACAGCAGACTGAGACAAATGTGTTCAGAAGTCAAACCACCCTAGAATGTACAGGTTACTCTGCACGAGGGCAGTTTTTGCTCTGAACGTTAGTTAGTCACAAGTGACTAAAAGAACCGGTTGAAAGAGAGAGGAAGCAGAGGGGAAAGAGGTTGTGTTGTTGGTGGGGACTTTTTACCTGTGGAGAGAAGTGAGTAAAGCAAGGAAATGTTCAGTCATGGATCGAAGGTTTTCTTTTGATGAACAGAGTTGAAGATGATTTAAGAAAATGTTTTTGTCATGGTGAGCTGATAATTTTAGTGATGATTTTTCTTTATTAAGCTATTATTTTTTTATGGATAATGGAATCACTTTATTTATTAAGAAACTCTTGACCCAAGAAGCTTTACAATGCTTGCAAGACACTCAGTATTATTTTTAAATGATGAAAATGTAGTTATTTTAATCCTTCATTTTATAGGAGAAGTGTTCAAGGAAAAGGGTGTTTAGGAAGAGGAGGCAAGGTATGTTGGGTTAGTCATCATTGGTTCCTCGACAAAGATGGTTGTTGGAGAGACAGGAAGGATTTGTCTTCAGCCTTTTGCAGCAACACAGTCATGTCAAGAATGGTCCATTGTTTATCTTCGCCATCCAGTTCCTCTTCTGTCTGTCACTGTTTCTCTCCTTCAAGGGTCCTTCACACACGATACTTTTGGCAAGAGAGCTACAACACAGGATTATGAAAAAACAATCATCAGACTAATGGCCTGACCCAGAGTAGAGAAGGACGACCACCACTATCGCAAAAGAGAACAAGTCATCATTTCTAACACACCACACTGGGCACAAGGGGCTAAATCACTACATGTCTACAAAGCTGAAACTTGTTTCTTTTCCCATGTGTGCTTGTGGTAAAGAAAACCAGGCTGGCGAGCATATCCTTCAAAGATGCAAACTAATATTGCGACCTGAGGAATATTGTGTGGCCAACAGAGATAACCCTGCAAACTAAGATGTACAGCCCACAAAAAGAGCAGGAAAGGACTTACCATTATTTGAGCCAGACACATATGATGATATAAAGTGAGAGAGAAGATTTTAACCAAACCAGCCAGTTTTCTTCTCTCTACAACATCCAGAAGGGGTTCCTGTGACCCAGATTTCACCATCTTGCCCCACTGGCTTATAGGTTCTGTGGCCTGGACAGGGGATTTGTAAAGCTTTCGGGGCTGAATTTTTTCAAAGGATTTTAGTTCCCATTTTTGCAGTTAAGGTCCAGCATTCACACCCGTTCAGCATTATGGATAAGATGAGTGCTTAAAACAATGTTCTGGAAACTGGTCTGCTTGCTTTTCTGAATCCTCTGCCAGGCCAAGGTTGCGAGTGTTGTCTGATCTTTAGTTCAGTTAGAGAGGGGCCATCTTTGGTCAGTGTGGAGCCAAGAGGTTTGCTTCTTCAGGTTTTTGGAGCACTCATGATAATGCTTAATTAAAAAAAAGTCATTGGTACTGTCTACCTTACTCTTCTTTACATGGATCTCCTTACCTTATGTGTTAGCTCATTCTTTCTTGCATATAATACTGCATGGTTTAGCTCATTCTGTCTTGCGTATAATACTATTAGTGTCAGCTCATTCTTCTAGCTTGCATATAATACCATAAGCGATAGTTCATTCTTTCTTGCATATAAGACCATAAGTGTTAGCTCATTCATCTAGATTGGATGTAATACAATACGTGGTAAGTCATCTTCCTATCTTAAATATCATACTGTAGGTCATAGCACACTCTTCTAGCTTGCATAGAAATTCTTGGACTTCATTGCTAATGCTTCTAAGGAGATCAATGTCATCAGCAAACTGCAGATTGCAAATCAATTGCAAGACATACAGTGGGGGAAATGTTATCCTCTGATCCCTATCTAGTACTATTAGGTTACTAGAAATTTAAAAAATGGGAGGGTTTGGGGAAATAATATTTCCTCGTGTTTATTCTGGACTTGACCATATATTTTTTATTTGGGGTTAAATATTTCTCAAAATTTAAAAAAAACGACTTTGTTACTAGCAGAACTGAAATTTGTCTCAAAAATCTAAATAGCAGTCTAAGCTGGCAGGATTGGTAAGTTATGATTCAAATAATGCTCTATACCACTGTGTCTACAGCTATATACCATTGTGTTTACCTGCTGTTGTGTCCACATGCATTCAGACTGACTGACCAACAGTCCCTACCCCAATGTGTGTTAACTGTTATTGCTAACACTAACACTAACACTAACATTGTTTCTTAATCCTGGCCCATCATGTGGACACAGACAGGTAGATACCTTGGTACAAGCTGACAACAGTGGTCAAATATTTTTTTCTGTGGTTTGAGGAAGGAGGGGGCAGTTGTCAGAAAAGGATGCTAGGAATGGGAAGCTGTATGTTCTAGTCTGTCAAAATAGGGACAGGGAGGAAGGGGTGGGGGGATGGTTCATGGACAGCTGATTACTTGAACAGGTAGTCACTGGTTTCTTTTTGTCTGGCAATTTCACTTGTAGAACCCCATTTCTGCTGCATTTATCATATTTCCATCATCTTTCTTCATAGTCCAGGCTTTACATTTCTATGCATGAAGCAGCATAAAATTCTTATCTTCAGCTTTGCTAGTATGCCTCTGTCTTTTATGTGCTGTTCAGCTTAAATGCTTTTTGCATAGTCATGCCTATACTTCAGCTGATGCCCTTGCTGCAAGATCCCGAGTTGGTTTTGACAGAGATCACATCCTTGAAGTTGTGCAGGTTTTCCAGCTCTGATTTTATTCCTTCCCGTGCTTTGCTGTAGCTGGCTAGCTGATCATTCTATGTGCACGACTTTAGTCTTTTTGGCATTCAGTTTCAGTTCTGCATTGTTTCCTGCAGCAGCTACTTGAATTAAAATTCTCTTTATAGTTGTGATATCTTTGGATGAAATAGCGGTATCATCAGTGTATCTTATGTTGGTGAAATTCTTTTCTCCTATTTTAAATCCCATACATTCTGTGTGGAATAAAGGAAAGTCACCATGGTCTGACAGCATCCCAGCTGAGTTGGTCAAGCTGGAGGGGAAGCCATGATCATTGCTCTATTAAAAATCTGCAACAAGGTCTGGTAGACAAGAAAATAGCCAATACCATAGGCACAGTCACTTATCATCACCCTCCCCAAGAAAGGAAATGTACAACAGTGCCAGAATTACCGTACAATCAGCCTCGTATGCCACCTAAGCAAGGTCATGTTGGAGATTATATTGGACAGACTGTAGTGATAAGCAGAGACTATCATTGCTGAGGAACAAACGGGTTTCGGAGCAGAACGCGGCACAACAGAACAGATATTCAACCTCAGAATACTTGTAAGCAGTACCTTCAACACCAACAAGACCTCTACCCCGTATTATGGATTTTAAGAAAGCATTTGGGAGGAGGGGGTGGGGTGGGGGGTGGGGGCAATGGCTCATAGACAGCTGAATACACAGAAACAGACAGCCACCCTATCCTCCGAGAAGAAGTGGAAACAGCAGACAGATCACTGAAAAGGGGAAGTCAGCAGGGGCTGACAACATTCTAGCCGAGTTGGTTCAAGTTGGAGGGGAAGCCATGATCAACGTCTTACTAAAAATCTGCAACAAGATCTGGCAGACAGGAAAATGGCCAACATCATGGACACAGTCACTTATCATCACTCTCCCTAAGAAAGAAAATCTCCAGCAGTGCCAGAATTACCGCCCAATCAGGCTCATATGCCACCCAAGCAAAGTCATGTTGAAGATTATACTGAACAGACTGAAGCCACAAGCAGAGACCATCATTGCTGAGGAACAAGCAGGTTTCAGAATAGGGTGTAGCACAACTGAACAGATATTCAACCTCGGAATACTCTGTGAGCGGTACCTTCAACACTAACAAGACCTCTACCACACATTTATTGATTTTAAGGGGGACCGCGGCATAGGTTTTCACACAAAAAAAATTAAAAATGACTTTTGGGATTATGGTTGCATTTGGTCAAGTAATGTGTCAACTTTGCATTTCTGTCACTCATTTTGTTTGTTTTGACCGATTTCATTGCAAATAAAATCATTTTCTGAGGTAGGGGTGGGTGAATTTAGAGCAATTGTGGCCCAAAACGCGAAATTTGCTTCAGTTTGGAGATCGTCGCGCTTGCCGACCAGTTTCGCTACCCCCCTTCTTTGGTATCAATGTGAAGGTCATTCACTGACCTACTTTCTGACATCACCTCTCAATGGATAATTTCACTCACGGAAACACACGAAGAGTAAATCCGAAGGAACCCGAGAGGCATTTTCTACAGGCATACAGTTGAGTCGAAGTCTCTGATTGGCTTGTGGCCGTAAAAAAATAGCTGATTGGTTCTAAGAGTCATGTGACTTTTATCCAAGATGGCGGATGTTTACATCTCGAGTCTGTTCGATGCACGTATTCGACCGGTTTTCAGCCAAAGTTTTTTACTGAAAGTCTCAAAAATGCCAAAATATGCCGAAAACAAGTGTTGGACTACCAATGCCTTTGGTAGAAAGAATGAAAAACAGAAGAAACGGAAAATAGACTGGCGATCGCTGGCTGGAGTGGTGACCTAGTTTTGCTGTGCCATGCACATCAACTCGCGATGTTGCCGATAACCACTCGCTTACTTCATTGATGCGAAAATTGAAGTTTTTCTCCGAAAAAACGCGTGTCAGTGGCTGACAGCGACACTAGTTTTGATAAAGACTCGATGCGCAAGAAAAATAAACCGATCCGCGGGTCCGCAACTTCAAAAACGACAGAACATCATCAGTGATGTGTCACTTTTGGAAAGTTGGATGACAACATAAAGGTGCACTCCGTGAAATTACAAACTGCAAGCAAAGTTTGAAATAGCTACATTTTCCATCGATTTATTACTGTTTTGGGAACATAGTGGGGCACTTTTTTTTCCCAATAAGTTATGTGTTGTTGGGACTTAGCAGGAATGCAGTAGTTCCTGAATTTCTGGTTTGCAGTCTACTCTTTGACAAGGGCTATTCAGTATACACTTTTTTCCCATTTTCTCAGTTTTATTTTTTATTCAGTTGTTTGTGTTTTCAGAGGCAGTTTTAAGTTTAATGATAATTCACAAAAGAATTGTTTTTACTGAGTTTGACACAGTGAATGGTGTTAGAAAAGAAAAACCTTCACCCATAATTTTTCTTCTCTGCC
Organism: Stramonita haemastoma; assembly: GCA_030674155.1. Taxonomy (NCBI): domain Eukaryota; kingdom Metazoa; phylum Mollusca; class Gastropoda; order Neogastropoda; family Muricidae; genus Stramonita; species Stramonita haemastoma. The sequence continues at coordinate 42,142,586 of CM060318.1, forward strand.
CCCCCCCCTTTTAAATTTTTTTTTTTTTTTAAACTTTCTCCTGTATTTTCCACAATCACACAGTTGTTTTGCATTCTGTTTTGCATCCTCACACATCTTAGTTATCACATTATCAACAATGTATTCAAAGCTGAGATGAAGAAGACAGTCAGCCTGCAGTCTGGAGGCGAGATACTTTTCCAGCAATATTGTGCTTGCTGGACTGGATTTTGTGGCAGTGAGCAATGCAGAAGTGTTTGTAGATAAATCAGACATTCTCAGAGTGAAAACAGCCACTAGAAAATCATCTGATAGGGCCAAAGAGAAGAGGAAAAAAAAAAAAAGAAAGTGTAATGCATGCGAACATGAACATAGCCAAGCAGGCAAAGGGGGGGTATATGCCCCAGGAGCCTCCTGAAAAATTTATTCTATGAGAAAAGCTGTTTCTAATCACTCAGTAGTGTTGGCCTATTGTTATTTTACCATGCATAATTTTTTGGTAATGTTTAAACATGATTTTCATTGATTAAATTGTTAACTAAATCTTTACGGGCATTTTTCTCAAAACATGGTTTTTCGGCCGCATCTGTTATTTGGCCCACCTGTAACTTCTAACCTAATGAAAATAATCCAATGAAATTTGGTATGCTGGTGTAGAAATGTGTGCTGAGTGCAATGAGACAGTTTGAACACTGTAGCTATTATAGTTTTTCAATACCATGAGATAAAAATTAAAAACCTGGAGCAAAATTTTTTGGGCATTTTTGAAAAAAAAAAGAAAAATATATTTTATGAACTAAACTATATTTTTTTGTGATCATTGCACACAGTGATGTCAAATCAAACAGGAAAAATGATAAACTTCATTGTGTATAGCATATTTTGAAAGCAGCAGATGGGCCAAACACTGACCCGTATTTTTTTGGAAAAATTATCACATTATCATATCTGTTGGACTTACATACTTCAAACTTTGCACAGATAGCTTTATTAATGCACTTAGTATGTGTACCAAATTTCATGAAGATATCTTTAGTAGTTTCTGAGAAACAAAAATTTGTAAAAGTGACGCAGTGGTCCACCTTAAGAAGGCATTCGACAGGGTGTGGCATGCAGCTTTGTGGGCAACCATGAATTTGTACAGCATCAATGCAAACCTGATCAGAGTCATCACAGAGCTGTACAACAAGGCCACCAGTGCAGTGTACTACAACACCAACATTGGAGAGTGGTTTTGAACAACAGCTGGAGTAAGGCAGGGCTGTCTACTCTCACCCACACTTTTCAACATCTTCCTTGAGAGAATCATGGCTGATGCTCTGAATATCATGAAGGATCAGTCAGCATTGGTGGCAGAACAATCACAAACCTCCGCTTCGCAGATGACATTGACGGGCTAGCAGGATCAGAGCAAGAGCTTTCCAGCCTAATAGAACAACTGAACAAGGCCTCTAAAACGTATGGCATGGAAATCAGTGCAGAGAAGACTAAACTGATGACTAATAATGTCAAGGGCATCAGCACTGATATCAGGGTCAATGACCAGAAGCTGGGAACAGTTCAAAGCTTCAAGTACATGGGAGCCGTTGTATCAGACGAGGGGGTCCAAGCCAGAAGTAGTATACAGTATTGCACAGACAATAACAGCATTGTCAAAACTGAACACCATATTGAAAGATAAAAGTATCTCACTCAACTCCAAGATCAGACTAATGCGATCCCTTGTCATATGCCTGTGAATCGTGGACCCCGACTGCCGATTTGGAGAGAAGAGTACAGGCGGTAGATATGAGATGCTTCCAGAGACGCCTTGGCATCTCCTACAAAGACCACATAAGCATCGAAGAGGTGCGTAACAGAATCCAGCATACTATTAGTCCCTACAAAAATTTTCTATTAATCATAAAGAAGTGTAAACTTTACTGGTACGGGCATGTCACAAGATCGAAAGGACTTGCAAAAACAGTACTGCAAGGCACTGTCCAGGGAGGAAGAAAAAGAGGCAGACAAAGGAAGAGATGGGAGGACAACATCAGCAAATGGACAGGCCTAGAACTCGGCTAAATTTTGAGAAAGGCAGAACAGAGAGAGGAATGGAGTGATCTGGTTGTCA
>CM060318.1:42157177-42159677 GCA_030674155.1 Stramonita haemastoma
TCTCTCTCTCTCTCTCTCTCTCTCTCTCTCTCTCTCTCTCTCTCTCTCTCTCTAGACATATCAGATCCAATACACAGATCTTAATAAGTCACCCGCACACCTTCACAAATCACTGTATATCCACAGAAGACATCAGCGCCAAGCAACAACAGACTGCCTGATTTGGAGTAATCTGCCATCTGTGGAACAAGCACAGGTGAGGCTTGGCTCTGGCTGGTGTAAACTTGGTTAATGCTTATAGGCAAAGATCTACAACTTTAGCTAATGCTTGTCTTCTTTTTGCTTAGTCTGATTTAAGTTCGTTTGCTTAAAGCAAGCGAAAAGATAGCGTTATCTGCTTGTTGTGTGAACTTGTTTGAAAGTCTTTTAGTCCCTGACTGTATCGGGATCTGTGTTTTATCTGTAGTTGTCACCCTGTGTCCATGTGTGTGTGTGTGTGTGTGTGTGTGTGTGTGTGGTGTGTGTGTGTGTGTGTGTGTGGTGTGGGTGTGTTGTGTGTGTACCACCAGGCATGCATGCATTTATTTGTGACAGCTGTTGCATAAGACTTATCACCCATTCTGAAGAATACAGTTTAGATTCATTCAGTAATGCCATACTCAACATCAGTATAAACTGTCTAATCATTCATTAGATAACCAGTGTACAAGACCACAAGTTCATGATAAATGAGATCTGACGTTGTGTTATTTTGTTTACAGGGTTTCAGTGTTTATGCCATGAACAATACCAGCATGTGTTATGACAACCTCAATGACTTGATGATAATGTCAGTGGCTTCGACACAAGCCATTAAAAAGAGTCTACAAAATAATGAGAAGAGGCAGAAACGGGAAAATGAAAATGAGCAAAGAGAAATTGTGAAAAAAGATCATGAAGAAGAAGAATTGTGGAGAATTCTGAAGAAAAATTTCAAAGAATTGCAAAGAAGATAAGGAATTCTGAAGAAGAAGAAGAAGAAGAAGAAGAAGAAGAAGAAAAGAAGAAGAGAAGAAGAAGAAGAAGAAGAAGAAGAAGAGTAAGAATACAACAGAGAACAAAGAATCAGAAATTTAGAAGCATGGAAAAGAAGGATACAGGTGCATACTGCTGTATGATACAACAGGGAGAAGAAAATGCTGCAAGAACACTTAAGGTTATAGCGCTTTTCTATAAAATCTGAATGCAATCTTTTTTGCCTGATGGTGAAGCCTACCCCATTTTACACAATGTTATTTGACACTGACTTGATAATATCTAATACCAGCACCTCAGTTTATGGGGTTTTGAAACAATTTAAATTAGAAACTTAAAGATTTGTAGTTTAAACCTGATTTGAAGACTGGCTTATCAGGATAAATTGAATGATAGTGCGGTTGCTATTTTAGAGGGGACTTAGGAAACTGCCAAAAATTTTGTAAAACCAGTATAATGTTCTTTGTTTATCAACATCATCAAGCAAAAATATGTCTTCTACATCTATGAAACCAGCAAACACAAACACAAAATAGTTTCTTCTTTGCAAGATACTCTTTCCAGCTCTCTTATTTACAGTGGACATTTCCTTAAGGCCTGTCCAACCACTTAAATCCAAGGGCTGATACCTGGCCTACTGCCCTGCAGATGAGGGATAAGCTCTGCAGACCCCTGGGTGGCCTTCGGTGTATCAGGGACATTTGTCGTAACCTTTGGAGTTGGTGTATTAGCGTTTGAAGATGAAGAAAAACAAGTGGATCGGTGGTCTATGTGGTAATGTGCCTACCTAGAAAGCGAAAAGTCGAGGTCGGGGTGCGCGGAGTGTGCGGTAGTTCAAATCCCATTTGCGACCAAAACTTTTCCCCATCCATTAGATCATGAGTGGTGGTCTGGACGCTAGTCTTTCCGATGAGATGATAAACCGAGGTCCCGTATGTTACACATCATTATTTAGTGAACATAAAAGAACCCCTGGCAATAAGGGGGTTGACCCTGGCAAAATTAGGGAAACAATACAGTTGCAGACAGGAAAAAGAAAAAAAAACTGGATAGGGGCTGCACTTGCGGCCACGTGCTCTCCAGGGAGAACAGTCGGAATTTCACGCAGAGAAATCTGCTGTGACATACAGGGGTATAAATAAATAAATAAATAAAGAAAGAATTGCAAAGAAGAAGAAGACGAAATAGAAGAAGAAAGCTGGACAGAAAACAAAACTGTGAGAAAAATCTGATAACACCAGTCACAATGATGAGGAAAACATTTTAACACCATTTTTTTTTTCTCTTTACTCAGAGAGTGCAGAGTTTTATAAGCACAAGCCAGCTCACATTTCTTCTGTTTATTACAAGTGAGTTTGGAACCGGTTTACTCTCTGGTTATCCATTTCGTCATCTGTTTAGAGCCCCTTTTATTTTGGATCAGCAGAAGCATACATTCAACTAAAAAGCTGTTGGATGGCAGGGGTGAGATGGAGCTGACTGTTTATGCCTGTGTCTGACAGGAGAAGTAAATGTTTACTTTCCGCTTGTTGGCACTGGCTGCCGC
>CM060318.1:42169677-42174677 GCA_030674155.1 Stramonita haemastoma
TTTGAGCGCTTGAGGAAGGGCAAGAGTCATCTCAAAACAAAATTAGCTGGTGTGAAAATAACCTCAGAGACTTCTTACTCTCCCTTAACTCCCTGAAGAGTCGTTAAGGGGCAGCACTGAATTTTTCGATCCTTATTATATTGTGTTGTATTGTGTTGTGTTGTGTGTGTGTATTGTGTTGTGTTGTGTTGTGTTGTATTGTGTTGTATTGTATTGTATTGTATTGTATTGCATAGTCTTGCTTTGTATTGCATTGTATGCCTTGTGTCGGTTGATTATGGAGAAGCCTGATCACTCTCAAATGAAAGTGTGCATCTGGATATGTTTTGTAATCCACCGAAAGTTACCGTAAAGCACGGGATCTTTAATTAACATTCTTATCTTTTGCGTGTGTATATACACGAAAGGAATGGTTTAAGGCACTGGTGGGTCTGTACTCCAAGTTGACCCATGAGATCGTAAAAATCTCTAACCTCAATTATTCACAAGACGCCGCTGCCGAGATTCAAACCTACGGCTTCATGACCCACAAGGAAGAGATTCAAATGCTTTATTCACTCAGCTCAGCGTCTGTTGATCCCACAGGGTATTAGATTGTAAAAACACCTCACTCGCCCATTAACAAATAAATCCAAGACGGAGCTGTTTTATTTCAGCGTCTTCTCTTAAGGTGCGAACTCACAACTTTTAAACGTAATTAATCTGGTACAGTGACCTGTGGGTGGTTGATGCAAAACAAACATAAAGAATCTGCACGGATCTCTGTATGTCATGTTTATGTGTCTACACTGTGTGACACTATGAACACCACACAAAAATCTATTGCAAGGCTTGAACAAGAGGGGGGGGGGGGGGGGGGGGGCTTCTCTGGAGAATATGGCAAATTCTGATAAATGACTCTAATGTCTTCTTAGTGATGTGGGAGAGTTTAGATAAACTGGAATGAAAACAGTGCTGGTACCATGGAAAGATACTTTAATATTCTAGTAAGGTAGTCGACGTACAGTACAAATAATCATTCACACACACACACATACGCTCGCGCGCGCGCACATACACACACTTTCTCAGATACTACAGTAACAACTCTCTAACTCCTTTGATCTTTACAGAGTTAAGAACGACAAATACAAGTGTCCCAATTTTACCAACATCAGTTCTACATACACACACGCACGCATGCGCGCGCGCGCGCGCGCGCGTGTACAGTATGAACTCTCTAACCCCGTTTGATCTTGACTCAGTTAAGAGCCACAGGAGAAAATTGCCCATTTTACCAACATGCTATATAGTATTTTTGTACCTGAAGCCTTCAGATACCGTTCAGACCATCCTTTCACAAATCGTCTACCAGATGACAGTTCAATTTGGTACTTATGGGAGGATGGCGAAGGGTGGGGGAGGGGGACCTGTAGCTGTAACTTGGAAAATGATAATTCAGTTCTGTCTCAGTCTGTGGTCCAAGCCATAAGCCCTTTCAGCTATTGATATCAGCGAAGTGTCAAGGCGTCCAGGAAAATGTTATGTTTTGATATTTTACGTTTTCTAGAAGTCTGAATACGGCTATCTTTATGGTGGGCAACAACAACAACAAAAAACAAAACAAAAACGGTCACATGCACAAAAATCTTCTCATTGATGAACTTTTGAGCTCTCTAGTCCACGAAGGAGGGGGAAACATGTTACACTGAGATTGTCTTCAGCCATAACAAAGTTTGGCATAACAACCTGCATTCTCCTCTAGAGGATCATGAAAACTGAAGTTTGAGTATTGCTGTCTATAGTATGGCAAGGTACCTGAAAAGAGTAATAAACATAATGTTTTCATCCGTGTGTGCTTATGATGGTTTCACAGGGATTCTTTGGTGGAATTAAGAGTGAGACAGAGAGCATCTTCATGATGGCATAAGGAATGTTATGCTGAGAAACTCGCAACAGCGGCAGAAGCAGCAGCAGCAGCAGCAGCAGCAGCAATAGCAACAGTTCCAGTCTGCAGTGTTCTCGAGGAGGAGGCGTTATACAAGGAACTTTCATACATGCTGTACCACATTTGGCACAACAATCCCATAACTGCATGCTGTGCCACACTTGACACAACAATCACATCACTGCATGCTGTGCCACACTTGACACAACAATCACATCAATGCACACTGTGCCACACTTGGCACAACAATCACATCAATGCACTACACGCTGTGCCACACTTGACACAACCAATCACATCACTGCACGCTGTGCCACACTTGGACACAACAATCACAGCACTGCACGCTGTGCCACACTTGGCACAACAATCACAGCACTGCACGCTGTGCCAACACTTGGCACAACAATCACATCACTGCACGCTGTGCCACACTTGGCACAACAATCACACACTGCACGCTGTGCCACCTTGGCACAACAATCGCAGCACCGCACGTTGTGCCACACTTGGCACAACAATCACAGCACTGCACGCTGTGCCACACTTGGCACAACAATCACAGCACTGCACGCTGTGCCACGCTTGGCACAACAATCGCAGCACCGCACGTTGTGCCACACTTGGCACAACAATCACAGCACTGCACGCTGTGCCACACTTGGCACAACAATCACAGCACTGCACGCTGCGCCACGCTTGGCACAACAATCACAGCATTGCACGCTGTGCCACAATTGGCACAAACAATCACAGCGCTGCATGCTGTGCCACACTTGGCACAACAATCACAGCACTGAACGCTGTGCCACACTTGGCACAACATCACAGCACTGCATGCTGTGTACACAATTACATCACTGCACCGCACGTTGTGCCACACTTGGCACAACAGTCACATCAATGCACGCTGTGCCACACTTGGCACAACAATCACAGCACTGCATGCTGTGCTACACTTGGCACAACAATCACAGCACTGCATGCTGTGCTACACTTGGCACAACAATCACATCAATGCACGCTGTGCCACACTTGGCACAGCAGTCACATCAATGCACACTGTGCCACACTTGGCACAAACAATCACAGCACTGCATGCTGTGCTACACTTGGCACAACAATCACAGCAGTGCATGCTGTGCCACACTTGGCACAACAATCACATCACTGCACCGCACGTTGTGCCACACTTGGCACAACAGTCACATCAATGCACGCTGTGCCACTCTTGGCACAACAGTCACACTCATCAGAGACTTGGCTATAGCTTCATAACACAACGCACTGGTAAAGTTTCGGTCTCATGCAAGATACGTTCATTTTCCTGCATATTTGTGTTTGCTGGATTTTAATGTAAATGCTTGCGTTCATATTATATTCGTATTATGTTCTGTATGCTTGTATGTAAATAAGCAAGTAAAGCAGTGGTAGGTCTTCAGATATAATGAGTTAACTTAGGTCTATAGAAACGTTGATGATAACAACCTCCACTCTGAACTCACAAGGCACTGGTGAGATTTGAACCTATGAACTGTGGCTTCGAGGGCCACTTGGTTGTACAGGCAGTCGCTTAACTCAGTTGGTTTTTGTAGTACCAATAGAAAATGACAAGTCAGTCACTCTCTGTAATATACTGTCTGCCCCCCCCCCCCCCCCCCCCCCCCCAAAAAGCCCTTGTTGTATAAAATGGGAATGAGGAGGTCAACAAATCAACTTCTGTAGATCAGTCTTTGAAATAATGACTACACCACTCTCATTGACAGAATATTTGACCATGTGATGAAAGTGTTACTGAAATGAATGGACTGGTTCTAGTCCAGAGATATCATACAAACAACTTCCATACCACTTGAAAAACTGTCAGATGGAATGATCTGGGTGGGACGGAGTTAGCACTAGACAGCAGAATGGGAAGATGACTATTCTGAAAAGAGGGATAGGCTACAAAGTAGAGGACACAACAGAAAATTGGTTTGGGCCAAAAATGAAAAATGTAGGGCAAGGAGTTAAGCTTGGGAGTAAATAAGAAAAAAACACAATTATCAACGATAACAATATAGAGCAACAAGGCAATGCAGACTAAGTAAGTAAAGAATAACAAGGTGGGATTCCAAAAAATGAACTTGCAGGTAAGGCAGCGAAATTACAGTGAAGAGACAAAGAATGAGATGGAATAACAACAAAAAAATGACTTGGGAGAAACAAAGAAAAAGACGGGAAAACCATGAATGAAATAAAGCAACAAACAAAGAGCTGTGGGTAACAAACAATGAAATATGCAAACAAAAAGGGAGTTGGACAACACATGAACAAACACATCTCCTCCTGCCCCCCCCCCCCCCCCCCGAAAAAAACGACATCCCTTCTATCTTACCTTCCCCCTACCCTCATCACCCTCATTCATTCATCCACCCACCCCCACCACCCCATCATCCCTCAACCCCCCCCAAAAAAACAACAACAAAAAAACCCAACAACAAACAAACAAAACCCAGAAAAAAACCCACCCTCCATACCTGCACATCTTACACTACTCACATGCATAATCCATGAGTCTGTCCAAATCATTCTGTCAGTATGGCGTCACGCGTTCCTACCTCTGGGCCCCTGTCTCCTTATGTCCCAATCTCAGGGACCCTGGGCGGAGTCCTTTATCCTCTGACTAGGGCCATTAAAGTCCGAACAGGGTGTAAACTGTGCTCTTTTATCGTTGCAGGATTTTAAGTGTTTTTGTCTCTGAAGGACAGTGTTGGAGCCTTCCCCACCCCCACCCCCCTCCCCTCCCGGTAACGCTGTGTCCCGCCATGTTGAGACTGTCACCAGAGAGAGGCTTCGGTGGGGGAGGGGGGTGAATTTGTATTTATGTTTGCGGGGGGGGGGGGGGGGAGGTTGTTCCTCGGCTAGAGCTCCGAGGTTCACCAATGGTAAAATTTTTGCGTATGCGACTGTTTCTTTTTTCCTCCTATGATTTAGGTAGTCACATTCTAAGTAAGGGGATGGTGTCTAAACATGACACCTGTGTGCATGCAGGTTTTTTTTTTATCTTAATTTTGTCATCCGTTTATACCGG
>CM060318.1:42179677-42182177 GCA_030674155.1 Stramonita haemastoma
CTCTGTCTTCCTGCCTGCCTGCCTGCCTTCAGCCTCTTCTTCTTGCCCCTCAGCTCTGGTGCTGCTGATGCATGCAGCATACAGCGAAGGAGACGAAGAAAAAGCAATGGATATGAAAACAGGGTAGGGGGTGGAGTGGAGGGTGAGTATATACATATACACGAAGGCGCACGTGCATACATGATGCACACATGTGCATGCATGCACCCATTTATATACACACGTGAGAGAGAGAGAGAGAGAGAGAGAGAGAGAGAGAGAGAGGAGACAGAGAGAGAGAGACAGAGACAGAGACAGACAGACAGAAGGACAAACACACATATACATATAACATATAAACATATACATATATAGTAAAGATATACAGAAAGTAAAAGAAAACAGAGAGACAATAGCAAAGACAGAAACAGGCAGACAGCCAGTAAGAAAGACGTACCCAATGCCTCCTGATGCTAAAATGACAAAGTGTCTTCCGAATCCTGAGCAATGGGAAGCACCCCCGCACAGGACACACACCTACTGAACAAACAATCCATATAAAATCAATGGCAAACTTTTTTTCCTTGTTATTTTATCTTGCATTGCAGGTTATATTCTCTCATAAAGCACTTACATCTTCATCAATGTAAAACATTCATTTATCGTCCAGTATCAATTAAAGTGGAAGGATGTTAAAGCGAAAAAAAAAGAAAGAAAAAATTGTTCAATTCCAAAAAGTATGTAGCATTCTGACAGTGTGATTGTAGCACACATATCAACGCTTCAATTATCTTGCAAGGGATTTTTTTCATAGCTGAAAATGATGTAGAAATACAATGACAAACTAAGCAGTTTGTAAAAAAAACAAAAAAAAACCAGCAACAAAAATCCAAGACATAAGCTTTTATTTTGAAAACTGCTCTCAAAGTAAATGCTGCTGCTGCAAAAACAATGCAATAGGTACTGAGAAAAAAAATCAAATGTTGATCACAGGTATAAGTCTTCACTCCGCCTTGCACTAAAATTATCGAAATCCTTTAGAATAAAGTTTTCTAGAATGTCAATGTAACATCAAACTTAATGGGAATGGCTTGCTATGTATTCCAGTGGAAATCCTTAAAATAGGGCAACAATCATTACTAAATATTCTATGATCATTTACCACACCACCAGACCATCCTCTGGGGCCATTTAAATGAGAAAAATTCGGGAAATTTGAAATCTTGAACCTCAAAAGTTACTCCCATTATATGACACAATGTTTACACTGACAGAAAGCTGAGAAAAGGGAGTTCCTGGTTTACTTCCTCTAGTGATGCATTCTGGATAGGTTGTAAGGTGAAAGGGAAAGTAACAGACCATTTATTTTAACAGAAACAAAGAAAAGCACACAGAGAAAAGAAAACACATAGATCAATAGAGAGAGAGACAAACAAACAAAAACCAGAAAATAAAAGGTCAAGAGAGACAGATACACAAAGCATAAACCATTACAAACAAAGGGTTACACATATTCATCCATGACTGATCGTTTTGTTATAGTCAAAGCATTCTGTTTTTACATGTGTGTATATATACATACATTATATATATATATATATATATATATATATATATATATATATATATATATATATATATATATATATATATGTATATATATATATATATATATATATATATATATATATATATATATATATATATATATATATATATTATATATATATATATATGTGTGTGTGTGTGTGTGTGTTGTGTGTGTGTGTGTGTGTGTGTGTGTGATGTGTGTGTGTGTGTGTATGTGTGTGTGTGTGTGTGTTGTGTGTATTGTGTGTGGTGTGTGTTGTGTGTGGGGTGTGTGTGTGTGTGTGTGTGTGTGTGTGTGTGTGTGTGTGTGTGTGTGAAACAAAAAACTCATTTTGGATCGATCAACCAATAAGATCGCTAACACACAAAGTAGCACAGCTGCATGTCACAAACGTTAGTCTCACAAAGACACAGCGCTCTCCAAAAAGTCTTGGTCCCCGGCACCCACAGCTGTTGCAGCAACTGCGTCACTGCTCACGGTGCTGCACGTCAAGACTTTTTGCTGTAGGCCTTGAAATTCACTTTTATGGCCGAGCAATTTTGCAGCGTCGCCCGCAGCAGAGGAAGAAAGTACAGGCAGATAGAGACACTCAAGTTTATGTAATCCACTCTTTCCGCGGATTGCGAAGAATACGGACTATTTTATATTATAGTAGTGAAGATGTGAGGTGAATTTTTATTTTATTTTATTTATTTGTTACTGCTACTTGGGACTGAGTTGTTTTTCAGGATTTGTTGAGGTGAGGTTTTTTTCTGTTTCTGTTGGTGCTGTTGGTGCTGGTATTATTATGAGGTTCCTGTGCTCGAGATTGAGTTTTTAATGTAAATTCAATGTAATATAGATTTGTTATTTTGTCTCTCTTTTTTTCTTATTTCCTTATCTGTCGTGTTTCCTAGCTTTTTCCTTCTTTTTTTTTTTTTGGTTTGTTTT
>CM060318.1:42187177-42234677 GCA_030674155.1 Stramonita haemastoma
TATGTGTGACTGAGGATGCAACGATTTTCTTCGGGAGTCACTGTGTGTATGGAAGTAACTCTGTGTGTGTGTGTGTGTGTGTGTGTGTGTGTGTGTGTGTGTGTGTGTGTGTGTGTGTGTGTGTGTGTGTGTGTGTGTGTGTGTGTGTGTGCGCGCGTGCGTGCATGTGTGTGTGTGTGTGTGTGTGCGTGCGTGGTGTGTGTGTGTTGTGTGTGTGTGTGAGTGTCTTGCTGTCCCATCGCCTGTGTTTCTGTTTGTTTGTTTGTCTATCTAGGTTTTTTAAGTATCAGTTCGTTGAAAGTAGGTCACTAGGTAACGCCTGATCAGCCACGTGACAGAAAACGAGACAAAGATGGCCGCTTTCGTGTGGGTCTATCCGCTCTGTAGAGTCAGACAGTTACAAGGACTACCCGTCACCTCTTCCAGGGGATAGTACAAAAGACAGATTGGTCCAGCCAGCCTTCCATCCAGCCAGCCAGCCAGCCAGACAGTGTTAGCGTGTGAAAAGAGCCTCTGACAGCTTTGTCATGAAAGAGAGAAAGTAGAGAGGAGAAAGTGCTTTGCCATCAGCTTCTATAGACTGTATACTAAGTTTATATAATACCGCCATACCAGACAGGTACCGTTAGGTGATTATGGTGGTGGTGATATGTGGATGGGTGGTGGTAGTGGGTGGTAGTGTGTGTGTGTGTGTGTGTGTGTGTGTGTGTGTGTGTGTGTGTGTGTGTGAGGGGGGGGGGGGGGGGGGAGTGAGTTTGTGTTTGTGCGTGCGTGCGTGATTTTTAAGATATAATTGTATTACTTTCTGTAATAAATATCTTCTGTTTATTGTTCATTGTAACCTACATGCATTTCTTCACTTATTGAGATAATAAAGAATGGGCATTAATTTTTATTGTGTGTGTGTGTGTGTGTGTGTGTGTGTGTGTGTGTGTGTGTGTGTGTGTGTGTGTGTGTGTGTGTGTGTGTGTGTGTGTTCTTACCCTCATTTTTGTTGGGATGTTTTGCAGCCCCATCTTTTGTGGGGACAGGATAGCTCAGTGGTCAGAGCACTCGCTTTCCCCCCATCCAAAGTTAAGCAGCATTGAGTGTAGTTACCAACTGGATGTGTTTGCGCGCCTTGGCTTCAGTACAGTCCCCCAATCCACCCAGTTGTAAATGGGTACCTGCCCTCTTTAGGGTCAGGGAAGGTAAAGCAGAGAGGGAGAGGAGATGGGCGCCGCCCTCAACATGCTGGCCTCTAGAGAAGCTGAGGTCTCTGATGCCTCGATCCCCTACGACCACATAGGTTATGGGACACCTTTACCTTATTCACTACAAACATTGGAAGCATCTGACCCTGTCTTGCTCTGCAACTAGCGTTCCTGTGTGTGTGCAAGCACCCAGACACATAGAAAAGAAAGAAAAAAAACGAGAAACAAAAACACAGAGAAAGATTGAAAGTCGTTCTACCCCCGACGTCGAAATGCGGCCACCTTAATGGGGAGTTAAAACGGTGGCATACGCAAAGTTTCACTTTTGATAAACCTCAGAGTTCTAGCAGAGTCACGGACCCCTTCGGATGAGACGATAAACCGAGGTCTCATGTGTGAACACACGCAGAACATCTTATGCACATGTTCAAAACCCGTTCTGCCTTTCGGGAGTGTACATAAAAACATGTGCACGGGACTAGATGTAAAAACAAAACAAAACAACAAAAGAACAGAAAGATGAACACATGAGTGTTTATTCAATTATACTTTCAGCAAAGATAAATTAAGAGAGAGAGAGGAGAGAGAGAGAGAGAGAGAGAGAGAGAGAGAGAGAGAGAGAGAGAGAGAGAGAGGGGGAGAGAGAGAGAAGAGAGAGAGAGAGAGAGAAGAGAGAGAGAGAGAGAGCACACTCCCTCACACACACACACATACACACACACACAACCACACACACACACACACATACACACACACACACACACACACACACACACACACACACAAAGCATCTGATAGTCTCTAATTGTCACAAGGAGAAACGGGAAAAAGAAAGAAAACCAAACACCTTAACAATACCGTCTGTCTGTTTTCTCTGATTTTCTAAGATTTTTTTCCTTTAAGTTGAAAGAACCCCCAATGATGTAATCCCGTCAGTGTGTGTGGTGTTTTGGTGGTGTGTTTTTTGGGTGTGGTGTTGTGTGTGTGTGTGTTGTGTGTGTGTGTGTGTGTGTGTGTGGGGTTGACAGGAGACAGGGGAAAGACACACAGAAGACAGAGAGAAACACAGAGAGACAGAGAGAGAGAGAGATTCGGGTTTACTCCTCAATAATCTTTAGTTTTAACAACGTTACATACTTATTGGAATCAAAAGTACACACAAGTGTGTTATGTGATAATCTTTCTATTGGTAATTTCACATAAAAGTACCAGTATGCTCGGAGGTATTGTGCTGGAAAGTCATTCACTTTTAATGTACCAAGTACTTTAAGGACAGGAAAAAAATGATTATAAGCAAATTTGAGAATCAACTCATTTTCATCTGATTAAATGCAACACTGAGAGCAGAATATCATACATACGATATATCACAGACGCAACACAAGCTGCATATTGTAGTGATGCCACGAGTGCATGTTGATTACTTTTATGTGATCTATAGTAAAGAAAGGGTAAAGGTGTCCCATTACCTATTACCTAAGTGGTCCTAAGGGAGCGATGCATCAGAGACCTCAGCTTCTGTAGCACCCATCTCCTCTCCCTCGCTGCTTTACCTTCCCTGACCCTTAAGAGGGCTGGTACCCATTTACAGCTGGCTGGACTGGGGGACTCTACTAATGCCAAGGCGCGCAAACGATCACTCATCCAATTGGTAACCAGTCGATGCTGCTTAACCTTAGCCTTCCTTTATTTCGATGATAATGGAATAAGCACGCATGTCGTTTTTTGTTGTTTGGTTCTTTTTTACACCCAGTCCCCGTGTGTGCGGATTTGTACAATTTCTCAGCCGTTCCCACCGGCACACTATGGCCTAGTCTTCCGAAAAGTGGAAGAGGTTTTACCGTGTGTGCAAGATGTTCTGCGTGCATTCGTACATGGGTAAAAGAAGGTAAAGGTAAAGGTGTCCAATAACCTATGTAGTCGTCGGGGAGCCAGGCGTCAGAGACCTCAGCTTCCCCAGGGGCCAGCATATTGAGGCCGGCACCCATCTCTTCTCCTCACTGCTTTTACCTTCCCTGACCCTAAAGAGGACAGGTACCCTTTACAGCTGGGTGACTGGGGGACAGTACTGTAGCCAAGGCACGCAGACTGTCGCCCATCCAACTGGTAACTTTGCTCGATGCTGCTTAACCTTAGCTTGGAGAAAGCGGGTGCTGTTACACTGAACTATCCCGTCCCAGTTACACACAGGACCTCGGTCTTCGGAAGGACTTTTTGGGGGGAGTGGAGTCGGCACTAATGTTAACTTCAGAGGGGTGGGTGGGTAGAGGGAATCCCTTTGATCGGGATTCGAACCTGGTTGAGCAGATCACGTGCGTATTGCACAACGCTCTAACCACCAGGCTATCCCGGCCCTGGCTCTCCCCTGTGACAGTGATAGCGTGACAGAGGCAGCTTAGTCTGAGTGGACTGTGAGAGAGACAATGACAAATAGGGCTGGGCTTTGTCGTGTTATTAGCGTCCAGACGCTGAGGTTTGGGTTTTTTTTCTTGTTTTTGTATTTTGCGTGTAATGTGTGTGTGTGTGTTGTGTTATGTTGTGTTGTGTTGTGTTGTGTTGTGGGTGTGTGTGGTGTGTGTGTGTGTGTGTGTGTGTGTGTGTGTGTGTGTGTGTGTGTGTGTGTGTGTGTGTGTGTGTCTGTGTCTGTGTCTGTGTCTGTGTCTGTGTGTCTGTGTCTGTGTGTCTGTGTGTGCGTTTGTGTGTGTGTTGGGTTGTGTTGTGTTGTGTTGTGTTTGTGTTGTGTTGTGTTGTGTGTGTGTGTTGTGTGTGTGTGTGTGGTGTGTGTGGTGTGGTGTGTGTTGTGTGTGTGTTGTGTTTGTGTGTGTGTTGTGTGTGTTTTGTGTGTGTATTTGTCAGACAGATACACTGACGGACAGACAGATATACAGGCAACGGAACAAACGCACAAACAGACGGATAGAGAAACAGATTGGCAGACACCATCTGAAATCCAAATGTTCAGCTTGTTTTCCCTACAGCTGCACCATCAAGTTATAGGGTATTTTCCTCAGACGTGAAACTAGTTCTGACTCCGTGTCATTTGCAAGACTTTTTTGGATGTGGCTTAAACTGGTCTCTGTACAGACATAGCCTAGCTTAGCATGACATTGTACAACCCGTCACAACACGACACGACACGAGACGACAAGACACGACACGACACAACAAACCAAGATAGCACAAACACGTGGCTCAGTAAGACCTTCTCACGAAGGCTGAAAACCAAAGATGGGATCAGAAAAGTCAAGAATTGCCCCTCAGCTCAAACCAATGTCAGTGTTATCAGTTACATTCGCATTCCAAGTGATCTGCCCACAGTGAAATACCCAACAGAGGGATATGAGTAAAGTCAAAGGGGGAACTGGACATGATAACGATTCCCAGATTAGTTATAGAAATGACAGCTGGCCCTCGTAATGCTGTTTTTCGCGTTCCTTAGATGGATAGCTCAGTCTCTGTGATGAAGGCAGCTCTACGCCGCAAGTCCTTCCAGTCTCCAGAGAGCTTCTGGGCCACTGGGGTGGGGGTCAGATCTTCTTTTAGAGTACTATCTCATGTAGCGGGGCAGGACTGCAGCTTATGTTCTATTGTCTGGCTGCACAGGCCTTGCAAGGTAACTGCTCTGTGTGGCCTGTGTGGAGTTTCATGGACAAGAAATTGTAGTACTTTAGGTGGTTATAGCTTGTCAGTGGCCTCTAACACAAGGGAATACTTGAACAGCCGGGGGAAGGATAGCCAAGGGGTTAGAGTGTTGTACTCGTCATCTGATGGCCTGGGATCGAGCTACCATGGAGACGCCCGTTTAGGGGGATTTTATCCAGGAATTAACATTAGTACTGACTTCACTTACCCAAAGCCCCTCAGATAATACTATAAACCGAGGCCACGTGTGCAAACACATGCAGCACAGTTTGTACACACGCTTAGAGCCTGTTCCGCCTTTTGGAAGAGTAAACCATTTAATGCCGGTAGGAACAGATGGTGAAATCTTTCAAAATACGTATACATACAAATGTTATGTTTAGATACCATCCCCATAGTCTGAATGCGGCTACCTGAATTATGGGTTATAAACAGCTGTGTCCGCAAAATCTCACCATTGGTGAACCTTGGAGCTTTACCTGAGGAACGAAAAAGAAAACCCAAACCCAACAGCAAATCAAAACAGAAAGACAGCCACAAAAAACAGCCGAGGAGACAGACAAACAGCCATTATAAACACAGACTTGCAGATACTCAAACAAACATGGTGCAGAAAACAGGAAGAACACATCTATAGGGAAGCCATCAAACGATTGACAAGGAAGACAGTAATTCCATTTTACCCCGGTAAGAATAATACTCGCATGAGGCGTCCTCCTAATCTTTCATCCCAGAATGAGTTCCAGACTTCCTCCTCTCCCCTCAAACACCCCCCTCCCATCCCCCCACCCCACCCCCATATACATGCTACACTCCAGCTTTAGCTTGTGGGTCATTTTATAATGTGCAAGTCAGAAAAAATTCTGCTGATTTTTAGATTTTTTTTTAATAAGGTAAAAAAAAAAAAAAAGCACTATATACTTGTTTTGGGGATTGCAGACATAAGAGCAATGCCAAGTAGTCATGAGAAATATGAAAATGATCATCAGATAAAGATTGCTTGTGTTCCTACTGTGTTGACCCTGTGCATGTATATTGTGGTTCGGAACCTAGCAGACACAAAAGACTGGGGGGTGCAGTGTTTGACTGAAAACTAAACCAAAAAAAAATTAAAACCACTAAATTAGTGCAATATCACACATAGCTTCGAGTCAGAGGCTAGTCTTTTAGAAAAAACTGTTGGGTTTTTTGTGTGTGTGCAAGAGTGATGTCAGAAAACAGAAAGAAAAGTGACAGAATCTTAAGCCAGACTGTAGCCTGTATACACACTCCTTGCTTCCTGCCTTCCTTCTCCCTACTTCCTATCTCCAACGTGCTGATTAACCCTGTAGCATGATATGCAGACAAGACCCTCTATCAGGACTGATTTCTTTGTTGAAAGCTTCCCCAGTTTATCCTGTCACATCAACACGGGCTGTTTTGCTGAAGCGAACTGGAAGTAAAGCGGATGCACCTCATAAAACCCATCCAGTGTGGCGCGGTGCATTACCTCCCCTGAAGAAAAAAAAGGCCCCCAGGTGCGTCAAGTTAAGGTCACCTGACGTCACTTCCGGTATCTGCGTTGTGTTTCTTTTATCCGGTGGGGATGACCTTGCTGATCCATGATTTAGACTTTACATAATGCTGAATTGTTGTTTTTTTCTGGTGAAAGGTGGGTAATAACAGAGAAGAAGTGGATAGGAGTGGTGGTTTTGTGTCTTAGCACTCATAGATTTGTGTTTGTTTGTTTGAAATTCTTTTCTACCCTTGTTTGAATATCATCTAGAAAGATAGTATTTCCATTATGTTTTATTCTTCATCTTTAAACTTGGTCGATTGCTCAATCAGTATCTATTGTTGTCTGTCAATTGAGCAAAAATGCGTTGCATTGCTGTTAAGCACCTGACAAGTTATCATGGGGGAGAACCTTATCTTTTAAGTCTTTCTGGGGGAAAAAAAGACAGGACAATGGACTGAGAGAACAAAAAATAGACAAAAAAGAGGTGAAAGTGTGAGAAGAAACAAACAGAAGCAAAGAGAGGTATAGAAAAGAGAAGAATTCCTAACACACACACACACATGCACACACACACACACACACACACACACACACACACAACACACAACACACACACACACACACACACACACACACACACACACACACACACACACACACACACACACAAGCAGATAGGCAAACAAATAAAAGAGGGACACCTCAGGTTAAAAAAAAATTCAGACATTCAATGAAAAAAAAACCCAAAACATTCACCATTATGTCACCTCAACAACCAAGAAAAAACTGCTACATCAGCTTTGGCATTGCACTGGTGATCACACCACCAAAATATGAAAAAAAGAGAACAAAATAGGAGCAGAATAAGCAAGATGGGAAATGTCACTCCTCGAAAGCTGTATGGAGAAGACAATCATCCTATACTCCCATCTCCATTATCACCCTATCCCCTCACAGCCTCGCCCCCCCCCCCCTGCCCCCTCACCCCCTCCACCCTCCGCATCATCCATCTCTTTTCAACTAACCAAGTATTTTATTTATACCGTTCACATTCCTAAGGCGTCTTCTTTACCTTCCCTATCACTCACTCTCTGAGGATGCCTCTGCTGTTATCCCGGATTAGTTTGGTGCTGAAAGGCTCACTCTTTGTTCTCTAATTGTGTATTTTCAACAGTATTGTCATTCTAAATTTTTACAAATTATCAGATGATGACAGCTCCAGATGAAAAGAGGAGGTAGGGGAAGGGGTGTGTAGGGTGGGGATGGGGGGGGGGGGGGGGGGGGCAGATTAAGGAGGTAAGGAAGCAGGGAGGAGGAAGGGGAAGTTGTGGAGTGAATGTTGTTGAAAATTTTGAATATTGTGTTGTTGTTGTTTTTTTTAACCCATCTTATGCTTGTGCTCGTCTTCATCTTTACCTATCACGTAGTCCTGCAGACAGAGTTGGCACCAATGAAGACTTTACAATCAGCTTCCTCCACTCTCCGCGGTCCTCATCTTTCCACAGCAAATCGCTTTATTTAAGGCTAGTCTATTCTCTGATGTTGTCTTCCCATCGTTTTCTCTGTCTGCCTCTTCATCTCCCTCCTTGTACTGTTTCCTGTGAGACAGTCGTGACCAGTCCAGACGTTTGTGTGAGGTGCCCGTAACAATTTAGAATGCGTTTTTTCACTGAAATCGGTCATATGGTATATGGCATTTTTAATTCTGGTTTTTGCTTCTTCGTTAGCTAAATGATCTCTGTATGAAATAACAAGGAGTTTGTGAAAGCATCTCATCTCTATTGCCTGTATCCTTCTTTCAATTTCTGTTGTTCTGGTCTGCACTTCAAAACTAAAGACATGATCAGGAAACGCATCATCAGCCTGATCTCGAAGCTGATGCACGTCCTACAAGACTTAAAACGAGTACACATGCCAATCTTACAGTGATTAACAGGTGCAAAGAGTGAGTCAAGAGTGCACATTCTGGGGACCTTGAAGGGTGTTAAGCTGGGGAACGCACACCATAAACAACGACTGCAACATCATAGAGACTGAGGTGTTCATATGCGGGAAGAATTTGAATGCAAAAGAAAGGAAGGGGGAAGCAGGACAGCTAGCTGGCCAGCTCAGTCACAGACCAGGCTCAAACCTGCCCCTACAGATCCTCAGTCTGACTCTTTCCACTAAGCTATTCTCCTTTCCCCCTTCCTTACCCCTCCAAAAAATTATGTCCAGTCCAAAAGTATGTCACAAGGTCAGACTGACTTTATCCATTTCAGCAGACAGCAGAGAGACCAAAATGGCAACTTTCGTGTGAAGCCATTCCCTTCAGAAGCAGACTATTATAGGAAGGACTGTTTATCAAGAGCTAGGCTATTGGGGGGTGCACAAAAGATGGACTAGTCCAGCCAGTGTGACAGTGATAGCGTGTTGGAAAGAGTTAGGTCTGTATTAACACTAGAGAGAGAATGAGAGAGAGACAGGGAGACAGAGACAGAGGCAGAGAGACAGACAGACAGAAAGACAGACACAGACAGAGAGATAGAGACAGAGAGATAGAGATAGAGAAGAGACCCTTTGAACAATCTATTGTCATTGCCCTCTGTGGCTTATTCACATGGGGGGCCTTTCTTTTGTGAATGCAAATACATACAAGAGAGATTGCATGATGCATGTAAAGGAGAGAGAGAGAGAGAGAGAGAGAGAGAGAGAGAGAGAGAGAGAGAGAGAGAGAGAGAGAGAGAGAGAGAGAGAGAGAGAGAGAGAGAGAGAGAGAGAGAGAGAGAGACAGACAGACAGACAGACAGACAGACAGACAGACAGACAGACAGACAGACAGACAGACAGACAGAGACAGAGACAGAGATACAGAGAGAGACACAGAGAGAGAATTACTACATTGCTTTGCCTCATTATAAGCACATTATCAGGAACGAACAACGAACACACACCACACACACACACACACACACACACACACACACACACACACACACACACACACACACACACACAAACATTATTTCACCAAGAGTGAAACACACACACACACACACAGTATACATACAAACGTACATGCATACATACAATCATACTAAAAACAAAAAAAGGAAAAGGGCCATACATGAAAGAAGGAAGAGCAAGCCAATAAAATGAATAAATCAAACAAATGAAAACCAGGACACAAACTCAACCTCACCCCTAGGATATAATAGAAACAACAATACCTGCACGAGGTCTTGCCCCCACATCTTTCATCCCATAATGAGTTCCAGACGCCACCACCCACCTTCTCACCTCCCCCTCCCCCCAACTTCCACCCCCCCCCCCCATCCACCACCTCCTTCCCCTTCCCCCTTATGTGCTGATTAACCCTGTAGCATGATATACAGACAAGACCCTCTATCAGGACTGAATCCTTTGTTGAAAACTTCCCCAGTTTATCCTGTCACATCAACACGGGCTGTTTTGCTGAAGCGAACTGGAAGTAAAGCGGATGCACCTCATAAAATTCATCCAATGTGGCGCGGTGCATGGCCTCCCTTTTTACTTATTAGGGGGTGGGGGGGTGGGGGGGAGGGGAATGGCTGCCAGGTGGGCAAGGTCATTAAGGTCAATTAACGTCACTTCCGGTTCCTGAATCGTGTTTGTTTGGGTTTTCTTTTCCCCTCCTAGAGATGGCCTTTCTGATCCCCTGGTTAAATTCTGGCCTTAGGTGTTGTTGTTTTTCTTCTTCTGTGAATTCAAGTGTTAAAGTTTGTATAGGTAAGAATCAATACTCAAAGATGAATTTTTAAAAATCAAATATTGAGCAGCAGGTGTCTATTTTGTGATGTTAACGTTTTGGGATTTTTTTTTACTA
Organism: Stramonita haemastoma; assembly: GCA_030674155.1. NCBI lineage: Eukaryota > Metazoa > Mollusca > Gastropoda > Neogastropoda > Muricidae > Stramonita > Stramonita haemastoma. The sequence goes on from CM060318.1 coordinate 42,197,355, forward strand.
GTACTTCGCATTTTTTTTTTTGTTTAGCTTTTGTTGTTCCTTGATAGCGCTTATATCAGGGGTTTGAACAATGGTGAGATTTTTGCTATGCAATCGTTCCCCCTCCCCGCCAAACCATTTAGGTAGCTGCATTCTGACTTTGGGGATGGTGTCTAAACACGGCACCTGTGTGCATAATGTTTACTTGTTAGGCAGGTGAACGTGTGTGTGTGTGTGTGTGTGTGTGTGTGGTGTGTGTGTGTGTGTGTGTGTGTTTGTGTGTGGTGTGTTAATTTTTATTTTATTCTTTTATATCGAGGATAATAGAATAAGCACTCATGTGTGTGTATGTGTGTGTGGTGGGGGGGGGGTGGGGGTGTGAGAGAAACAGACAGACGGTAGAGACAGAAGACGAGACAGATAGCGAGACAGAGGGTCAGTCAGCTAGACCGTCAGAGAAACAAGCTGATAGCGCCCACGAGACAGAGACAATGCAAACAAAGGCACACAGACAACACCCCCATCCGCACCCTGAACCTCACATACCATCTCCCAAAAATCAGATAACCTTAAAACCAAAGAATAACATTGTCTCATGCATCAACTACCAGGCTGAGAGAGAGAGAGAGGAGGAGAGAGAGAGAGAGAGAGAGAGAGAGGAGAGAGAGTGAGAGAGAGGAGAGAGGAGAGAGAGAGAGAGGAGAGAGAGAGAGAGAGAGAGATACTAACAGAGACAGAGAGACAGTGTGACAGACAGACGGATTGTCAGTGACAAAGACAGACAGACAGAGACATACACACAGGCAAACACAGACAGAGGCAAGACAACAACAAGGTTTTCTTTTTTAAGGCAATAAACCAAAACTAAGACTTCACAACAAGAATGACCATCTTTGCCTTCTCATCAACTACTACTACTACTTCACTACTACTACTACTACTACTACTACTACTACTACTACGACACGACGACGACTGACACGACTGACTGACGACGACGACTTGACTACTACGACTATACGACTATGCTGCTGCTGCTGCTGCTATGCTACTGTTGCTGCTGCTGCTGTGTGCTACTACTACTAATACTACTACTACTACTACTACTATACTACTACTACTACTATACTACTACTACTACTACTACTTATCTTGGCATGCACGAGAGATCAAATCTCCTCAGATCTGAAGGACTAGAGACGGAACAAAAAGAACAGATGGAAAATCTTCCTGTAGCCCAGCAGAGGATTCCAGCAATCACTAGATTCTATGTACAGCCCAGACAGACAGACCTGCCTTTGTATTTCGCCCTTCACTAAACAAGATGGGGAATGTCACTCAACGATAGGAAAGACAATGATCCCATGTTTAGTTCTTTCTCCTTTTATCAACCCCGGCCCCACCCACCCTCACCTCCAGTCCTTCCCAATAAACAAGGCGCGCATCCCTCTCTCCTACTCCTACCCCTCATCCCGTTATTTTGTTTTTTTCTTTCACTTTCCTTTTGACTTTACTTCTTGTATCTTGTATCGTTAACGCTTCTTGTTATTCAGTATTATATTGAGCTAAAAAAATTTATATTTTTAAATGTATAATATTAAAAAAAAGCCGACAAAAGACTGACTTTTAGTATAGAAGGCATAATTAACGTTTGGGTTTTTGGGTTGGTTTTTATTGTTGTTGGTGTTGTTGTTGTTTTGTTTGGGGAGGGGTTGGAAAAAATCATAATCAGATGGAATTTTTACAAAAGCAGCAAATATTCAACTGTACACGTAAACTTTTTTTCCCGGTGAAATTGATCATATAACGTACAATATTTGGATTTTTTTTGTAAAGTAAGTAAAGTTTGTAAGCTCTGAGTTTTATCATTAAAGGAGTCTCTAAATGTAAAGCTTGATATATATAAATGCCATTCATTCGTTTTGGAGGCAGGGGGTGGGGGAAGGAGGGGTGTGTATTGGTATACTAAGAATACTAGTATAAGTATTTTACCTTAGGTTTCCTGATGAGCCTATTTTCTTATTTTATTTCACTGGAGTTGCTGAGAGAATCAGGTATTATTCATAGTCCATCTAGTACCAGATCCAAGTTTTTAAACTAGTATATTGATAGTTATGACATAATAATGTCGAAAAACTTACCTCTGTTATACTGACAATGTTTCGTGACTCCATGTAATGTGGACTTAAATAATTATTTGTTGGAGAGATTCATTCAGATACTGTTAGCTACTATTGCATATGTTATTAAACAACGTGGTGGTGGTTTTTTGTTGTTGTTAACGATTTGTTTCTGTCTGAGATTAGCATGTGTATAGACTACAGTTGCATTGACTTCTGCCATGTGTTTCCTTAGTGAAGAACCCCACTGGAGCCCAAAACTGAAAAAAAAAAAAAAACTTGTTTCAAGCTGTTTCCTCTTAGCCTACTTGTTTTAGTTATGTTTATCCCCGAAGATGGAATGCGGTATCTCCACGCCCTTGGTAACTACGATCAAGAAAAAAGAGTCTTACAAGTCGGCTTGAATGTAGATGGCTCTTGCTCTGACGATCGGCTGAGCTGAAGGGATGAATGATGGAGGGAGGGGTGTTCGAGTGCTGACTGTAGCCATGTCTGTGTGTGTGTTGTTCTTGGGTGTAAGTGTCAAGGTGACCGATGGTCTGTTGTGACCATTTCCCACGGGACTGGACAGTGCAACTGAGGATGAAGCGGCTGTAAGCTTGCTCCACCATTTCGTTTTGGCTAGTTGTTTCTTCCTCTGTCCCAGTGTTGAACCGTATTTTTTGTGGTCTGGTATTGTTCTTTATTTTGGTTTCTCTTTTTTTTTTTCAGCTTTATGTTTTGTTTTACTGGAGTTGATTCGGGCATATGCGTGTGTGTAGCGCGTGTGTGTGTATGTATGTGTTTGTGTGTGTGTGTATGTATGTGTTTGTTGTGTGTGTGTAGTTGTGTGTTGTGGGTGTGGGGGGAGAAGGGGGGGCGGGGGGGGAGGGAGCATGAGGAGGAGAAGGTGTACATCTAGTTACTTGTGTGCTTGTGTTCGTGTGTCAAATTCAAGAGACAGAAGACGAACAGAAACCCCGACATACAAACACACACAACACACACACACTGCTGTCTGTCTGTCTGACCCTGTCTCTGTCGCTGTCTGTCTGCTGTCGCTGTCTCGTCCTGTCCTGTCTCACACAGACACAGACACAGACACAACACCACACACACACACACACACACACACACACACACACACACACACACACACACACACACACACAAACACACACACACACATTCCTTGAGAAGGTGAAAAGGGATGTAGGGATGGCAGTAAAAAAACAATAAAAAAACACCCAAAAAGCCAGCGAGCTAGACAACCTTGCGGTCAGACTGCTGGCGTCAAGTGGTTTATTCTAGATAACGAGCAGATGACTGAAAAACGGCCTGCTTACCTTCTGTCCTTACCTCCCTCCACCTCCTCCTCCTTCTTCCCCTTCCTTCCTCCTCCCTAACTGCCGTCCTCTGTCTTTCCTGGTATATCATATTCTCACCTTCAGTCTTTTCTTTGACTATTCGCCAAAACATAATGCAGTTTATTATTGTGCTGATTGAAAACAAACACCAAACAAGCAAGCAACCAACCTACCTAAAGTGGATCGATGGTCTAGAGGTAACGCGTCTGTCTAGAAAACGGGTTGAAGTGTGTGGTGGTTCGAATCCCGTTTGGGCCTTAAACTTTTCCCCCATCCATTAGAACATGAATTGTGGTCTAGGTGCTGGTCCTTCCGATGAGACAATAAACTGAGATCCCGTGTGTTACACATAATTACTTAGCGCAAGTAAAGAACCCACCACAACGAGATAGTTGTCCCTGGCAAAATTCTGTAGAAAAAAAAACATCTTGATAAGGAAACAAATATAGTTCAGGTCAGGAAAAGAAAAACAATGGGTGGCGGCGCTGCTCTTGTGGCGACGCGTTCTCCTTGGGGAGAGCAGCCCCGACTTTAACACAGAGAAATCTGCTGTGACATAAAGTGACACAAACATTAAAAAAAAAACATTCAAAAAACCAACCGATCTAGCAAAAAACAAACCAACCAAAACAAACAAAACAACACAGGATAATAAAAGTGTAAGAGCTCCGAGCTTTACAAGGCTAATAATGAGATGGTTGAGAATGTGTAAAAAAAATGAATTGAAAAAGAGGAGACACGTTTTCGTATAGACCTAGCAATAACCCGGAAACTTAAATTAAGGTGCAGTGCCAGAGCCCCCTATTCGGAATGAACGTTAGCAGAGATGATGCAGTTTTCAGCAGCAGTGGTCGCATGGTTGCATGGTTGCGTGGTTGATAACCTTGATGGTGAAGAATGATGGGACAGTGTCTGGTTCTCCTTCCGCAGATGAGACAGATAAGAAGTCTCTGGAATAATATGGTAGTTCTCTCGAAGGAGAGAGTCGTCTGTCTAGTCTGTCTGGCTGTCTTTGAGTGCGTATTTATGTGTGTCTGCCCTGTGTGTGTGTGTGTGTGTGTGTGTGTGTGTGTGTGTGTGTGTGGTGTGTGTTTGTGTTGTGTGTGTGTTGTGTTGTGTGTGTGTGTGTGTGTGTGTGTGTGTGTGTGTGTGTGTGTGTGTGTGCGTGCGTGCGTGCGTGCGTGTGCGCTTTATTATTTCGAGGATAATGGTATAAGTACACATGTGCTTTTTTTACATCCAGTCCTTCCTCCTCCTCGTCGTCCTCTCCATCCTTCTCCTCCTCTCCCCTTCCTCATTCTCCTCATTCGTCCGCCCCCCTGTGTCAACGATGGTGTTACCTGTTACCGAACCCGTATTCTTATAAACTGTTGGGGGCACCACTGAAGATTTTGTAAACAGTTTCCTCCACTTCTGGTTGTTTTCGGATTTCTGCAGCAAGACATTCCACTCAAGGCCAGTCCACTCTCTGATGTTGTCTCCCCACCGTTTTCTATTATGTGGCTGAGCCTCTGTCAATATGAAGAGAGATAAGTCCTATATCCAGGGATCAGGAAAGGACAGGTGATGATGGCCTAGGTGTGGTGGACAGGTAGGGGCATGTCTGTCCTGACCCCTGAATGCAGCATGTGACATACACAGCTGTGCCACACTGTACTCACTCTTGTGGTGTAAAGAACATGGTCACCTTCAAACGGTACCTGTTTGTTGGGTTTTTTGTTGTCGTTCTTTGGCTAGAGTTCCGAGGTTCACTCGCCTACTGTGAGATTTTGTGTGTGTGACTGGTTGGTTTTTTTTTACCCACCATTAAGGTAGCCGTATTCTGACTTCAGAGAGTTGATTGATTTGTGATGGTGTGACTTTCTGCAGGTCTATGATATTGTTAGTTAATCTGTCAGCAGTCAGGGTGAGTGACAGATCACTGAGCTATCCCGTCCCCGTACAAACATACAATTTTTTCTTTCTTAATTCTTACATGCGTGTGTGTGTGTGTGAAGGGGAGGGGGGGTGTCTGTGTCTGTGTCTGTGTCTGGGTGGGTGGGTGTTAAATATTTTATTTGTGTTTTTTTCTTCCTTTTTTGTTATCTTTCTTTTGGGGGGGCGGACGGGGGGGTGTCTTTTATTCCCATTTTGTGGTCTGTTTTTTTTTCCTTTTTAGCTTTGCTTTTGTTTGCCTTTTTTATTTATTTTCTTTTTAGTGGGGTTTTTCTCTCTGTTCTTTCCTTCCTTCTGTAATTTGCAATTGAGTTGCATGTATGTCAGAATACAGACGGTGTCTGAGAGAGAGAGAGAGAGAGAGAGAGAGAGAGAGAGAGGAGGAGGAGAGAGAGAGAGAGAGAGAGGAGAGAGAGACAGACAGACAGACAGACAGACAGACAGACAGACAGAGTGAGGGAGAGACAGAGACAAACAGACAGAGAGACAGACAGACAGTAAGACAGAGACAGAGAGACAGAGAGAGGGAGAGACAGACAGACAGAAAGAGAGAGAGAGAGAGAGAGAGAGAGAGAGAGAGAGAGAGGAGAGAGAGAGATGAGAGAGGAGAGAGAGAGAGAGAGAGAGAGAGAGGAGAGAGAGAGAGAGAGAGAGAGAGAGAGAGAGAGAAAGAGCAGGATTAGGATCGGGTGACAGGGAACTGCCAGGTGAATGCTGACATGACAGATCTCTGCATAGCGCTGTCACCCTGACTGTGCTGACATGTGGATGGATAAGCTCGCCCTCTGGGAGGGGTGGGCAGGTGTAAATGGTTGAGATTATCCCCATCACACCTGTCACTGCCTCTTCCTCACACACACTCCAGCTTGTCTGCTACTTCAAACTGGAGTAACTGCGCTACGCGTATCTTTTATTGGCGTATGTGTTCACTACAGATCATAGAACCTGTTTTCAAGCCTTTTTTCTGTCTGTCTGTCTATATGTCTGTCTGCCTGTCTGTCTGTCTGTTTGTCTATCAGCCTGTCTGTCTGTTTGATGGTTGGTCTGTCTGCTTACCTGTCTGCCTATCTGTTTGTCTGATGGTCTGTCTGTCAGTCAGTCTGTCTGTCTGTCTGTCTGTCTGTCTTTCTGACTGACTGACTGACTGTCTGTCTGACTGACTGTCTGTCTGTCTGTTTTCCTAGTTAGCTGGCTGGCTTTCTTTCTTTGGATATGTTCTTTCTCTCATATGCTTATCTGTCTTTTGTGTGTTTTTTCATGTCTTTCTTTCTTTCTGTCTGTCTTTCTTTCTATTTTATCTGAAGAAATGTTTTTTTCTATTTTGCTTTTGACTGTGTTGTGTTATTTTCGACTTTCCTTTCTTTGTGTCTTGTGTTCCTTTCTTTTTTTTAACGCATGTTAACAATAATGATGATATATCGATATATCTATAAAGCGTTGAATCTTGTAAGCAAACAAATTGAAGGGTTCGGATTCAAATTATTTACACTCATGCAACTTTCCACAAATATTAGGATTAATAGATATTAAATGTATGTGAGCATATGCACGCGCACGCACACACACACACACACACACACACCACACACACACACACACACACACACACACACACGAACACACACACACACACACACACACACACACACACACACACACACACACACACACACACACACACACACACAAACACACACGAACACACACACACACACTCACCTTTGTTCACCTTTGTGTTAGGCATATTCACCTTTCCTCTACATGTAAAATGGTCCTGTACAGTTGGTGTCCCAATATCAACCAGGCTGTGTCTGTACAAGAGCAGGATTAGGATCGGGTGACAGGGAACTGCCAGGTGAATGCTGACATGTCAGATCTCTGCATAGCGCTGTCCCCCTGATTGTGCTGACATGTGGATGGATAAGCTCCCTCTCTCTGGGAGGGGGGGGGGGGGGGGCAGGTGTAAATGGTTGGGATTATCCCCATCACACCTGTCACTGCCTCTTCCACACACACACCCCTAGCTACACGGTTGTCTGCTCCCTCAAAAGAGGATTAACTACCCACCATGCTTGGTTTTATGAAAGAAATATTTATTCTGAAAAAAAATAACATGGTTATTATTTATTCATACACAGAAACACTGTGAGCAACAAGAAGCCAAGGGCTCATAGTGGGCTTAACTTAACATGTTTCTTTTGGTTTAAATTAAAGTATTCTCAGCTTTTTTCAGATATATTTCCAAAGGCTGGTTTGTTTTCTTTTTTATTTCCATTTCTGTTCTTTATTAAGAAAAAAACTAAAGGCTAAAAACCTAGATTGTCAAATGTTAAATTAATTCAGTGGGAAAAAAAACTCTAAGCTTAACTGTTAAATGTTTATTTTGATAATGGGAATGTTTTTCTGTACACTCTGCTACAAAACTATATTTTATTTGAAAGGTGTTAGTAGGGGGAAGTGGGGGGGGGGGGCAAAGGATACAACAAAACAGCATGAATTACCAAAAACAGTTATCCTTGGTACAAAAAATGTTTTCACAATTTTAGCCAGAATCGTCGATTGTGTCTTTAAAATACCCATGCAAAAATTATATTTCTCTTCCACTTAAATAAAGATGCGTTTTTTGTGTAGACTGTTTTGTGTGTGTCCACTGCATGTCTAAAGCATTACCTCTTTTTCTCTTTGTTTCTTTACATATAATGCTATGGCCTTGCAAAAAGGAAAGCATTTGAATTAAATCCCCCCCCTCTCTCTCTCTCTCTCTCTCTCTCTCTCTCTCTCCCTCCCTCTCTCTCTCTCTCTCCTCTCTCTCTCTCTCTCTCTCTCTCTCTCTCTCTGTGCCACGTTGCCTTTCTCTTATGTCATTGGCACTGAGGAAGGGAATGCAAACTGACTGCTGGAAGATGTCATCTGGATCTGCCCGTAACTTGAACGCTTTGCTTGGCTGCTAGGCCTAGCTGAGAGAGGAGGGGAGAGAGAGAGAGAGAGAGAGAGAGAGAGAGAGAGAGAGAGAGAGAGAGGAGGAGAGAGGGAGAGAGAGAGAGAGAGAGAGAGAGAGAGGCAGGGTAGGGCAGGGCAGGGCAGGGCAGGGCAGGGCAGGTGCAGCAAAGGGAGAGCAGACAGTCACATACAGACAGACAGAGAGCAAAAATACAAGCATACAAACCCGAAAAACAGACAGAAAGAAAGCAAAAAGACAGGCATACAAACAGAAAAAAACAAGCAGAAAGACAAAAATTCAAACAGAAAAACCAATTAGAAAGATAGACATACAAACAAAAAACAGACAGAAAGAAAGCAAAAAGACAGACATACGAACAGAAAAAAAACAGTCAGAAAGAGAGAAAGAAAGCAGAAAGACAGGCATACAAACAGAAAAAAAAACAGACAGAAAGAGAGAAAGAAAGAAGAAAGACAGGCATACAAACAGAAAAAAACTGTCAGAAAGAGAGAAAGAAAGCAGAAAGACAGGCATACAAACAGAAAAAAAAACACAGACAGAAAGAGAGAAAGAAAGCAGAAAGACAGGCATACAAACAGAAAAAAAAAACAAAAAGCAGAAAGAAACCAGAAAGAGAGACATACAAACAGAAAAGTCAGAGAGCAGAAAAGAAGCAAAAGAAAAAGACATGTATAGGCTACAAACGGAAAAGGCAGACATCAAGGCAGATGGAGACATGGAGAGGAAAGGAAAGCTATGCTGGGGGTGGTCCAGTCAGTGCTGATTACAGTGAGCACAGTGTAAAGGCAGAGATAAGGGAAAGGGGCTGACACTAGCAATTGTGTGGCAGTTTAATTAGCCCAATAACACACAGCAGCAGACCCCCCCACCCCCACTCCAACCCCCCCCCCAAGCCTAACGTAACTGTAACTGTAACTTTCCATTCCAAGCAGATTGCACCTTAACTAAAGGGCAGTCGTTGCCACTGGATGAATCCCATTTTCTGAGTAAGTTTTGGAGTTACTGGGAACTAAGTACTAGATCTATTATATATTGTACTATGCACCACAGACGCATCGAAAAATCAAATAGTACTTTTTTCTTAGGTTTTAGAGTTGAATGTGCTTATAAGCTGTGATTTTTTTCCTTTATCAACTGTATGATCTGTGACTAGCTAGATCGAGTGTAAGCATGTTGGTGCACGTTTAGATGTATGGTATACTTGAAAAGCTAGAAATCGATACTGAGGGATTAAAGTGTAGCCTGCATTATTTGCTTAATATTTAGATTCTAAAAACAGTGTTTCTTTTGCTTCGACGTTGAAAGCAAAGTGTTTAGTATTTTGACTTTCAGCTAGCTGTATGGTTTGAATGCTATAGAGAATGTGGCAAAATGCTTAGGCCACTTTTAGACCAAAAGATTTTACACGGGATACAAGCGGAAGCATATATCACATCTGCATTAAACAGTTGCTATCCGCATGCACGTTAATTCATAACTGCATGGAACTTACTATAACATCAGCAATAAAATAAAAAAGAAGAAAATATTTCTGTAAGAGGCCACCAAGTTCTCAGTCACAAAATGACGAAAATTAGCTGTATTTCAATGCCTACTTTCTTTTCTTGAACAAATATTGTAGGCCTAAAATGTATTGTAGGCCTACCATATTATGTTATTCCATACAGTCCGTCAGTCCATCTAAGCTAGCTGTAAATGGGTACCTGCCCTCTTTAGGGACCGGACAGGGAAGGTAAAACAGCGAAGGAGAGGAGATGGGCGTCGCCCTCAATATGCTGGCCCCTAGAGAAGCTGTGATCTCTGATGCTCGCTCCCCTACGACCACATAGATTATGGGACACCTTTACCCCTTTTTTTTTACCATAATAGTGTGTCTCCTGGCTTGGGGTCTGTGTTCCATGCATTGACCAAAGAATGGCAACGTGGACTTTCTCATCTGTTTCATGCTATTTTCTTGTTGCTGAGATGTTAGAACTTGTTGTCTTTTATCTGCTTGCTGTTTTGTTTTTTGCTAAGAATGTACAACTATCTTGGGATTATTGTTGTTGTTTAATTATCAGTAAAGATTTTTAATCTTCTCAACTCTGTGGTGCGTGCGTGCGTGCGTGCGTGCTTGCATCGCGCGCGCGCGTGCGCGTGTGTGTGTGTGCTGTGTGTTTGTGTGTGTGTGTGTGAGATGAGAGAGAGAGAGAGTGGGAGAGACGAGAGGTGGAGGGAGAGAGACGAGAGAGATGGAGAAGAGTGAGAGAGAGAGAGAGAGAGAACACCACCAATAACCACTACCACCACCAACAACGCCATTAGCACAGTCACCCCCAACAACAACACCACCAAGAACAACAACACAATGTAAAACAAGAGTGCACGTGTTCCACTAATTTTTCCTAACTTCTAGATCTAGGGTCACTTCTAGGTAGCGTTTTTAACTCCCAGGTAATGCTTTAATCGTTGAAGGATATGTACATGATAGTCATGAAAGGGTGTGAATAGGCCTGTGTTTACACAAAGATTGTGAAAGAACCGTCCTCGGGGAATCGTGTGTGGTTGTGTGTGGTGTGGTGTGTGTTGTGTGTGGTTGTGTGTTGTGTGTTGTTGTTGTGTTTGTGTGTGTGTTTTGTGTGTGTGTGTGTGAGGGGGACGTGTTGATTGTGTGTGTGTTTGTGGTGGCGGCTGTTTTGTGCGTGTGTGTGTGGTTTTTTGTTTGCGTGCGTGCGTTTTGTGGTGTTTGTTTGTGGGGGTGGTGTGTGTGTGTGTGTGTGCGTGTAGTGCGGTGTGGTGTGTGTGTATTTGTGGTGGGGGTAAAGTTTGTGTGTGTTGTGGTTACTTTTATGTGTGTACCATGAGAGTTGTTTCTGGCATATTTCTGTAGGGAAAAATAGCCATTATTTGGAAGCGAATCCACAAGCCGACATCTTTTTATTCTAAAAAGGGGTAGCACTGCTCCTTGGGCAAAAACGCTCTCCCCAGGAGAGCAGCTTTAAATTCAATTCATCACAGAAATCTGCGTTGATTAAACTAGATTAAAAAACAATAAAGCACAATACCGTACATTACAGTCCGAAAGTGCAATCAATACAAATCATTGCTATACAATACAAACAAATACAATGCAATACAATTCAAGCAAACATGATAAATGTACCGTTTCCTCTATTGCCCCCACCACACACACCCCCCCCCCCCCCCCCCCAAAAAAAAAAAAAAAAAAAAAAGAAAAAGGAAAGAAGAAAAAGAAGAATTTTTTTTAAAAATAATTAAAAAAAAAAAAAAGAAAACACAACATAAATGGTTTTAATTAGCTCAACGTAAAACCTGCTATTGAAAAAATGGCGATGGAGGAATAAGCTGCACAGTTTTGCATGTAATCCCAAATGGGCTACTTAGACCAGAAAGAGAGTGCTTTCTCTGCTTTCTTTGCACGGCTGACTAATTATTCGGGTGGGAGATTCTCTTTGATAGACTGCCTTCTTTTTACTGTAAATGCCATCCAGTTCGATGGGGTGTGTGGTGTTTTGGGGGGTTTTGTGTGTGGGTGTGTGGTGGGGTGGTGTGTGTGTGTGTGTGGGTGTGTGTTTTGGTGGGTTGTTTTTATTATGGGTATATATATAATTTTATATATAAATATATATTATATATAATATATTATTATAAACACTTTTGTATCGGATAGTGCGTACGCGCGCGCGGTGTGTATGCGTATGTTTGTGAATGTCGTGTGTGAATGCTGTGAGTGAATATGTGAATGTGTTGTATGTGAATGGTATGTGTTTGAGTGTGTGTCTGTGTGTCGGTGTGGGGGGTGCGTGAGTGGCGCTCGCGCGTGCCTTGTTCAGGATATATGAGATAACAACACACACACAACCCCACACACACACAACCACACACACAACACACACAACACCACCACACACACACACACACACACACCCCCCCCCCACACACACACACCAAACATGTCCTTTTTGTCAAAAATAAAAAACGACACATACTTCCCTACCTGTTGCCCTCACAACAAGACAACATCAGTCATTACCTCACACCCCCCCCTCCCCAACCCTCTCCTCCCCAAACTTCTTCATTTTTTCCCCTCCCTGTCACCCCCCCACCCCCACCCCTCTTTACACCCCTCTCCCCTCCACACTGTGGGTCCATGATTTTTTTTTTTCAGGGCAACTTGTCGGCTGAAAGATTATCGCCTTTACTGCTTGACAGGTTAAAAAAGGAAAAGGGGAAAAAAAATGAAGAGAACTGTCACCACCCACACGTACCTGTATTATCAGGTGTGAGATATGAATGATGTCGTGTATGAAAATCTTACTCTTGAAGAACCTGGTAATATAAACTGTACCCCGAGAGATTCGTTCTTTGGGAAAAAAAAGATGATTGACAGTAAATATTTCCTTTTGCACACTCTGTAATGCTGTTTTTGTGATTGTTTGTTTTGTTTGTTTTGTTTTTAGTTTTTTTTCTGTTTGTTTTGGTTGTTGTTTTTTTTACTTAGCTGGTGTTTTTTGTTGTTTTTTTGTTTTTTTTAAAACACACACATAACACACCACGCACGCACGCACGCACGCACGCACCCACACGCACACACCACCCCCACCAACCACCACACGACTTTGTTTAATTGAAAAAAAAAAAGAATTTGAGCAAGCACAGACATGTGTGCAGGCGTACATATGATTTGCATGCCGAGGAGAGCGAACAGACAGACAAAAGAACAGACAGCCAGTCAGCCAGCAAGGCCAGTTAGACAGACAGACAACAAAAAATAGGCAGATAGACAGAAAAGACAAGTAGACAGACAGATTTGGTGAACAAAGACAGACAGAGAGCAACGAAGAGAGCAGGTACACCCAGTGCAAAAGTGTCCACTCCCGTTACGGCAAGACGATTTGGTATTATCAATGACCCAAGGGTACCGTGGGATTATTTAATATCCACTTTATTAGTTATTATCCGGTGTATCATCCCCTTCCTATAGGACTTATCTATCCAACCCCCTGGCCCTCTCCAAGATCATAATATTCAAATCGATAACAAACGATGAACTTGGTGTTCATGTTCTCGAGTCATGTTCTAAACAAACTTTTCAAACAATAATGAAATGCACATTTTTGACAAATCATATTGTAATATTTTCGAAAAGAAATACGACACAAACAGAAATGTCCATAAATGTCTTCTCCTTCTTTCCCCTTATAAACTATTGGGCACTGGGCAATTAGGTAGGCTAAAATAATGCGAAGAAGCACACCTGAGACTTAAAAAAAAATATTTTGTTCTAAGCGTTTAAACAATTTTCGGAAATGGCAGCATATGTACGGGATGATTGCTTGCAGAAGTAATCTTTTACAGAAAATAGACCGAAACTGTAAAAGGCACCAAGTAGTGACATAAACATTCAGTGCCAAGGAAAATCATTGGGTACAAAATTTTAATGTAACATTATCTGCGGAGGTTGAAGACAGATTTTGCATCCCTCATATCCCACAGCCCCCTCCCTCCCCACCCCACCCCTCCACAACCACGACCATTCGGTCTAGGAACTGATGATCATGATGATGATGATGATGATCGTGATGATAATAACGAGATGATCGATGACATCCACAACATCTCGCCCCCTCCCCCCTGAAGTTCCGCGTTTAAACCATAAAGGACACAGCAGACTTGAATTTACATCATTACATCATCCTTTTTACATGGGAAACTTTTTCTTATATCAACTGCTTCTCTTCAGTAACACAGAAACGTTAAAACGTTTAGCGCCACTAACTGCCCTCGGTATACTACATGTAATGGATCTCTTGTGTGTAAACAGCCACCCGGTTCATAAGACCTGGGTATCTAAACCCCTATATACATACATGTATCCCTGACAGGGCAGGGGAGCCTAGGTGTTGGGGTGGTGACATATCTCTTCATAGGACTTGACAGGCCGTATGGCGATTATCTTTCAGCTTACAACATTGTTCGAGAGATTTGGGAGAGAGAGAGAGAGAGGAGAAGAGAGGAGAGAGGGGAGAGAGAGAGAGAGAGAGAGAGAGAGAGAGAGAGAGAGAGACAGACAGACAGACAGACAGACAGACAACAGACAGACAGACAGAGACAAGACAGAACAGAGAGACAAGACAGAGAGACAAGAGACAGAGAGAAGAACAAGAGAAACAGAGAGGAGAAAGGAGAGGGGAGAGAGAAGAAGAAGAAGAAAAGAACAAAACACACACACACACACAACAAGAAACAAAACAACACACACACACACACACACAGAAAAGGGGGAAAGGAGGGAGAAGAAGAAAAGAAGAAGAAAGAGAGAAGAAGAAGAAGAAGAAGAAGAAGAAGAAGAAGAAGAGAAGAAGAAAGAGAAGAAGAGAAGAAGAAGAAGAAGAAGAAGAGAGAGAGAGAGAGAGAGAGAGAGAGAGAGAGAGAGAGAGAGAGAGAGAGAGAGAGAGAGAGAGGAGAGAGAGACAGACAGACAGACAGACAGACAGACAGACAGACAGACAGACAGACAGACGACAGCACGACAGACAGACAGACAGACAGACGGACAGAGAGGGTGTGTGTGTTGTGTGTGTGTGTGTGTTGGTGTGTGTGTTGGTGTTGTGTGGTGGGTGTGATATGTCTGCTGTCTGTCTGTCTGACTCACTTTCTGTTTGCTTGTGTCTGTGTATGCCCACACAGTCCAATATGTCAACAATGATTTCTATCCAAAATGGCAGATCTCTTTACAACAAACCTATACACATAGTTCATTTTGGCTCGCAAAACTACCCAGGTTGTTGCATTCACACTGATAGACAGACAGCATGGACAAAAAACAACAACAATGATATGATTTATTCCATGTCTCCTTTATTCAGTGTGACAGCGAACAGCTTCACCTTTTGTGGCTAAGTATCAAGCTGACAAGGTAGGGGGTAGTATTACACGGTAAATTATACAGGTATAGTGATGTGATGTCAAGCGTGATTATCATCGCCTCTGCTCGTGCATTGAACCAGTAACAAACAGCTTTGATAAAAGACAGAACTGTTTTCCTTCCAAATGGTCATATTGAAAAGTGATGTGGGGTTTAATCAAAATAAGCTGTGGCTTGATGCTTTCCCCCCTGCTGTATTGTTGTCTGGTTATGGTGTATAGGATCTATGTATTGATAAAACAATTTTAAAACGTTAGAGAGGCAAATTATCAAGATTACAAACTCGAGGTACTCAAGGCGTTGGCATACAGCTAGCTTCGCCTGCTCTGGCTATAGGTATCAAGTGGACATAGTGGATAGGTGCCTGTGGTAACATGATAAATTATATCTATAGCTATCTGACTTGAAGCGTGACCTGTCGCCTCTCTTCCCTCTTGTGGACCAATGCGAATCGTCATGGACAAAAGACAAAATAGGCTGCATTCCAAATCCCCGTAATAATTGCCTACTCGGGTCTGTTGTTGGGCGCTCCCCAGCTTGACACCTGTATCCCTGGGGGGTTACCTAGAATATGCGCTCTTGTCTCACTCCTCGCACTTTGGGAATCACTGTGAGACTGTAAGTATACAGTGAATAAGAAGTTTGCATGTATGCTCATCTCCGCTGCGATGTAAATACTATCGCAACAGCAACAGCAACAACGATATGTATGGCTGTTGTTAGGTACTTCGCTATATACATATATGCAAACATTTTCCGACTTCAGAGGATTCTGTTCTCCTTTAAAGCAGTCTGTTTTCCAAAGGAGTAGCAAAGATGGAAGAAAGCTGGAATAGCAAACTATGAAAACACGAAATATAAGCGCAAGAAACGTCAAAGGATTCGTGTGAGAAATTGACGACAAGAAGAAGAGGAAGGAAGAAGAAGAAGAAGAAAGAAGAAGAAGAAGAAGAAGAAGAAGAAGAAGAAGAAGAAGAAGAAGAAGAAGAAACCTGATATCACCATGAGTGAAGCGACGTTTAATTGAACAAACAAAAAAAGAAATCTGAAGATTACTTCATGACTATCCCAAATTTTCAACTGGTACGACACAACACCACCTCAAACCTTAACAATCATAATTTCCCCGGATTCTACACAAAAAAAACAACCACCTCATCTCTCCCTGTTTCTCACGGTAAGCAACAATGCTGTCCCACCCAACCACCAAACCATCCAACCCACCACCCAAAACACTACACTGCCTGCCAATAAAAAAGCAGGGGGGGGGGGGAGGCTGACAAAAGAGACAATATATTTGGTTCCATGTGCCTTTTGTTGGCTGTGACAGCACAGCTCTGCTGCTTTGGGAGACAGGCAGGCATGGCCCTGACAGGATGCAGGGTAACCCCATACCCGGCCTGATCCAACATGAGGCCAAACCTGTCCTGTTGCTTCTTCCTTACCCACTCACTGTGTGCAAAGTTTTCCGTAGTGTGTGTGTATAAAGGCCGCACTCCCCGTTAGAGCTTTTGCCTGTTTCCTTCTAGTTTTTTCTAAATTTTTATAGGCCCCTATTATGAATTTAAATGCACATTCGTACTCTTCTTCTCTGACGTCCGTGTATGGCTGTTTGCATGATGAGGTGCTTGGAAACAGCTACACAGGCAAACTTCTCATTTAGCGCGTACTTACAGTCCCACTCACTGTGTAGATGTGACGACCAAGATAGAATGCACAATCCACTTACTGTCTCACATTGATACCCAGGGTCTTAGGCTAATTATGCTGGGGCTCAAACACCCATCAACAGCGACAAAACAGACACACAGCCCTTATCCTGCATCTGCAAAAAAAAAGGAAAACATTGTCTGCCAAGGACGCACCCCTGACATACACAAGTCTGGTGATCAGTGATAGCGCCCAGATTTGGTAACCTTGATTTCAAACACTAATTTCCAACACACACTGTAGCCTTTATTTCTTTGTGGCCCCTAATATCACAATATAGTCTTTTCTTTGCATCCAGTATTCACAGCCCTGTAATCTGGCGAGCCTTATTAAGCATTTCATTATTTTATTTTCAGCTGGTTAGGAATGCTGCGATCTTTCCACATGTTTTGCTGAATCATTCTACTTGTTTTTAAGTCATGCCTGTTCTTGTTTTAATGTCTTGGTACACGATCAGTATTTGTTTTGACTGAGCCGAGATGTTTAAACTCTTTGACTATACATCAGAGCGCAAGGCTCTAACCCACTAGGACTATCTTCGAAGAGTTTTCTCAAATATCTGTCCTTTCTTTCCAATGCCCATAAACTTTCCTATCCCTCAGAAGCAAAACTGTTTTAATGAAAGGCTACACGACACTAAGCCACAAGAATGCACAGTAACGATTTTAAAAAAAAAGCATGGTCTCAAAATGCCATGGTCTTTGAATTCTGACATTTTCCAGGAGATAACTACCTAGGACAGCTTGACAGAAGATGTATTCTGTCCCCTTTTCCTTTCCTCTTGTGCGATAACAAACTGTTTTACTTGACAGCGACAGGGCATCATGTGACAACTTTCAGGGGTAATATAATCTCTCGATGTCCTGACAGGAAGCAACACATACCATTTCTCTTCTGTGTGAGCTTTGAAAGTGTTTAAAGACACGTTGCTCTTCTTAGGTTAAAAGGAGCTCGAGACTATCAAGTCGTAATGAGTTTATCTAAAGAGAGGTTTATATCTTCTTCTTCTTCTTCTTCTTCTTCTTCTTCTTCTTCTTCTTCTTCTTCTTCTCCTTCTCCTTCTTCATCTTCTTTTCTTCTTCTTCTTCTTCTTCTTCTAACAACAACAACAACAACAACAACAAACACGTAACTTTCTAGTTCTCATCCGTGACAGTCCGTGAATGGTAGCAGCAACCATAATTATACCAGGTAAGCCCTTCAACAAAACATAGATTTCATGTTGTTGGCTTCACCTGTCTTTGGGTGAAAGCATACCTCTCTACAGGTTGTCTGGAGCATGGTATGACAGCTGACAAGATGCGCTGTAACATGATAATTGGCTAGTCTGACATGAAACAAGATTTAGCTGTCACCTCTTTTTTTCTTACATTATGGTAAACTATTAGTGTTTAGAAGTGTACTGACTATGGTAATCTGTTAGTGTCTAGAAGGGAATAGTCTACGATAAACAATTGGAGTCTAGAAATTTTTTGTTTGTTTTTTGATGGGGGGAGGTTGGTTGTTTGTTTGTTGTTTTTTTGTCTAGAAGTGTACTGTCTATGGTAAACTATGTTTTTAAATTATTTTTTTTTATGTAGAAGTGCACTGTCTATTGTAGAATATCAGAATCTAGAAGTGTACTGCCCATGGTTATTAACTGGTGTCTAGAAGTGCACTGTCTATGGTAAACTATTAGTGTCTACAAATGCTGCACTTTTTATGGTAAACCACTGCTGTCTAGAGTGTATTATTGTCTTTGGCAAACCAAAAGTGTGTGGAAGTGTTTTACCTATGGTAAACTGTTAGCGTCTAGAAGCGTCTGTTATTTTTATATTCAATGTTTTCTTCTTTTTTATTGTCTTGTTCTTTTTTTTAACGTCTCAGTAGGAAAAGATTTATTTCACACGACCATTGCTACCTTCGTTTTCCCTCACCGCCATCACCACACATCTCTCTCTCTCTCTCTCTCTTCTCTTCTCCTCTCTCTCTTCTCTCTCTCTCTCTCTCTCTCTGTCGAGCTAGGCTAGTGATAACGATGCTGACAGGGAAGGATAACATCAACGTCCCTATATAAGCAGCAGGACTCCGCGTGTATGAGCCAATACTAAGAAGTACGGACGGCAGCTTGACTTTCGCTCCGAACCTGACTGCCAGCATAAGTAAGGTCTGAGACTAGGCAGCAGGCTGAAGCATGTGAGCTTCTCTCTCCCTTGCAATCCAGAATGCTTAGATAACGTCACCATCTGCTTATCAAGCTGAGAGAGCCTCTGTGGCCTGCCTAACCTGCTGAGTCTTAGCTTTCATATCAAACGACAGACCATCAGATTCGATTCCACTGGCTGGGGAAAGAGAACTTGACAAGGTGACAAACAAGGGCCTAAGTTTTCCCTTTCTTACTAGAGGTCCTTCACCCTATACCAGGGTTTGAATGGCTTCTCACGTTTTATTCCCCCATGATGCATCACAGCATTTTCTTTTTTGTATCGTGAAGCTTTCGTCTTACCCATACTGCACTGGGGCAGGTGCGGGTGACTTCGGCTCATGTAGTGTACAATGTGCGGGGAAAATACTACCTCCATTTATTTTAGCTGGGTTGGTAGGGAGTAGGGAGTAGATGGGGTTGGGGTGGGTTGGCATTTTTTTAAAATCTGATCTTTCGATAACTGTAGTCCTGTTCTGATATCATATCTATAAGTATGCAGAAGGGGACATGGGAGTAAATAGCGCTGGTTTTCCAATACTTTGTTTGTTCTTTCTATCTGTCGTACGCGTTCTTTTCATTTCTTTCTTTTCTTTCTTTCTTTTTTTTTCTCTTTCTTTCTTTGTTTCTTTCTTTCTTTGTTTCTTTCTTTCTTTCTGTGTGTTGTTTTTCTATCTATCTATCTATCTATCTATCTATCTATCTATCTATCTATCTATCTATCTATCTATCTATCTATCTATCTATCTATCTTCATCTATCTATCTATCTTCTTCTTCTTTCTTCTCTCTCTCTCTTTCTTTTTTTAATTGCTTTTCTTCTGTCTGTCTTTCTTTTTTTTTTTTGTTTTTTCTCTTTCTTTCTTCTTTCTTTCTTTCTTTTCTTTCTTCTTTCTTTCTTTTCTTTCTTTCTTTCTTTTCTTTCTTTCTTTCTTTCTTTCTTTCTTTCTTTCTTTCTTTCTTTCTTCTTCTTCTTCTCTTCGCCCTCTTCTTCTGCTGCTTTGTTTAATGTATTTTTGTTGTTCGTGTCTCCACTCCCCCTTTCACCTCCTATTCAATTACCCCCACTACCCAACCCCTAACCCCGCCTATTTTCATGGGGAAGGGAAGGGGTACATGTAGTTTATGGCTTTCCTTTTACTTCACATGAATTTGCTTATTTACCTTGGTTTTATACACTGTTTGCTTGCCTGGTTTGGATCTTTAAAAGTGTTTTGTATCTTGTTTGTTCGTTTGTTTGTTTAGGAGAATTGGGGGGGGTATACATGTTGTATACAATCAAAATGTTGTCTTAAACAGAGCCAGAGAACTTTCCACATAAGACAGGCTTTTTTTGTTTGTTTTCAAAGCTTCACTTGTCAGGATTTCTGTTTCGGCATCTCAGCAGGATAAAGTCAGTTCAGCACATTATCACCTCGTTCACACACCCTCCTTTGCCTATTAATCAACACAAGCTTTCCCAAATTGATTTACAATTTGTACACAAACTACACTGTGTACTGATAGGGGTGCCTGTTGAGCAGGTTTGATGAAATATTCGTTACATCATACTTGTATTGAAATGTACATACAATGTAATGGCAAGTGTTTGTTTCCATCTTTTCTTCATCTACGTTCACTCGAAAAGGAAGAAAAAAAACAAATTCAAAAATTCTCTCTCTCTCTCTCTCTCTCTCTCTCTCTCTCTCTCTCTCTCTCTCTCTCTCTCTCTCTCTCTCTCTCTCTCTCTCCTCTCTCTCTCCTCTCTCTCTCTCTCTCTCTCTCTTCCTTCCCCCATCCCTCCCTCCTAATCCCCACCTTTACAGCTGATAGGGATGCTGACAAGGAGAACATCAACAGCTCATTATCAGCAAGAAGCCACATGGGCAGCGAGCAGCAGAGCACAGAAGCAAGCTATGCCACTAGAGAAGCAGAGAAGAGAGAGAGAGAGAGAGAGAGAGAAGAGAGAGAGAGAGAGAGAGAGAGAGAGAGAGAGAGAGAGAGAGAGAGAGAGACAGAGACAGACAGACAGACAGAGAGACAGAAGAGACAGACAGAAAGACAGACAGACAGACAGAGGCAGAGCAGAGACAGACAGACAGACAGACAGACAGAAGAGAGAGCAGAGAGGCAGGAGAGACGAGAGAGAGAGAGAGAGAGAGAGAGAGAGAGAGAGAGAGAGAGAGAGAGAGAGAGAGAGAGAAGAGAAACAGAGACAGAGACAGAGACAGAGACGAAGAAGTTCTAAAACTAGACAGCATGCTGAAAGCATGTGAACGTCCCGGAATCATGATGCTTAGAGCTACTTACTAAGCATGTCACAGTCTGCTTATCAGTCAACTGTCTGCTGGCAGTCAGGAAAGATCCTCTATGGTTCTGCCTATCCTGCTAATCTTACCTTTCATATCAAACGACAGACCATCAGATTCGATTCCACTGCTTGGGACAAGAGAACTTGACAAGATGACAAATAAGTTGTTTTTTTTCCCCCTCACATACAGTAGGTCCTTCAACCCACAGTTTGAATAGCTCTTCATTTCATTTTCATGATGCATCACAGCATCAGCTTTTTCTTTCGGGTGGAGGGAGACTTCTCTTACCCATTCCGCTCATGTACTACACCCACTACTCAGTTGTTCCTCTTTTCTATCACTCTCTCTCTCTGTTTTCTTTTTTTTTTTAATCCTGTTACCTCTTCTTCCTTCCTGGTCCATTCTCCTGCCTTTTATTTTTTTTACCCAGAAAGACTTAAAGATAACTTTTCTCTCTTGTGCCAAAGTTGCTTGCGCTGGGCCTGACTTGTCAGGTGCTTAACTTGTGCGTGACGCATTTTCACTTATATAGCAGACAACAATAGTTGCTGTCTGCGCGTTCGACGAGATGACGCGTGGTATGCTTGGAATGTTCACCTTTGACCTTCCTTTCTTGAGCGTGCCAATCGCTATTTTGGGGTGTAAATGTTGCGCATTCTGATATAATTCATTGACAAAATATGATTTATGACAAGTAAACAAATTGGAAGAAATCATATGGGTAGAAGTTACAGAGAGAGGAGAGAGAGAGAGAGAGAGAGAGAGAGAGAGAGAGAGAGAGAGAGAGAGAGAGAGAGAGAGAGAGAAGACAGACAGAAGACAGACAGACAACAGACACACACAGACGAGACAAATAGACAACAGACAACAACAGACAACAGACAGACACACAGACAGACAGCAGACAACAGACACACACACACACACACCAACACACACACACACCACACCACACACCACCACCACCACCACCACCATCACCACCATGCGGCAACACACAATCGTGTATGTCTTCCCTTATAAGACTATAAGAGATATAGGAGGAAAAAGCAAAAGGTTTGCGGGGTGGAGTTGGAGGGGGGTAGGAGATCGGGAAGGAAGGAAGGAAGGAGGATTTTCTTATCGAATTCCTTGTCTTTGGATAGGGAGACGAACGTTACTCCACAGGGAGTCCCACAGGGTGCGTGTTGGGTTTTCTCATTGGAATTCGACCCTTCACGTGTGTGATGTCCTTAAATGGTTTCCAGTCGCTAACTGGATTCCAGGCTTTCAACTGCTTAATTAAACCCGGTCCGAACTTCTTTCGTCGAACGCTCACACAGCACAAATGCTGTCTGTCATATTCTAATGCCTTCGTTCGTCCTTGTCTAAGTGTCTGGGAAAATGTAGTCCTCCAGCCTTCTTGATTTCGATGGGAGAGAATTGTTCACTCTTTAAGTCTTGCTCTATGGAGAAACATAAGAAGGAGAAGAATTGACCAAGAAGGCAGAAAATAGACAAGGAGGGCGTGGCAGGAAGAAAAAGAACAAGGCAGAAACAGGGATAGAAAAGAGGGAATTCCCAGCACAAAATTTTCCAGATGGTGGGGATGCTATACCCCCTCACCCGCCTGGCTTCCCCACGAGGGAAAGTCTACATCGTATTCTTTCAACTTACATGAAAACTCGACCCAGAGTAATACCAGAAAAAAAGATATTACACAGATAAAAACCCTGTGGAGACTGCGAATGTAGAACGAGTACTTCCTTAACTTTTCTGGAAAAAAAATCTGTTGATTCACCGGAATCGCAGGCTTACAACGAAATAGGAACTAACAGATTTGAGTTTGATTGTCTTGTGCTTTGCATTTTGTGCATTGGCAACCCACTTGGAGAAGAAAAGAGAAGTTTAAGTTTCCACACGAAGTTTTCAGAAGCGCAGAAGAGTTTTTATCTCTGCTGGGCCTGTCCACTTTAGGACATGAACCTCTTAACGACACAGCATAGGTGTCCTTCCCACCGGTTGAATAGAGTGCAGAAAAGTAGAAATGTTCTTGAATTGTTTCTGCTTTCCTCTTTTGTTGCTTGTGTTGTTTTTTGTGTGTTTGTTCATTTGTTGTTACTGTTGCTTTTGTTTATTTGCCGCAGCCCTGATAAAACCTTTGTGGTCGGCCGGGCTATTAAACAGCAAAATTGGATTAGTTTATTGCTGTGCGTGTTATTGTGCACGTTGCTTCGGTCTTGTTATCATTGTCCTGTTGTTGCTGTTTTGTTGTTTAATTTTGCTGATGGAATTTTCCTCTAGTTCTTGTTCTCGACCTTTTTGCTGTTGTTGTTGTTGCTACTGCTGTTGCTCTTCTTGAAGTCTTCTTCTTCTGCTGCTGCTATGCTTTTTCCTGAGTTATCTGATCTTTTTGTCTGGTAGGCAATAAATTGGCATCATTATGAACAAAACTTCACTTCCGTTCACATTGTACATAAAATACTTTGAACATCTACGATTGTCAACTTGAGTACTTCAACACCCAGACATTAAGCAACCAATGCAGCAAAAAAAGGGGAAACAAATTCAGATCTTAAAAAATCATTGGGGACTAAAACATAGGACCTTCTTCAATTCAATGACAAATCAAAACAAAGCAAAAAAATACCACCCAAGAATTAAGCACCCTTCTGCAGAACAGAACACAAAAGACATCTAGTGACTAAAAACCATGGGACCGTTCTCCAAGTCAATGACAAAACCAAACCAAACCAAACCAAAAACAACAACCACCCAAGAGTTCATTAAATACCTTTCTTGCACAACTTAACACCCTACTACCAGCACGAATAGAACGATTTTCAAGAATCCTTCACCTTCACCTTCACCTGTTCCGTAGTCCCCGTGGACCGTGGCGGCACAACTGATGAGTTTGCAACCAGCTTCCTCCACTCCCCACGGTCCTCTGCCCTCCGTAGTAGATCATTCCACCCAAGGCCTGTCCATCTCTGATGTTGTCTTCCCACTGTTTCCTCTGTCTGCCTCGTGGTCTCCTTCCCCTTATATTACTGTTCCCTGTACGACTGTCTTGGCCAGTCTTACAGGGAATATGTTAATTTTAAATTCTTTTCAAGAATGCCAACACCTTATTTCCCCACATCCTTGCCCTTTTCTTTTAGTTCTATCAACATAAATACACAAAGGGGAGGAAGAGGGGGTAGGTTCCCTAACTAAACTGTCCGGCAGTGACAGCTGTCTTTATGAAGTTTCCGCTTCCTGTTTCCTCTCACTCACCAAAAGCAGGGAGGAAGTACATGGCCCAGACCAGATCAGACCAGGCCCAGTATAGGCAAGTGGTATCAAACTACTGGCAGGCTTCAACCTCAAGGCTCTCTCTGGGCACTAAATGAATGTCACTCGTGACGTCTTTGGCACGTGACGCAGGTTTATTACCTTTGGGGGGCTGCTATCAATAGTAGCCTGTTTCCTTTTTTTTTTAGATGGGGTGCTAAAGATAGGAAGGGAGATGGAGGGAAAGAAAAAAGAAAGAAAGAAAGAAGCAAACAAAGAAAGGGATGTCTAAAATCGAGAGTGGAAAGGTGAAAGAAAGAGAGAATGGGGAAAGCAGGAATGAAACAGAAATGGATGTAGGATGGAGAGAGAGAGAGAGAGAGAGAGAGAGAGAGAGAGAGAGAGAGAGAGAGAGAGAGAGAGAGAGAGAGACAGAGAGACAGAGAGAGACAGAGAGAGAGAGAGACAGAGAGAGACAGAGAGAGAGACAGAGAGAGACAGAGACAGAGACAGAACAGAGAGACAGACAGACAGACAGACAGACAGACAGACAGACACACACACACACACACACACACACACACACACACACACACACACAGAGACAGAGACAGAGACATAGAGACAGACAGACAGACAGGGAGACAGACAGAAATAGACATAGAGGAAGAAAGACAGAGAAGAAAAGGAAAAGAAGGGAAGGAACAAAGGAAGGACAGACAAACCCAAAGAAATAAGAAAAAAGAAAGTAGAAAGGGAAGATAGAGAAACATCAATTCTATATAATAAAAAAAGAAAAGAAGGAATGGGGGAAAAACTAAGAAAGGACGTGAGGAAATAACTACTCATAGAAAACATATTCTATTAAAACAGCTCAATGCATTTTTCCTCATAATTATAAAACAGACAAGAACAGTTTCTGTCTGAGCATTGAAAGATGTTAATTTTAAAAACAATAAGTACAATATAATTAATAATGCAGAGAATGCAAACAACCCCAGTATTTTCTATTATAAAAAACAACAACAACAACACTGAGAACATCAAAGATGTATGCATCCCTTTTGCCCCCCCCTCCCCCCTCCCTACCACCACCCCCCCCCCCTTTACACACACGAGCGTCACAAACACACATCTCCTCCATCCTCTAAGACAAGAGGAGGAGGAGGAGGGCAGGGGGGAAAGAGTGGGGGGGGGAACTCCCCTATCAGATTGCATTGTCTGTTGGGAGGGGGACAAGTGGTCTCTGTGGGGAGTCCTACGGGGTGCGTGTTGGGTTTTCAGAATGGAATTCCACCTGTACCCTTGTCCTTGTGTTGTCACTGTACTGTGCGGGTAGAATGCTGTAGTGTGGAGAAGTATTCTTCATGTGGCCGTTTGTCTTCGTGATTTTGTTTGTAGTTTTTGTGATTCTTCTTGTTGGTGGTGTTGGTGTTGGTGTTGGTTTTTTTTTCTGTTGTTACTGCTATTGCTGTTGTTGCTACTGTTGTTTTGTTATTGAATCTGAATGTAGAGTTTTCTGAAAAAAACTTTTTTTCTTTTTTTTATATTTCCCTATTTAAATTATTTTATTACGAGGATAATGGAATTAGACTTGCGTATTTGTTGCTGGTTAAATAGTGTGCACAAACATTTTTCAAGTTTTTTTTTCTTTTGTAGTCTTGTTGCTGCTCTTGGTGATGTGGTGGTGGTGGTGGTGGCAGTGCTGGTGTTTATGGGTTATTCATTTTGTTGAATTGATTCTTTTTTGTCTTTTCTTCTTCTTCTTCTTCTTCTTCTTCTTCTTCTTTCTTCTCTCTTCTTCTTCCTCTCTTCTTCTTCTTCTTCTTCTTCTTCTTCTTCTTCTTCTTCTGCTGCTGCTGCTGCTGTGCTGCTGCTGTTTTTTCTTCTTTTTAATCAAGGCTGTGTTAATTATGATTTACCAATGTCAACTTACGTTGACATTGTAAAGTTAACACTAACCCTATACCCACCCATTACACACACCGCGCCGCGCGCGCGCGCGCGAGCGCGCACAAATGCACGCACGCACGCACCACCACGCACGCACGCACGCACGCACACGCACGCACGCACGCACGCATCACACACGCACACATAGTTATGTACACATCCCACTCCACATCCCCTAACTATGTTTGTCTACTTAGAGTAAGCCACTGCCCCAACCCTACCCAGAGGCTGTGGTGCTGGGCAGAAAAGCAGGAGTAGATTCATGACCTGAACAAAGGTAAAGGTAAAAAAAGGTAAAAGTGACTCATAACCTATGTGGTCGTAGGGGAGTGAGGCGTCAGAGACCTCAGCTTCTCTAGGGGCCAGCGTGTTGAGGGCGGCGCCCATCTCCTCTCCCTCGCTACTTTACCTTCCCTGACCATAAAGAGGGCAGGTACCCATTTACAGCTGGGTGAATTGGGGGAACTGTACTGAGGCATCCAATTGGTAAACCACGCTCGACGCTGCTTAACATTAGCTTGGGGAAAGCGAGTGCTCTGACCACTAAGCTATCCCGTCCCTTTGACATGAACAGAGCAACATACAAAGCTTTCCAATCTTTCTGGTAAGTGATAAAAAAAGCCAGAGTGTTGCACTGGCCATTTGATGGCATGGGGGTAAATTCAAGCCTGGGTTCTAGCCACCGACCAGACACCTGTTCAAAGGGTTTTTTTCCATGGAGTTGACATCAGTTCTGACGATTCCTTTTGGATGATACTAAAAAACTGAGATTCGACTGCGAAAACACGCACATCAGGTTTTAACATGTGCGCAAGATGCGCATGCATAACATTTTAACACCTGGTTAAAACTTATGCTGCCTTTTAGAAGAGTAGACATTAGAATACTGCATGCACACTCGTGTCGTGGGTCACATAGGCAGAAATCTCCTCGTTGGAGCTCTAGCCCAAGTAAAAAAAAAATAGAAAGAATGAGAGAGAGAGAAGGAAAAAAAACTACGGAAAGAAAAGAAAGAAAAACACTTTAAACATTAAGCACCCTTCTGCATTCACCTGATACCCTAGCGGTACAGACGATTTACAAGAATGCCAACACCTTATCCGCCATCTTTCCGTTTCGTCCTATCAACATAAACACACAGGAGCGAAGGGGAGGGGGAGAGAGCTGGATAGGCTCCCTCCCTAAAACTGTCGCAGTGACAGCTCTCTTTATGCAGATTTCGTTTCCTGCTCTGTTTAGAAATAAAATGGAGGGGAGGGGGGGGGGGGGGGGCAGAGGGGAGGGGGGTCTGGGGAGGGGGGGGGGTACTGCATAGGCCCCAGTGGTATCAAGCTACTGCTAGGTTCAACCTCAAGGTTCCTCCTCGCCACTAAATGAATGTCAGTCGTGACGTCTGTGTCACATGACGCATGTTTACTGCCCCCCTTGGCGCTCCTATCAATAGTGTGACTTCTTTTTTTTGTTTTGTTTTGTTTTGTTTGTTTTGCAGGTGCTGGATAAGGGCTGGAAAATGGTGGTGCTTTGAAGAAAGGAAGAAGGAAACAAACAGAGAAAGAAAAAGGGACAGCAATAGCCAGGTTTTTTTTTAAAACAACTGAAACTAAAATAGATAAATTATTAGGTAAATGAATAGATCTACATTAATCAAAAAAAGAAAAAAGAAAGAAAGAAAAAAGAAAGAAAGAAAGAAAGAAAGAAAGAAAGAAAAGAAAGGAAAGAAAAACAGAAAGACAAAAGACAGAAAGAAGAAAGAAAGAAAGAAAGAAAGAAAGAAGAAAAGAAAGAACTAGCTATATGCAAGCAAACAAGTTCCAATCCTGGCTGGTCTAATACATAATCTCTGTGATTGAATCGAGGGCTAGTGAACATTATGGCAAAACTCACCTGACAAGAAATATTTCTAGTTTTTTCCTTTAATATTTGGTTTGGCGAAAGATGTCTTCCTTGAGTTCCATTCCTTTCCACGAAGTTAGCTTTCTTCCTTGGCTCAGACAAAAACAAAAACAAAAAACAAAAAAGACCGCTACATCCGTTATTGATGCAGGCAGAGTACCAAGGCTTACATCAAAATGCAGTTATGCTTTGAAATGTAATATTGAAATCGTCTTTGTCCATGGCAAGCTCCTTACCATAACAACCTGAAATCTATATTATACAAAGAGAAAATAAAATCTCCTGAATTTTTTTATAAGGCGATATACTTGAATACAGTCTCTCTCTCTCTCCTCTCTCTCTCTCTCTCTCTCTCTCCTCTCTCTCTCTCTCTCTCTCTCTCTCTCTCCTCTCTCTCTCTCTCTCTCTCTCTCTCTCTCTCTCTCTCTCTCTCTCTCTCTCTCTCTCTCTCTCTCAATTGAAATGAACAGATAAAAAACAAAGTTAAAAGTGCTTTGACAAAATTTAGATTTGGCATCGAAAAATGAAAATGTTGTTGAATAACTTGGCATTGTACATTTATAAAGCCTTAAAACGACTGGATGCTGCTATGTCGTAAGGTATTATATGATATGATTTGGTGTTATATTTTCTGATTCAAAATGCAATGATTTACATTGATATGTAAATGATCACCCCTTCAGTTGGGGGCTATGACCTAATCTGACTAAACATTTCACATTCGCATTCTCTCTCTCTCTCTCCTCTCTCTCTCTCTCTCTCTCTCTCCTCTCTCTCTCTCTCTCTCTCTCCTCTCTCTCTCTCTCTCTCTCTCTCTCTCTCTCTCTCTCTCTCTCTCTCTCTCTCTCTCTCCTCTGTGTGTGTGTGTGTGTGTGTGTGTGTGTGTGTGTGTGTGTGTGTGTGTGTGTGTGTGTGTGTGTGTGTGTGTGATATCTTTATTTGAAGTTTCCTGGAATGTTAAAGCCAATATGAAATGTAGCTTGTCTGTGCGTCTAGATACAGTGATTTGTATCAATATGCCTGTCAGTATTGTAATCGCCCTTCGTGGGATGATTTAAGTGTTTTTGACTTGACTTGACACCCAAATTTCTCATCCACCATGTATCTAAGGTCTCACTGCAATTCCCAGCGCTAGGTGTGATGGGTGAGACACAGAACATATTCTGGGTGACCCCCAGGGTGCTAAGCTGGGAAATCTTCAACAATAACAACAACGACGACAACAACAATAACAACAACGACCACGACGACGACGACGACGACGACGACGAAGGCATCGTTTCTTTCTGTTGAGAAAGTTTTACTGATCATGCACGAGTCCAAATGGACAGTGAACTGACCAAGGGTCATTCATCCTTTCTGGCCACTTGGAGCACTGGGTGTACTGTCTCAGTTGCTACCTTTTGTTCTCAGGAGAGAGAGAAGGTCATTACAGGTGCAAGATTGACATGTCAATGTGGTGGTGGGAAACGTCTTTTTATTGAGATGAGTAATTGTTATTGTTGTGCGTTCCCCAGCTTAACTCTCTGGAGGGTCACCCAGAATGTGCGCTCTGACTCACTCATCCCACCTTGGAATCGCGGTGAGATTGAAACTGCACACTGAATGAGAAGTTTCCGTGTATGACTTTTTTCAAGTACCTCGCCGTGTAAACGGACATATTCCGACTTCAGAGGTTTTTTCTCCTTAAAGGACAGAGCAGGTTGTTATGTTAAGAGTTTGTCATGGCTGAAGGCAATCTCAACACAACCTTTACAACATAACAACATTTTAGAGTAGGCCTTGGCAATTAGCTGACATCAATAAATGACACAGATTTTGGCCTGGCCAAAGATGAGTAAATTATGATAAAGGTAGGTCCAATTTGAATCGTGATTGTGCTAGAATTCGGGTTGTTACAATTTCTGCCTACCTGCCTGCTGCCTGCCTTCTGCCTGCCTGCCTTTCTGCTGCCTGCCTGCCGTCTGTTTGTCTGTCCGTCAGTTGCTGTGTCTACTACTATCTACTACTACTACATACTACTTACTACTACTATACATACTACTACTACTATACTACTACTACTCTCTCTCTATAGTCGTCTTCTTCTCCTTTCTCTCTTCCTTCTTCTTCTTCAACAACATTTTAAGTAGGCTTGGCAATTAGCTGACATCAATAAATGACACAGATTTTGGCCTGGGCCAAAGATGAGTAAATTATGATAAAGGTAGGTCCAATTTTGAATCGTGATTGTGCTAGAATTCGGCTTTGTTACAATTTCTGCCTGTCTGTCTGCCTACCTGCCTGTCTGCCTGCCTGTCTGCCTGCCTGCTGCCTGCCTGCCTGCCTGCTGCTGTCTGTTGTCTGTCCGTCGTGCTTCTGTCTACTACTACTACTACTACTACTACTACTACTAATACTACTACTATACTACTACTACTACTACTACTAGCTCCTACTTATCTTCTTTCTTCTTCTTCTTCTTCTTCTTCTTCTTCTTCTTCAAACGCTAAGACAGCTACCAAATCACTGTTGTCTGTAGTATGAGCGGAAATTAATGTGTAAGAAGAAGAGGCAAATTGTGGAAATATTGGTTGTGCATCCTGTATTTGTGGTGGAGGATGAGGGGAATGGTCTGGGGGTTAGCTGAATAAAGATCTGGAATCATTTTAAAGACAATAGCCAAGACAATAACCAAGACAATAGCCAAGCACTGCACTGGAATCCTGTCAGTAAAATGATAACGAGTAACATCCATATCAAACGCGTCACAAATAACGCAGAAGAAACGGCTATAACAATTCAAGCCACACGGCAAGAAACGCTCGCAGGCTCGCTTGCAGCAAACGTACCGCAGAGCGGCGCTTGGCGTGCGGCGAATTCAGTCTCTGCTAGGCCTAACTAGACCCCAGGCCTACCGCTGCCACAAAACGTGCGCGTGGCGTTGCCATTAGAACAGTTTGAAGGCAGGCAATCTGAGCCTTTGTGTTTTGGGCTTGTACTATTGCTTGTGTCTCTAGCCTAGTCTCTCGTGACAAAACGCTCATAATACGTTTTTCATTGAGTCGCATCTTGTGGCATTTTTTCTTATGTAAACTAGCAGATAATTTCTGCTTCAATTTTTTTGTGGGGGAAAAGTAACGTGGTTTTATTAATGAAAAGGTGTGCTATTCGTTGCTAGCTATACTGATGAAAAAAAGTGTGATACACTTGATTTTATACTGGAAACATGTACATCGATACGAAGAAAATATAAGAAAAACAGAACCAAAGTTTGTCGAATTTTTTCTAACAGTTGCAGAAAGTGAGACGGTGAGAAGTCGTTATAGATTCATCGAGACGCTAAACTGACTGATTTGTGGTACAAATCATTGTATTTGACCAACAAAAAATCCATAAAGGTGTTTTGGAACTCAAAGCGATTTCTTGAAGGATGTGATGGTGATATCATAAGCTTGCAGCTGCTGCGACTAAAAAAAATACAGGTAAGAGATTTCGAGTGTGTGTGCGTGTGTGTAGGGGTGGGGTGGCGTGCGTGGTGTGTGTGAGGGGGGTGGGTAGGGGGGTGCGTGTGTGTGTGAATGAATGGTGCAGACTGAAGGGGGAGTGGGGGGGGGAGCATAGGGGTGATGTATTGGCTGATGGGGGTAGGGGTGAGGGGCTAGGGGTGCCTGATGTGTTTGTGCTGGTGTGGTGTGGTGTGTGTGAGTGTGTGTGTGTGTGTGTGTGTGTGTGTGTGTGGTGTAATGTGCGCAAGTAGATGGGGGGAGGGGGGTACGTCTTAAAACAGAAACGTAAGATGGAGAAATTGGGGCATTGGATGAAGTTGGAAAGAAAGAAAGAGATATTATGATCACAGAGAGAGAGGCAGAGACAGAGAGACAGACAGAGACAGACAGACAGACATACTGACAGAGAGACAGACAACAGACAGGCAGACAGACAGACAAAGAAGTTTATTTTCAATACATTTTTTGCTTTTAAAACCAACTAAAACTGAAAGAAAAACAATCAAACAAAAACTGTACAACAAATTTAAAAACACAGAAAAAAAGAACCGGGAGACCACAAATAAAGACTAAACAGAAATGTTTAAAACATAAAAGTTGAATCGAAAGCCACAAAGTTTTGCTAAAGTAAACAAAGTTTTGTTAAAGTAAACAAACTGTTTTCTTTGTAATGAAAAAAAAGAACTACAGTGAAGATAAAGATAGCGTTTGGGAGGGGGTGGGGAGGAGGACTTTATTTGTATAATGATTAAAAGTTTTCAATCAACACTGTATCTTTAGCAATGTGTTATTGACATCTTTCTCTTTCTCTTGATTCTCTGATTATTTTTGTTTGCTTATTTTTTTTTTTTTTTTTTTTTAGATTTATCTAATACTGTCTTTGTCGTTAGTCGTACTTTACTTTCTTAATTCATTTCTTTACAGTAGTTATAGTCTACGTGTAGCTGTTTCTCTTCATTTTGGTGTGAGGGCTGTCTTTCTCTGTCTCGCTCTTTCTCCGTCTCTCTTCTCTGTTTATCTGTCTCCCTATGTCTTCTCTTTCTCTCTCTATGTCTCTCTCTCTCTGTCTCTGTCTCTCTGTCTCTGTCTCTGTCATCTGTCTCTCTCTCTGTCTCTCTGTCTCTGTCTCTCTCTCTCTCTGTCTTTCTGCATGTCTGTCTGTCCGTCTGTCTGTCCGTCCGTCCGTCCGTCCGTCCGTCCGTCTGTCTGTCTCTGCATGTCTGTCTGTCTGTCTGTCTGTGTGTCCGTGTGTCCATCCGTCTGTCCGTTTTTATCTGTCTGATCTCTCTCTCTCTCTCTCCTCTCTCTCTCTCTCTCTCTCTCTCTCTCTCTCTCTCTCTCTCTCTCTCTCTCTCTCTCTCTCTCTTCTCCGCTTCCCCCCCTCCCTGTCACTGTACGGGTGGCCGTCTCTTCACGCTGGGCCCCTGCAGATTAGAAAAAGGAAAGTATCTGTTACTAGGAACACACGGGGGAAGAGACAGCTAGAAGGTGAGAGAGAAAATGAGGGGAAAAGACGGGGACAGTTGTAGGGATAGTGGTTGATACAAGGGAGATCAGCGAGCTGAAAGCGATTTTAGGAAAGTCTGGTGATGAGTATTGTAACTTGACCACAATGTGTCGTGTCTTGTGGTTTGTTGTGTGGCTACCGAAAGGTATTTATTGCATTCGCCGTGTATCGGCTCTCGCTTGGGTGTGTATTAAATGTTTCGCTGGTATTCCTGCAACACACATTCCCAAAATCGGAAATCTCCGCTGGGCGTTAATTTATCACACAACAATAACCTGCAATAGTGTACCCAGTGGAGTCCCCCCCCCTCCCCAGTTTTGTATCGCAGTGTATGTTGTGTTGCACTGCACTGTCACAAGATTTCTGTTTCTCGAAAATTGATGCTGTTTTCTCGACAAGAGCACTATACTATACAATTACGAAATAATGTCAACAACCTCGCCCTGACCATTTCTTTTAATATATATATATATATATTTATTATATATTATATTATTATGTATTATTATATTATATTTAAAAGTGTGTTTATCGTTTGCATAAGGGATGTTTTTACTGCACTTTTTTGCGCACATCACCTACCCCAGTTGTTAACTCTCTTGTGACCCCCCCCCTCCCCCCCCCACCCCCCTCCACACTCACACGTACACACGCACATTCGATGCATCAGCGCACGCACTCACGTTCGCGTGCGCGGCACACACACACACAAGCACCGCATACACACCGCACACACACACACACACACACACACACACACACACACACACACACACACACACACACACACACACACACACACACACAATCTCAAATCTTTGGCTGCATCTCACCCCCTTTTTATTGTTTGTTGGTTGAATGGGTAGGGATTTTTCTTATTTGCTTGTTTGTTGTTGGTTGTTGCTGTTTTTGCTTGTCTATGTTTGCTTTTGTTTAGTTTGTGTGTTGTTTCCACTCGCACGCAATGCCCTAGGCATCCAAAAGGCGGAATTAGTTTTTAATGAATGTGGCAATATGTTCTGCATGCGTTCGCACAGGAGACCTCGGTTTATAGATCTAGTTCCATCTGAAATACTTCCTGGGAGAGAAGAGTCAGTACTGATGTTAACTCCTGGGGGGCGTGGGGGGGGGGGGGAGGCGTAGAATCCGCTTGAACAGGTGCCAGTAGAGTCGGTTCTGATGTTAACTCCGAGGGGGGGTGTCCCCCGTGCCCCCCACCCCCACCCCCCGTGAACGGTTGCCTCGGTCAGTGGTGGCTCGAACCCAGGATGTCTGATCGCGAGCACAATGCTCTAACCACTACGCTACCCTCTCCCTGGGTGAGATTATACATCGAAAACCTTGTGTTCCAAAACGTGTACGCATGGCTTCTTGCACACGCACTTAAAGTGGCTCTGCTCTCGTGGCGACGCACTCTCTCCGTGTAGAGTAGCCTGAATTTCATGTAGAGCTGGAGAAATCTGCCTTAACTGAAAGGGGTATTCAACGCAATGCAGTGCAATGCAATACCCTATTATCCTTCTAGAAGAACGGCCGTGGTAAAGTGATAACCAGCCTGCTGTCTAGCGACCATGATACATTAATTCTTCTTCATCGAAGGCCCAGACAGCAACTACCGTTGTCTGTCATAATTATGAGCGAAAATGCGTTGCACTGCCGTTAAGCACCTGACTGGTCAGACCCTGCATCCCTAAGGGAGAGACCAGACATAGTGAAAATGTTAAGTACTGAGATGGTACCGGATGCCCATAGTGGCATTTTTCCTATGTAAAAGGTAATGGTGGTGTCCCATAACCTATGTGGTCGTAAGGGAGAGAGGCATCAGACAGAGGTCTCAGCTTCTCTAGGGGATAGCATATTGAGGGCGGTGCCTGTCTCCTCTCCCTCGCTGCTTTACCTTTCCTGACCCTAAAGAGGACAGATCGATACCCCTTTACAGCTGGGTGAACTGGGGGACTGTGCTGAAGCCAAGGCGCGCAAACGGGTCACACATCTATTCGGTAACCACGCGCGATGCTGCTTAACATTGGCTGGGGGAAAGAGAGTGCTCTGACCACTGAGCTATCCCGCCCCCCTGAGACGAACCTATGTACTGTTTTTGCACATTTTAGTGTTAATTATTCCTTCTTTACACTTTTGTATGTGGAGTGTGTGTGTGATGTGTGTGTGTTGTGTGTGTGTGTGTGTGTGTGTGTGTGTGTGTGTGTGTGTGTGTGTTTGGGGGGGGGGGGTAACCTGGTGATGATGAACTAAGCCCAAAGGCTGGTGTTCTTAGCACAGCCTGGATTAAATGGCCTTCAGATATAAAAACAAATAATTATATCATTAATACTTTGTAGTATTTTCATTTTTGGAATGGGCCATTCCAGCGACGTGGGGGAGGGGGGGTGGGGGGTCTGCTGCATGGGTAACAGTTTGCCCTCCATACTTACTTACCCAGCAGGCTTTGCACTCTAGATCGAGTCTAGAGCGCAACTCCATAGTCTCCCGAGACTGACGGATGCCTACCAGTGTTGTGCATTTGTTTTTGCCTTTTAGATTGACGGTGTGTATTTCGGGGGATTTTCGGATGGCGTTGATTTTAAACTGGAGGTGAATGGTGTTGGAGGTGCTGAAATGGAAATAAGGTGACAGCTCTGGTATGGCCCTCGTGGTGGCAATATGAAATGAAAATTATGATCTATATCCGACATCAAGGGGACTCCGACATCAGGGGACCCCCCCACCCCACACCCCACAATGACTTTTCTTGCTTTTTGTTTAGTTGTTCTTCTTCTTGTTTTTTATATAGTTATATATATATATATATATATATATTAATATGCCTAGTGTTATATAATATATTACTATTATTATTATATTTAATCTATATATGCCAAGTTTTGCACGTGTGTATCCAAAAGAGTGACATGCAGGACTCCCCCCCCCCTCTCTCTCTCTCTTCTCTCTCTCCAATGCTGCTCTTAAAAACTGTCACCATCTTGTCAACGTCATTGTCTCTCACCACACCGCTTCCTCTTCTCTTTCTCATCAGACATCCTTTGTATTTCTCTCTCTCAAAAAAAAAAGTATTAAGACATCACCCCCCCCTCACCCTCTCAATCTCCCCCCCCTGCCCTCTTTACCCCACACCCTCCTACCCTCCCCTTCCTTCTTTCTTTTACCGATTTTCTTCTATCCCGCAGCTACGAAAATCTCAGTTCCGATTGGTTGTGACGTCACACTATGGCCGCCTCCTCTGTGGAAAATAGTCTGGTAATAACTTAGGGTGATTGGATGGGCGCGAGGAGCCATTTAGAGCCTGACAGGCGAAAAAAAGAGAAGTGGGAGGGGTGGGGAGGAGATGGAAGGAGGGTGGTGGGGTGGTGGAGAGAGTTGCAAGGATGAGGGGTGGGGGAGGGGTTGGAGGTGCCGGTGGGGTGGGGAGGGAGGAGAGAGTGGGAACAGGAGGAAGGAAAATGTTCAGGAAGCAGATGAGGGCTGGGG
This sequence comes from Stramonita haemastoma, assembly GCA_030674155.1. Taxonomy (NCBI): domain Eukaryota; kingdom Metazoa; phylum Mollusca; class Gastropoda; order Neogastropoda; family Muricidae; genus Stramonita; species Stramonita haemastoma. The sequence continues at coordinate 42,234,386 of CM060318.1, forward strand.
GGAAAGGGGTGGGGATAAGGGGGAGGGGGGGCAAGTTGCCTTTTCTTTCTTTCCTTGTGGTTGAGGTTGTTTTTTTTTAATGTGTAGTTTGTCAAATAAGTTGTTAATGTGTTGTTCACAATGGGTTTTTGTTGTTGTTGTTCATATTCTTTGTTGAGTAGGCGTTTTTACTGTCTTGTTCACGAAAGGTTTTGTTGTTGTTGTTGTTGTTTTAATTCTTTGTTGTGTGGCCGTTGAAGCTTTTTGCTCACTAGCTGGTGTTGTTGTTATTATATTGTTTCACTTAATAGCA
>CM060318.1:42239677-42242177 GCA_030674155.1 Stramonita haemastoma
TACCAGGCGGCTGTTGCTGGGCGGGAGACGTCACCCAGCCTTTGGTCATGCATGCCAGGGTACTGCACAGCTCAGCAGCCTGTATCCTATCTATAGGCAGGCATCTTGCAGGCCTAGGCCTTAGCGAAAAGTGACTGGTCACCTTCGAGGAAGAGGGGACTCTTAACTGCAGTATTTTCTTCTCTTCTCTTCTCTGCTCTTCTCTGCTCTTCTCTTCTCTTCTCTTCTCTTCTCTTCTCTTCTCTTCTCGTCTCTTCTCTTTTCGTCTCGTCTCTTCTCTTCTCTACTCTCTTCTCTTCTCTCCTCTCCTCTCCTCTCCTCTCCTCTCTTCTCTTTTCGTCTCTTCTCTTCTCTTCTCTACTCTCTTCTCTCTCTCTCCTCTCCTCTCCTCTTCTCTTCTCTTCTCTCCTCTCTTCTCCTCTCCTCTCTTCTCCTCTCCTCTCCTCTTCTCTTCTCTCCTCTCCTCTCTTCTCTCCTCTTCTCCTCTCCTCTCCTTTCCTCTCCTCTCCTCTCCTGTCCTATCCTCTCTTCTCTTTTCTTCTCTTCTCCTCTCTTCTCTCCTCTCCTCTCTCTTCTCTACATTCCCTTAAGGCGGACGCTATAGCCGAGTGGTCGGACCGTTTGACTCAACCCCATGGGTCTATGAATAAAGTCGTGGTTCGAATCTCGGCAGCGCGTTTGGTGAATTAAGGGTGGTGATTTTTTCTTGCGATTTCCCAGGTCATCTTCGGGTGTATAAGATTACCTTTGTGTATATATACACATACAGAAAATCAAATATGCACGTTAAAGATTCGTAATTTGTTTCAGCGCTCGATGTGTTACAGAAACATGAACATACCCAGCACACATCCCCGAAGTCGGAATGTGGCTACCTTCATGAGGGGCAAAAATGGTCGCATGCGCAGAATGTCACCATTGGTGAACCTCGGAGCTCTAGCCGAAGAAATGAAAAACAAAAAAACTCAAAGAAAAAAGAAACATCCATTATTGGGTGGAATGCGTTATTCTCCCGTGCTTGTAACTCTGCAGGGAGTCTGCCTAGGGCCTCAGCCGACACATCCCGATTTCAGAGCAGCTCAATTTCAGTAAAGGATGCATGCTGGGTGTTTTCGTATTTTTGCAAGCCACCGAACACTGACAGGGATAACGGGATCTTTAACGCGCATATTTGATCTTCTGCATGCGTGTAATCACGCAGGAGTGAAGGTACTGGTACGTCTGCAACCTAGGTTGACCTGAGAGATCGTCAAAACCAGCATTTTTAATTAATTAAATGCTTCTGCGTAGATTCGAAACCACGAGGTCATGGACCCGCAGGATTGAAACCAAACAGACTTAACCACTCGGCTATAGGGTCCATTGGTCAACAGAATAATCCTCTTTCCTATTAGCTGGGTCACAAGTACACATTGGTCACTCAGACATAAAAAAAAAAATCATAAAACAACAACACAATGAATGAACATCTCCCATGTTTTCATTTGTTGTTGATATTATAGACAGATTATCAAGAGTCGTAACTGCTTATGCATATATAAAAAAAAAACCGCATTTCTAGCAGATTTGTTTTAAGAGATTTTTTTTTATTCAAAGGGGTGAAAACTATCAATTTCTGCACTAGTAGTAGTACTTTTGTGTTGTTGTCATGCACTTTGGTATGATAGTATTGTTTTGCTATATTGTGTATTTTTTAATGGAATTAGAAAATCGTTTCAATTGCTGTTTATATACGTCGATGTGCACACACACACACAACACACACACACACACACACACACACACACACACACACACACACACACACACACACACACACACACACACACACACACACACACACACACACACACACACTTTAGGATGCCATTGTTTTGTGGGGGGGGTTGCAGGTGTGATGTGGTTGGGTTTATTTTATTTTATTTTTTTCTCATGCTTACCTTAAACAGCCGTGTGAAATCTGTTACCCTCTGTGTGCTTCATGGCGTGGAAAATAATTCGCCATTGTTCAGTTCAACCCAGGTGACGCAGTTTTTCAATGAAAGTGCTATCAAAGAAAAGTGGGTGTCATTGCGTGCACACACAACCTTGCACAACGCAACACCACACATATTACAGGAAACTACACAGGAAAGACATCTCCTCCTCCTCCATCGAGCGCTCAGACAGTAACTATTGTTGTCTGTTCTATGAGCAAAAATTCGTTTCGCTGCCGTTAAGCACCCCACAAGTCAGGCCCAGCACATCTGACCTTCGTGGAAGAGAATTCCTATCTTTTAATTCTTTCTGGACAAAAAGGCAGGAGAATGGACCAAGACGGCAGACAGTAGACAGGAAGGAGGTGGCAGGAAGAAAAGGAACAAGGCAGAAACATAGAGAGGAATAGAAAAGAGAGCATTGCTAACACAGAATATCCAGAAGATGGGGATGCTGTTTATGCTGACAGGCCATGGCATCCCCACGGGCGAGAAAAACATCTTACACAGCATGACCATTGCAC
>CM060318.1:42247177-42254677 GCA_030674155.1 Stramonita haemastoma
GCCCATATTCCAAATATTTTCAAAACAAACTAATGTCACTTTCTAGCTTATCTAATATGTAGTTCAACTTTACATACACATACACACACACACACTCGCGCGCGCGCGCGCGCACACACACACACACACACACACACACACACACACATCACACCACACCACACCACACCACACCAAACCAAGACACACACACACCACACGCACACACACACACACACACACACACACACACACACACACACACACACACACACACACACACACACACACACACACACACACACAAACACACACACCACAACACAACACAGCAACACACACACACACACCAACACACAAATACTCATAACACACACGCACATACACATACACACACACACACACACACACACACACACACACACACACACACACACACACACACACACACCACAACACACACACAACACAACACAACACATGCATCGTGACTCCAGTCAGAGACAGTCTCAATGCAACTTCAGAGAGAAAACCATCACACCCATGTGTTATATAGAGTCTATATAGGCCTAGTGCCCTCAAGTCCTGCAAAAAGCACCACCACCCTGGCGATATAGGCCCTGAGAATCTATTTAGCACTGGACTGGAAATTTGGTCTATCGGCTAAATGTTGAGCGAGGGTGCGCGGGATAGCCTAGTGGTTATAATATTTGATTGGGCTATTAGGTTTAGAGCGTTTTCGCCGAAGTGGGACACCTTCTGACTTTCTGGCTTCTTTCTACAGCCCCTAAATCGGAATACTTCCGCCGGGACTCTTATATAATCACAACAACAACAAGAAGCTAGGGCGTTGAGCTCGCGATCAGATGGCAGAGTCCGAGAGTCCAAGAGGGGATTCCCCCTGGAATTAACAACAGTACCCGACTCCACTCCCTGAATAGTAAGTCCTTCAGAGCTCCTGTGTACGGGCGCACGCAGAATTCTTTTTTCTTTTCTTTCAGTAGGATATCTTACCCATACGTTAAAACCCGTTCCGCCTTTCGGAATAGTAGGCCAATGCGTACTACTACTAGTGCGAAATGGATGGCAAAATAAAAAAGGGCACACACCGCGCTCGCACACACACTCTGTTCTCACACACACACACACACATACACACACACACACACACACTCTGTACACACACACGTACACACTGTAGGCTACTGGCACTGGTATCGTGTTTATTCGTCAGCCTCGAAGTCGGTCCGACGGTAAGGTAGGTCGTTTGTGCTTCCTAAATCAGAAATCGCTGGGACGTTAAATTAATACAATCAACACTTTTAAAGCTTTTTCAAAATCGTTGGTCATCTCTCATTAAGTTTGTGTCATGTTGTTGTCAGTGGAGAACAACACAGTGTGTGTGTGTGTGTGGGGGGGGGGGGGGGGAGTGCCGGCGGGTGAAACACTACGGTGGCATAGCCTAACGTTGGGGCGGGTACACTGCATTGGACAATTTCTTTGAAGGCAATTTTGTTGGACGGCAGTAATCAGAGTGGACAATCGCAGTCCTACATCTGTAATTGCATTTCATTTTTTCTTCTTTTCCTCCCCGTTCTCAGGTAGTTACAGCTATAAGATTCTCCAATGGTGAGATTTTTGCGTATACAATTGTTGCCCCCTCCTCCCCCCCTCCCCACCCCTCCTCTTCTCCATCTAGGTAGCCACACAAACTTCGGGTATAGTCTGAATACGACCCTGTGTGCATGTTTTTTTTGTTTTTGTTTTTGTTTCCTTTTTTAAAAAGAATTTTGTTATCCGTTCACACCGGCACGAAATAAATGCTCTTCCGAAAGGCAGAACGGGCTTAGATCTATATAATAACGTGTGCGCAAGATGTTCTGCGTACGTTCGCACAGAGGCCTTGGGTTTATAGTGTAATCGGAGTACTTTTGACATTCGGTTCGATTTTCTCGTCAAATTAGAAAGAAAGGACAACGATGGGGAATCGAACCAGAACCTCACTTTACTTTTTAGTCAGGCAAAGGCCTTAACTGTCCTGCTACCTTCCTATTTTAGGGACTGCCTTTCATCAAACTGGCCCTTGGTTTATTTCAAGCATTCCCCAGTCAGAATGTGGCTACCTCCGTGGTGGGTGCATACGCAAAATTTTAACCATTGATGAACCTCAGGAGCTCAAGCCGAGGAACAAAAAAAATCTCAAGCATGTTTGTTCAAAAAAGATAGCTGCCACATCAACAATGCTAAAAGGTCGATGATTTTTTTTAAATTAATTATTTATACCACTTTATCAGTTTATGTCACCGCAGATTTCTTGGCATGAAATTCGGGTGCTCTCCCCGGGTAGGGCGGGTCGCCACAAGTGCAGCGCCACCCATTTTATTTTTCTGTCTGCAACTGTATTTGTTTCCCTATCAGAGTGGCTTTTTTCCTACAAAATGTTGACAGGGACGACTCTCTCGTTGCCGTGGGTTATTTTACGTGCGGTAAATAATGGTGTGTAACACGCAAGACCTCGGTTTAATGTATCATCCAAAAGACTAGCACCCAGACTGCCACTCATGGTCTAATGGATGGGGGGGAAAGTTTGGGGCCCAAACTGGATTCGAACCACCGCACACCCCGACCTGGACTTTATGCTTTCTAGACAGGCGCGTTACCTCTAGACCACCGATCCATGAAGCAACCATGAGCTTTTATCGTGCTCTTCGGGTAAAAGAGATACATAATAGACACAGTGCAAAGACAGAAATCAAATAGAATGAAATAAATCCGTTCCAAAGATACAGATGTTTTTAGCTTATCGATTGCGAGCATTGACAATCAGACATTTCTTCATCGGGTTTCCTTGTTTTTTTGTGTTTTGTTTTGGTTATTTTCTCTAGGGTTTTTTTTTTTTTTTTTGGGGGGGGGGAGGGGGGGGGGGCTGTTTCTTTTGTGTGATTTGGGGGTTTTCTTGTTTTTTTCTCGTTTGTTTGTTTACTTTTTACTTTTGTTAGCCAAGTCATTACTCGCTATTAATAACTTCTGTTCAAAAAGATAAAACAACAAAGAGCAAAAACAAAATGCTTCTTTTTTGAAGGGTTGCAATTTTAATATATACTCCGGCTTTCACTCGTTTTATACGTTTGTCAGATGACTTTGCTTTTAGGCCGCTAGCTCTAAATGGAATTAATCAACCAGTCTTTTTGCCGGCAAGTCAGAAACTATAAGCTGACAGGTTAAATACTTAGGTAAGCAAGAAGGGTAAGCTGTAACCGCAAGGAAGTGACATAATATTGGTGGAACACACACACACACACACACACACACACACACACACACACACACACACACACACACACACACACACACACACACACACACACACACACACACACTTACAATACCAGGGCAGGACTTGCAATTCCGATAGATTTGTGACACGAAGAGAGTCAGCAATTTCTTTCCTTTTTTTTTTTTTTGGTTGTATTTTTCACACATAACCAGCGTTCCAGATTAACTGCAAGCAAGCCTTTGGTTCAAGAGTATGACGTGAGCGAATCCAAAAGCCTTGAGGACAGGGGGAAGGGGGGGGGGGGGAGAGGGAAGGGGGATAAGAGGACCCAGTGGGAGGGAGAGGGAGAGGGGGGAGTGCATAGAGGAGGGAAGGGGAGAGTGGCGGTGGTTTGGGGGAGGGGGAGGGGGAGTGGGAAAGAGAAGGGAGATCCTTTGTTGCAGTCTCTGAGACTGGTCAGCTGCTCAGCCTGAACATGTGTGTGTGTGTGTGTGTGTGTGTGTGTGTGTGTGTGTGTGTGTGTGTGTGTGTTGTGCGTGCGCGTTACGGGAATGCTAGCGTAAATCTTTTTTTAAAAATGTGTTTGGCCTGCCGCACGCTCGCAGACAGACATAGAATTGTGTAGAATGACATAGAGAGACGGGCAGACAGACTGACACAGAGAGAGAGACAGAGACAGAGACAGACAGACAGACAGACAGACAGACAGAGATGGCTAACAAGCCTGTTTGTGTACGAGGCTATCGGAAAAGTTAATCAACCAGACATAACAACAACCCGACAACATCAGCGTAACAGCGGATTAAGCATTCCCCGTACGTAATAAATTATGTGCGTGCGGACCCTCCCCTCCCCTCCCCGTTCATCTAGCTTTCTGGTGGCACTGACACTGTGACAGACATAAAAACAACTCATGTACCAAATCCTTCCAAAACAATATGACTCGAGGACAACAACGACATCCGGAAATCCGCCATTTTTATCAATCCCCAAGATTCGTGACGCAGAGAAGCGAGACAACTCCTACGGCTTCGCTCAGAATGAAGTACCTTTGACAAGGCTTGTGTAATTCAAGTCACGGAATATTCCATCTCTCGTAGATTCTGTTAGCCTAGCCTATGTCTCATCTCTGGCTGTTTAAGTGAGAGTTATCCAACCATCACAGCTCCATTATGAGAACACTAAAGCCTCTTTCAGACAGACTGTCTGTACCTGTGACGGACATCTGTCATTGGCGTGGTGTGTCTGTCCAGTCAATAGACATAACAGGCAGACGAAGGTTAATGTTTCCTCTGACAAGAATAGCCTGTATGCTAGCCCGACTCTGCCAGGCTTTTCCTGTCTGTCAGAGGGGGACTTTGGGGTGTCAGCAATGTGAGAGAGTTCTGGCGACGCGGGGATTTCAGTTGAAAGAAGTCTTGTCGTCCGTTAGGTGACTGGTGGTAAGCTGACCTGTGTGTTGTGTATGTGTAGCGACTGCAGGTCGTGATTTTAGAGAGAACACAAAGAGTTGTGATGCTTTGAAATTTCTTTGTTTCTCAGTAGTTGTTATTTACTTTTTACATTACTATTTACTTGTGTACTTTTTTTTTGTATTTTTGTATTTTGTATTTTGAACCACTTTATGTCACAGCAGATTTCTCTGCATGAAATTCGGGTTGCTCTCCCCGGGGAGAGCGCGTCGCCACATGTGCAGCGCCTACCCATTTTTTTTCTTTTTCCTGCATGCAACTGTATTTGTTTCCCTATCAGAGTGGCTTTTTTTCTACATAATTTTGCCAGGATCAACGCCCTTGTTGCCGTGGGTTCTTTTACGTGCGCTAAATAGTGATGTGTAACACACGGGACCTCGGTTTATCGTCTCATCCGAAAGACTAGCGCCCAGACCACCACTCAGGGTCTAGTGGATGGGGGAAAAGTTTTGGGTCCAAACGGGGTACGAACCACCGCACACTCCGACCCGGACTCTTTGCTTTTTAGGCAAGGCGCGTTACCACCTAGACCACCGATCCACCAAAGTTGGAAGGTGGTTACCTCCGTGTGTGTGTGTGTGTGTGTGTGTGTGTGTGTGTGTGTGTGTGTGTGTGTGTGTGTGTGAGTGTGTGTCTGTGTGTCTGTGTGTCTGTGTGTCTGTCTGTGTGTCTGTGCCTGTCTGTGTGTCTGTGTGAGGGGGGCGGGGCGGTCTCATGTGCAAAAAATATCACCTTTGGTGAACCTCGAAGCTCTAGCCAAGGAACCGAAAAAAAAAGCTTTTGTACCAGATGAACTATACTTTAGTGGATAGAGCGTTCGATCTTCCATCCCCGTTGTTCCACGAAGCCGTAGGTTCCAATCTCGACCACAGCAGTGTCTGGGGAATTTAGGGTTAGGATTTTTATGATCACCTACGTAAAGTTAGTGTGCAGGCCTGCCAGTGCTTTAATTCCCTTGGTTTAAATGGAATTAATTGAAGAAAAAGTGCCACAAAAGTACAAATATACCGTGGCAGGTCGACAAGTGACACTGATACCGATATCACACACACACACACAGATATATATATATATATATATATATATATAAATTTTTTTATATATATGGAGGGTGCCACATATGCATGTAGATATATATTCATACATACACGCATGCAGATTATAACCTTTGGATGGAGATGGGATCTGCTGGGTTTGGCTTACCCAATACATACAACTGGAAAGCTTTCTAAAAAAAAGATTTATATATATATATATTCCATTTCCTCTTCCTTCCGTTCTTCCATGTTTTTATTCTTACGAAACAATCCCAGTCTCCTTATTTTATCTTGTCCCTTTTTCTCCATCCTTTCTTCCCTCCTTTCTCAGAAAAAAAGTTATTTTTCTCAATAATTTATTTGTTTTCTTTCTATCTTTTACTTTTACACATTTTTTCTTACCCCACCAAGGTGACTGATAAACTGATTGTTCGATGGATGGATTGATTTGGGTGACTGATGGATTGTTTCCAACGAGCTTTGTTGCACCCACCAAAGTTCAAAACGAGTTGGTTGGGTTTTGTTTGGGTTTTGTTTATATTTGATTTTTTTTCGAGGATAATGGAATAAGCACTCATATGCTTTTCTACATCCAGTCCCCGGTGTGTATGCAGTTTTGTAAATTTTGTCATCGATTCCTGTGTGGTTTGAGGTTATTAAGAGTCCCAGCGGAGCCATCCCATTTAAGAAACGGAAAGCACCACTACCAACCACTTATTAAACTTTACACACACCCCCCCCCCCCTTTCAGCCCTCTACTTGTCTACCTCTCGCTCTCTTTCTCTTCTTCACATCCCCCTCTCTCCCATCCAGAACAAACCATTTTTTAAATCTAATTTCCCATCTAAGTTTAAGCAGCATCGAGCGAGGTTACCAACTGCAGGACGCTTTGCGTGCCTTGGCTTCAGAACAGTCCCCTAGTCCACCCAAGCTGTAAATGGGTACCTACCCTCTTTAGGGTCAAGGAAGGTAAAGCAGCGAGGGAGAGGAGATGGGCACCACCCTCAATATGCTGGCCCTTAGAGAAGCTGAGGTCTCTGGTGCCTCTCTCCCCTACAACCACATAGTTTATGGGACGCCTTTACCTTTTTTTTCACTTCACCTTCCCATCAACAGTCCCAGAGGGTTGTTACTTTTCCCATCCACGAAACAAAATTAGCATGCTGTTGGCAAGACTTTACGATTAAAAGCTTCCAGCTGTGCATCTCAAATCCGCTCAACTATTTGAATCGGCCTCTTCTAGCGCCTATCTCGGTCTCCTTCAAACCCATTCCAACTGTTGAGTCAAATCTGCTCGTAAATTAAATTCTATGCACATCTCTCTCTCTCTCTCTCTCTCTCTCTCTCTCTCTCTCTCTCTCTCTCTCTCTCTCTCCCTCCTATGGGGTTGTCAACTAAACCATAGACCCTTTGCTTGACTAGACCTCAAAATAACAGACCCTCATTGACGAGGATCAGATCTGAGACGATTTACAGGCGATTGAAGATTTTTTCAGAACAGTGGAAGATGTGTGCCCAGAGCATGGGGCAGTTAGATTTTCGCCTTTTGGTCGTAAAGCAGCCCAGTTTAGGAGAGTAGCTTAGCGTGTTTTGCCCCTGTGGCTATTGAAAGCGTCAAAGGCGGGTGATAAATGACGTTGTTGTCCCCAGTGACGTGTAAGTGAGGATTGCGTCATCGTGGCCAAGCAGCTAGCAAACAGATGGGTGTGTAAAGAGAGGGGGGGATGGGGGGGGG
>CM060318.1:42259677-42267177 GCA_030674155.1 Stramonita haemastoma
TAATAATAAACTATCCACGGTTTTTTTGTTTGTTTCAGGGGAGAAGGAACAAACATCCCAAGGCAAGCTAGCTAGCTCTACTCTACTACAACTACAACCCAGCGAGGGAGATCCAGAGAGAGAGAGTATTTAGAAACCTGCTGTATGTACAGAACAATGCCAAACAATGGCCAGGGCCTAAGCAGGGCCCGGCAAACCCAGGCGAGCAAATCCCCGCGGAAAAGTGGGCTCCTAAGCTGCTTACGGGGACCCCAGTGACTTGCCAAGCCAAGCAGTGGGTTTGGCAGCTGCTGCCCTGTCCAGGCTACTACTGCACGCTCCACTTGAGGCTGGACACGCCTCACTCACTGTCCAGTCCACTGACCACACACTCTTTCCCCAGAGAAATAGAAGAGAAGGAATGGTGGAGAAACCACAGACAGACCTGTTTTGAGTATATGAAACCTCTCACTCACGTTCCTGGGATGTAGGTAGAGTAGGAAGGATGATTCAGTCAGAACCGTGTGTTGTTTGTAGTAGTAGTAGTAGCAGTGTGTGTCACTGTGTGTGTGTGGTGGTAGTAGCCTATACATCGTGAGGAAGTGTGCATGCAACGAGCTGTGCTGTATGTAACTGTTAAGTCGGTGAACCTTCAAGCTCAGTGCTGGATCCTCTCCAAGCCTGCTATGCAGTGTGTGGATGGAGCCCGCCATTCTCCTTCCACTTGGTTGACTTGCTGCTCCTGATCTGACGGCGCCCACGTAATGTGCTGGAGTGCTAGGCAGCTGCTGTAACCAGAGCCAGGTGTAGTAGTAGGGAAGGAGGGAGGTAGAGAGAGAAAGAGAGAAGGCTTTGCAAGTCTTTGTCCCTCTCTCTGCCTGTGTTTGTCTTTCTCTTTTTTTTTTTTACTTGATCACGAAGGTTATTCATAACCTGCTTGTGTGTTCCTGTTGATCATGGCTGAAGAGGAAAGAAGTAGCAGCAGCAGCAGCGTGGGTTTCACTAACAACAAGCACTACTGTGGATGTGCAAGACTTGTGAACAGAAACTGGGTGAAGAGAAAGATGGAAAGAACGACGACGGTTTGGATTTCGCCGTTTCCCTCTACCATGCTGTTCACCACATTGCTGGTGGTGGGCAGTGTGTTGGTCAGTGCCGCTGAGGGCGGCGAGCAGGTTCGGCGGTGTCAGGAGATCACCATCCCCATGTGCAAAGGCATCGGCTACAACTTCACCTACATGCCCAACCAGTTCAACCACGAGACGCAGGAGGAGGCGGGGCTGGAGGTGCACCAGTTCTGGCCTCTGGTGGAGATCCAGTGCTCCCCAGACCTCAAGTTCTTCCTGTGCAGCATGTACACCCCCATCTGCATGAGCAACTACAAGAAGCACCTGCCCGCCTGCCGCTCGGTGTGTGAGAGGGCTAAAGCGGGGTGTGCGCCCCTCATGCGGCAGTACGGGTTCGCCTGGCCTGAGCAGATGAACTGTGACAAACTGCCCAAATACGGGGACAAGAACCAGCTGTGTATGGATGCCAACACCACAGACAGGCAGACTCCTTCTCCTAATAACGGGAAACACCTGCATTCCACAGGGAAACCTCCCACAGGAGGTGGAGGAGGTGGTGGTGGTGGTGGAGGGGGAGGGGGAGGAGGAGGAAGTGGGGGAATTGTGGTGAACCCTGGTGACGGGCAACATCAGGGTCACGCCGTGGAGCCCATCCCTCACGGAGGGGTGGACCTCCCTATCCAGGCCACCTTCAAGAACTGCCAGTGCCAGTGCCACGACCCTCTGGTGCCCGTGTTCCGCAACTCCAGCGGCTACTACAACAAGATCACCACAGGGGGGATGGACAACTGCGCGGTGAACTGCTACAGCCCCTACTTCAGCGAGGAGGAGAAGACGTTCTCCACCTTCTGGATCGGGCTGTGGTCCATCCTGTGCTGCCTGTCCACCTTCATGACCGTCACCACCTTCTTCGTGGACATGCAGAGGTTCAAGTATCCTGAAAGACCCATCATCTTCCTGTCGGCCTGCTACTTCATGGTCTCCATCGGCTACATCATCCGCCTCATCGTGGGCCATGAAGGGGTGGCCTGTGAGGCAGGGAGGGTGCGCTACGACACCACGGGGCCAGCCACCTGCACCGTGGTCTTCTTGCTCATCTACTTCTTCGGCATGGCGTCTTCCATCTGGTGGGTCATCCTGACCTTCACCTGGTTCCTGGCTGCAGGCCTGAAGTGGGGGCAGGAGGCCATCGCCTCTTACTCCCAGTACTTCCACCTGGCGGCCTGGCTCATCCCCTCCATCAAGTCCATCGCGGTGCTGGCCATGTCTTCGGTGGACGGGGACCCCATCGCCGGCATCTGCTTCGTGGGTAACCAGAGCCTGGAGAAACCTGAGAGGCTTCGTGCTGGCCCCGCTCTTCGTGTACCTCATCATCGGCACCTCCTTCCTCCTGGCCGGCTTCGTCAGCCTGTTCCGGATTCGCAACGTCATCAAGCAGCAGGGCCGCGGCAAGACGGACAAGCTGGAGCGGCTGATGATCCGGATCGGGGTGTTCTCCGTGCTGTACACCGTGCCCGCCACCATCGTCATCTCCTGCTACTTCTACGAGCAGTACTTTCGCCAGAGGTGGGAGGCGGCGCACACGTGCAAGTGCTTGAAGGACAAGGTCAGGCCGAACTACTCGGTGTTCATGCTCAAGTACTTCATGTGCCTGGTGGTGGGCATCACCTCGGGGGTGTGGATATGGACTGGCAAGACCTTGGAGTCCTGGCGCAAAGTGTTCAACGGGGGGTTGTGTCAGAAGCATTCGTACACGCAGGCGAACCGCAATATGACCAAGTACACCAGTGCCACTTACCAGCCTGCCAAACCTCAGCCTCTCAGCCATGTCTGAGAGAGAGAACTGTGTGTGAACGCCCTTGCTCGCACACACACACATACAACACAACACACACACAACACAACACAACACAACACAACACAACACACACAACACAACACACCACAACACACCACAACACACCACAACACACCACAACACACCACAACACAACACAACACAACACAACACAACACACACACAACACACACGGCCCTAATCCAAATTGTTAAAAAACCAGCGTTCTGAGGATGGATGTTCATGAACAATACTAGTGTGATGTATTTGTTGTTGTTGTTTTGTACAAGTCACTGTTTTATGAATATGAAAAAGCAATATATATATTTCGTAGGCCAGCCAATCTGTGAGAACTTCCCCATCATGGTCATTATGGTTGATGGTATGGATGACACGGACATGCAGTCAGTACGGCAGTCTGTAATGTGTGAAAACCGCGATCACTGGAGTGGTGTAGGCCTACTTTCTCCTACAATGTGTTGTCCAAGAATGAGCATCAGCATAGCATCATGGAATAACTTGGTGAAGTGTTACGGGATATTGGGAAAGAACAAGTGCTGGTGGATTTTTTTTTGTGAAGGAAAATATTATCTGGATTTAAGAAAACGTGCTACGTGATATTGACAGAAATAATATACATGTACACTGTGAGTGCTTGCCTATTGGATTTTTTTTTTTAATAGATTGGTGCGTATACAAGAAAATACGGAGGAAAAATACGGAGTTTTCAACCGGCAACGATTTTGTGCTTTAATTTTTTTTTTTTTTTTTAAATTTTTAATATCCATCGTTTCATATTTGTATTCTTTTGCTGTGTTTGTGTGACTTTGGTGACTACAAAGCACAGAAAAAAGACGCGAAACTGCCTTCTTTAAAAAAACCAAAACATAACATGAATTGACTGATGTTCAGTTAAGCTAGCAATGTTGACACTGCCAAAAACTTTGCCATTTCTTTTCATTCATTTTCAGGGTTTTTGTTTTATCACTGTGTTTGCTTGTTTTGTTTTTTTAAAAGGAAGGAGATGAAGGGGGGGAGGGGGGGGGGGAGTTTGAAACGCGATTTTTTTTATTAATAATTCAAAGACATGTATACGTATTACAAACCTACCTGTTCAAAGACAATCAATTTGCTTCGCTTCCAATTCGAATCAGAAACGTAAACAGAAACCCTGTTTTAATGAAGGGGAAAAGGTGTGTAAGGGGAAAGGGGTGGGGTGGGGGTGGGGTGACAGATCTGTGTTGACAGATTATTTTGCAGCTTACACATAAAGGTGCCATGGAGTGTGACTGTAGTTGTAGTCCCATTGCAACTTTCTGGGGTTTTTTTTAATGTCCAATATTGTTATACAGCATAGATGCAGATGAACGCTGAATGCAGATTTCACGATGTATCGTAAGAGTTTTGATACTCTGTGTGTGTGTGTGTGTGTGTGTGTGTGTGTGTGTGTGTGTGTGTGTGTGTGTGCGTGTGTGTGTGTGTGTGTCCTTGCAAGTGTATACATGTGTGTGTGTGTGTGGCATGCGTCTTTGTAGGGCATGATATATGATGATTTGCATAATTATTTGTCTACATAGATACATGTAGAGGGGAGTTTGTGTGCATGTGTATGTGTGTGTGTATATGTGTGTGTGTGTGTGTGTGTGTGTGTGTGTGTGTGTGTGTGTGTGTGTGTGTGCGCGTGCGTGCAGTAGGCTTTATATTTTGTGCGCGCGTGCCACTGATCGACTGTCTTGTATTTTACATGTATGCATTAATTACTGTTATTAAAATTATCTTTCTTGTGAAAAGAACAATGAATTGTTTGAACAGTGATAGTGTTGGTTTGTTATTGTTTGTAAATATACCGTGAATTGTATCCTATGGGTGTGTATGGAGAAAATATTGGGCATAATTTTTGTGAGAGTAAGCTGTAATGATTTTCACCATATAAGTGTTACTGGTTTGTTTGTTTTTTATTTATGTTATGTGAGTAGGTGTTACTTTTAAAATGCATGCTAGGTCACTCTGGTGTGGCGTTCATCATACTACATGTGTGTGTGTGTGTGTGTGTGTGTGTGTGTGTGTGTGTGTGTGTGTGTGTGTGTGTGTGTGTGTGTGTGTTCCCTGATTTTCTAAGACAATCATTACATCGATTAATGTAAAGCTTTAATACTACGTTGCTGGGTACAAAAAAAATTACATCTCTGTACCAATGAAAATGAACCGAAAAAACAATTAAGGTAGATGAGTACTCAAACAGACAGACAGACAGACAGATAAGACAGTGGTGTGTGTGTGTGTGTGTGTGTGTGTGTGTGTGTGTGTGTGTGTGTGTGTGTGTGTGTGCGCGCGCTAGCAGAAAAGAAGATAGGTGTGTGTGTGTGTGTGTGTGTGTGTGTGTGTGTGTGTGTGTGTGTGTGTGTGTGTGTGTGTGTTCTGTCTGTCTGTCTGTCTGTCTGTCTGTCTGTCAGTCTGTGCTGTGACTCTGTCTGCCTGTCTGTGACATGTCTGCATGCTGTTAGATTGATTTACTGACTTGGTTTGATTAATTTATAAATTCATTTAGTCGTACCTTTGGTTTGTTTATTTGGGTCCCTTTCTTTAAATTCTTTAGATTTTTTTTTTCTTTTCTGTCGTTATAATGCTAAGGAAACGACGAAAAGAAAGCTGGAAAGAATAACTAACATTCATAAAGTATATAAAAAAAGTGATCCAGTAGGTAAATAAATAGACAAGGAAGTAGATCGATGAAGAAATAAAAAGTGTACATAGCGTACATAGATGTTTCTTGGGAAAGTTTTATATACTTTAATATTCAATGTTTATCTGACATATTTTTTAAAATCAATTTTGAAAAAGTGATTCCAGGTGTGTGTTTTTTTCCAGATTTTATTATATTGTTGCTTCTGAGATACAAACCCCTCTCCTTCCATTTTTGAATCTCTCTGGGTTTTTTTTTTTTATCTGTGTTTATAAAATTTATATTTTTTGGGGGGGAGAGGGGTTATCGTTTTTGTTGTTGATTTTTTTCTTTGTTGTTTGTGTTTTTGTGTTGTGTCTGATTTTGTTTTTGTTTTTTATTTGAGGAGGGTAGGGATGATGATAGGGCTTTTTTTGGTTCTCTTTTATGCTGTTTTGTTCTCTTTCTTGTTGCTGTTTGTTGTGCTTCATTTTGTTTCTTTGTCCTTTTGTTTTGGGGGAGTTTCTTTTTGTTGTCTTTTTTGGTTTTTATTAGGGTTTGTTGTTTTTTTTTGTGGGGGGGGGGTTGTGTTGGTTTTTTTTTGGGGGGTGAGGGGGAATGTTGTTTTTGTTGTTTTTTATCTGTGTTTTTGGTTTGTTTTGGGGGGTGGGTTTAAGAAAAAAAAATGGGGGAGGGGTGGACGTTCTTTTCCATTATTTTATATTTATAATCCTTTCTGTTCCTTCGGATTATTTATATGACTAGAATTTGAATTATTTTCTCGTGAAAGGTCCTGTTAAGATTATGGGAATTGTGCTTTTTTTTTCCAATTCAACAAATGAATATTTTTAAAGGAATAAATTATAAAATCAAAAGTGGCCCTTATTTAAGCAAAAAGGCTTTCAAGAAAGAAGCCAATTTAACCCTGTTTTAAAAAAAAATCACCCGAGGAAAATTTTTATTCCAACTAAGGAGAGCATTTTTGAGGGGTTAGGTTATTTTTTCATTGGGCTTTTGTTATGTTGTATTTTTTCTTTCTCTTTTTTCTTTTGTAGGTTTTTTTGTTTGGTTTGTTTGTTTGTTTGTTTTGTTTTGTTGGTTTGTTTTTGTTTTTGTGTTGTTTGTTTTTGTTTTTGTGCTGTTGGATTTTTTTTTTGAGGGGGGGGGGGGGGGGGTCCTTGTATCTCTACTTCTTAATGATTGTTGCTCTTTTGCAGTGTGTTATAATGTAATAGAGAACATTCATAAATTAATGAAATGAAACAAAACACATTTTTAATCATATTACGAAAAGAAGCTTCCATTACCGAATCTAAAGGACACTTGAACTAAGACTTTTTTTAATTTTTGGGGTGAGTGGGTTTTGGTGGGTTGGTTTTTTTTAGGGGGGGCAGTAATATGGATAAAGAATAAAGCATTTGTGGATCAAATTTTTTCTTTAGAAAGCATCTTTATATCTGTAAAGAGAAGAGAAAATAAGGAGAAAAAAAACAACAAAGGTAATAGAGAAAAATGACTTAAGATTGGTTGTGAAACTCAAATCATAACTCCTTTCCCATTTGTCCCACCAAAAGTTAAATAATGAATGAATAACTGACCGAATAAATGAAATTCAATAACATAAATAAAAACTTAAACAAGTAAATAAATGAACGAATAAATTGGTAAATGAATGAATACAAACAACTAAAAGAACATAATTTTATGTTAAATATTTATTTCACTGCTAAAAAGCAAACATGAAATTGCTGTGCGCGTATGACTCTGTGTCAGTGTGTGTGTGTGTGTGTGTAGTGTGTGTGTGTGTGTGTGTGTGTTGTGTGTGCGTGCGTGCGTGCGTGCGTGCGTGCGTGCGTTTCGTGCGTGCGTGTGTGTGTGTGGAGAGAGGAGGAGGAGGAGAGAGATGAGAGAGGAGAGATGAGAGATGAGAGAGAGAGAGAGGATAGTTTGTTTGT
>CM060318.1:42272177-42282177 GCA_030674155.1 Stramonita haemastoma
TCGGTCTGAATGTTAGAAAAATGGACATAATAGGCACATAGACAAAATAGTAAGTAGTTATATAGACACAATGGTATGTAGCTCACAGTATTGTTATGGAGCTTTAAATCAGAATCCCTAGTCCCAGCAACAGTTGATTTTACTGTCCATTTTTGGTTTATTCCTTGGCTAGACTTCTGAGGTTTACCAATGGTGAGATTCTGTGTGGCGACAGGTCAGATTGATTTAAAACCTGAGACTTTTTTTTTAGAAGTTGCATCCATTAAAAAAAAAAAGAAGAATGAGCCCATAATAAACCATGTAAGAAAAATTAGATCAGCCAAATCTGTCTATCCCCACTGCTTTTAAATATGCATCCATACCCTCCTAAACACCCCTTCCTTTCCTTGCCTCTCCTTCCAACCTGATGTCTCCTCCACACAACTACCCATTTTATACACACAGACACACACAGACACACACACAGACACCTCTACCCATTTTACACACAGAGACAACCCCCCCCCCCCCCCTACCCATTTTACACACACACGCACACACGCACGCACACACGCAAGCACGCGCGCGCGCGCGCGCGCGCGCCACCTGTGTGCATGTTGGGTGAAAGGGTCATATCTGCTCCTACCGGCGCACTATGGCCTTTTCCGAACAGCAGAACGAATTTTTAACGTGTGCACAAGATGTTCTGCATGCGTTCGCACACGAGGCCTCAGTTTACAGTCTCATCTGAAGGACTCAGACATCGAGATATATTTTTTGTCGAAATGGGAAGAAAGAGCTAGGCTGGGAATCAAACCCAGAATCTCATGGTCTAGTTGTTTAGAAGCAAACATCTTAAACCATCCCTCGACCCTTCTTAGGACCTTTTAGTACACATTTCAACTCCAGCCAAAAGGAATGGCTATTTCATTGCTTGTTTGCAATTTTTTTAAAAATCCCAGGTCTGACACTTTTGTTGCCCAAAGGCTGCATAGGTTATGGAACACATGGAACCTGTTTTCCAATAATGGTGAACAATTTGTTTCATGTCAAAAACAAAATCACAGAGCATTGATTAGTGATTATCAAGGGGAAGATACTCTCAAAAACACTATTATTTCATTTGATTTCTCGGGGAAAAAACACTTACCAGTCCCACAGGATACAATAGTAGAAAGGGTTCTACAACTATTTAATAAGATTCATTGAAAAAAAAACACATTAAAAGAGATCACCAGGTGATATTTTTGTTGCGTACCTGGGTTTGAGCTCTGAAGTTCTCCAATGGTGACATGTTGTGAATGCGACTGTTTGCTCACTATCAACTTAAAAGGTAGCCACATTCCGACTTCGGGGATGATGTGTAAAGACGACACCTGTGTGCATGCATTTTTTTTTCAAATGTCATTCTGTCCCACCGGAACACAATGGCTTAAGCTTTCGAAACGGTTTGTTTAACGTGCATGCAAGATGTTCTCTCTCTGTCTCTCTGTCTCTGCTCTCTGTCTCTGTCTCTCTGTCTCTCTCTCTCTCCTCTCTCTCTCTCTCCTCTCTCTCTCTCTCTCTCTCTCTCTCTCTCTCTGTCTGTCTGTCTGTCTGTCTTGTCTGTCTGTCTGTCTGTCTGTCTGTCTGTCTGTCTGTCTGTCTGCTCTGTCTCTCTCTCTCTCTCTCTCTCTCTCTCTCTCTCTCTCTCTCTCTCTCTCTCTCTCTCCTCTCTCTCTCTCTCTCTCTCTCTCCTCTCTCTCTCTCTCTCTCTCAGTTCCCCTCAATGCCTGTCATTATGCCTGGTGCCGGAGAGACGTTTCAGGCTAGAGGATGTCCCCCTTTTCAGAACTAGCGCTAAACTATCAGGGAGGAAGGAAAATCGAAGTTACTCGTGGACGAATGTGTTTTTCACATGGTCAATATTGAAGGAGAGAGACGAGGAGAGAGAGAGAGAGAGAGAGAGAGAGAGAGAGAGAGAGAGAGAGAGAGAGAGAGAGAGAGAGAGACAGAGAAGAGAAGAGAGAGACAGAGACAGACAGACAGACAGACAGAGACAGAGACAGAGAGTCAAACGAAGTCTAAGATCAAGCCAAATCAGACAGATGGAGCAAGACATAGAGCAAAAATCAAATTCTAATTTCACAACATCTTTTTACAGAGGCAGATTGAAAACAAAGATATTCTTACTTATTGCGACCAAACCATCTAGTAAGATAATACTGATAGAGAAAAATCAACAGATATAACAAAAAACATACACCAAACACACAAGGAAACACTGTACAAAAAAAACACAGACAGCTACCCCAACACAACAACACACAACAACCACACACACACAATAGAATAGATAGATAGATAGATAGATAGATAGATAGATAGATAGATAGATAGAATAGATAGATAGATAGATAGATAGATAGATAGATAGATAGATAGATAGATAGAAGAAGAAGACTAGAAGACAGAAGATAGATAGATAGATAGACAGACAGACAGAAGACAGATAGATAGATAGATAGATAGATAGATAGATAGAATAGATAGATAGATAGATAGATAGATAGACAGATAGATAGATAGATGATCGATCGATCGATACGATATACGATACATAATACATACTACGTACGTATACGTACGTACGTACGACTACGTATAGATACGATAATAGATAACATAATACATACATAATACATACATATCATCATACATACATACATACATACATACATACATACATACATACATACATACATACATACATACATACATACATACATACATACATACTACTACATTAAGTGTATATGGATACATAGATAAATAGATTTTAAAAAAAAAACATTCCTCGGCTTGAGCTCCGAAGTTCACCAATGGTGAGATTTTGCGTTTGCGACTGTTTTTACCCACCTCTAAGGTAGCCACATGCCGACTACGGGGATGGTGTCTAAGTGAGACACCTGAATGTTGTCATCCATTCCTACCGGAACAGGTTTTCAACGTGTGCAAGCGCAAGGTGTTCTGCGTGCGTTCACACATGAGACTTCTGTGTATAGTCTCATCCTAAGAAAGTTTTGAGGGAGTGGAGTTGGTACTAATGTTAGCCCCAGGGTAAAAACAATATAAAAAAAAAGACATGAACAAGTAAATAAACAGATAAACAAATAAATCAAACAAGCAAACAAACAAATATCACCAAACACCCCCCCCCCCCCCCATACCCAATCTTCACCAAATTTCTTCATTCTTCTTCTCATTCTTCTTCTTCTATCTTCTTCTTCTTCAAAAAGCTACAAGTAAAGGGGCTGCGCCAGGCCAGTCAAGCAGCATAATGAAAAAAAAGAAAGCAACAACCCAACTAGTCCGTACAGTGCATATGTATAATAAGCATGCAGGCAGCTCATTACTGACATTCCTAGGGGTTAATCGCAGAAAGCAGTGCAGTTCGTTATTTCCCTCCAATGAACACGTCTGTGCATAGACGGAGTGACGCGTGTCGGCTTACTACACTATGGACCTTTTCTCTTTCTTTTCTTTTCTTCTCTTTTTCTTTTCTTTCCTTTTTCTCCCGTAATTTCTTTTTCTTTTCATCCCCGTAAGTACTACGACTAGCAGGTGCAAGTACTCACTGTGTATGCTTTTTGTTTGTGTGATATTTATTTATTATCAGTGTTATTTTCTTGTCTTTTCCTGGTGGTACTGTTGTTGTTGTTGTTGTTGTTGTAGTTGTTGTAGTTGTTTTTGTTGCTGTTGCTGTTGCTGCTTCTGCTTCTGCTGCTCTGCTACTGCTGCTCCTGCTGCTGCTGTTGCTTGTTATTACTAATTCCTGCTGTTGATATTGTTGCTTTTGCTGTTACTGTTATTACTATTCCTGCTGTTGATATTGCTGCTGTTGCTTGTTATTACTATTCCTGCTGTTGATATGTTGCGTTACTGGTGTATTACTATTCCTGCTGTTGATATTGCTGCTGTTGCTGTTTACTGGATTACTATATCCTGCTGTTGATGTTGCTGCTCTTGCTGTTACGGTATTACTATTCCTGCTGTTGATTTTGCTGCTGTTGCTGTTACTGGTTATTACTATTCCTGCTGTTGATGTTGTGCTGTTTGCTTTTACTATTATTACTATGCCGCTGTGATATTGTTTGCTGTTGCTGTTATGGTTATTATATTCTGCTGTTGTATATTGCTCCTGTTGCTTGTTAGTTACTATCCTGCTGTTGATATTGTTTTTCTTGCTGTTACTGTTTATTACTATTCTGCCTTGATATTGCTGCTGTTGCTTGTTATTACTATTCCTGCTGTTGATATTGTTGCTCTTGCTGTTACTGGTTATTACTATTCCTGCTGTTGATATTGCTGCTGTTGCTTGTTATTACTATTCCTGCTGTTGATATTGTTGCTCTTGCTTGTGACTACTATTCCTGCTGTTGATATTATTGCTGTTACTGGTTATTACTATTCCTGCCGTTGATATTACTACTGTTGCTGTTGCTGGTTATTACTATTCCTGTGGTTGATGTTGCTGCTGTTGCTGCTCCTTGTTATTACTATTTCCGATGTTGATATTGCTGCTGTTGCTGTTGTTTTTTGGTTGTTATAGCTGCTGATTTTGCTGGGTATTACTAACTGCTGCTGTTGACATTGTTACTGTCTCCTCCTCTACCTCATCATCATCATCATCATCATCATCATCATCATCATCATCATCATCATCATCCATCATCATCATCATCATCATCATCATCATCATCTTTATCTATCATATACATAATATTATATTAAAATTAATTTTATTTAATCTTTATATATCATTATTATATCATGATACCATTTTTGTTATCATAGGCCTAAAAACACTATACTACTACTACTACTACTACTACTACTACTAGTAAGCTAATAGATACTAGTATGAGGATGATGAGATGTGAGGAGGAGGAGGAGGATAACAATATCAACAACAAGGAAAAAGAAGAATTGCAAAGAAAATTGCAAAAGAAGAGAATTGCAAGAAGAATTGCAAGGAAGCGAGAAGAATGAAGAAAAGAATGACATAGAAGAAGATTGCAAGAAGAAGAAGAAGAAGAAGAAGAAGAAGAAGAAGAAGAGAAGAAGAAAAGAAGAAGAGAAAGAAGAAGAAGAAGAAGAAAGAAGAAGAAGAAGAAGAAGAAAAGAAGAAGAGAAGAAACGAAAAGAAGAACAAGAAGAAAAAAACAAGAACAAGAACAAGAAAGAACAAGAACAAGAACAAGAACAACAACAAAACAACACAACAACAACAACAACAACAACAACAAGGAGAAGAAGATCAAAACCAAGAAGGAAAAACTAGTACAAATAATCAGAACAAAGTAAGCACATAATAGGTTGTGACTACCACTATATCTCCACACTAACGAGGAGGACTACAGCGATGATGGCACGTTACAAGCGCCAGTTCTAGTCCTCCTTGCTCCATCTGCAGGGAGTTTTTTTTCCAGATAAAAGAGGTTTATGCAGGTCCATCTCCACTCTGTTACCTGCCAAGTCTCTGATGTCATTGGATACAAATTACTGCGGTATGTGAGTCAGCCATGATAGAACATGAATAGTAAATTTCACATTAACCCAATACGGCCCCGGGACATAACATGAAGATTAGTCTGGAAATGGCGGGCCCTGAAAGTATGAATAGCATCCCCACTTTCAGAAATTCTATTCTAGGAATTTCCTCTTTTGTATTCCCCTCTTCGTTTCTGCCTTTTCCCCTTTTTTTCCCCTGTCACCTCCTTCTTGTCTATTTTCTGCCTTCTTGGTCCATTCTCCTTGATCCAAAGTTGGATGCGCTGGGTCTGACTTGTCAGGCGCCTATCGGAAGCGCAATGAATTTTCGCTCATTTGACAGACAATAGTTGCTGTCTGACTGCTTGATGATAAAGAAGAAGAAGAAGAAGAAGAAGAAGAAGAAGAAGAGAGAAGAAGAAGAAGAAGAAGAAGAAGAAGAAGAAGAAGAAGAAGAAGAAGAAGAACAACAACAACAACAACAACAACAACAACAACAACAAGAATTGCAAAAATGTAGATGAAGACTTGCGAAGAAGAATTGCAAGGAAGTACCACCAAAACAAAAGAATTGCGAGAACTGCAAAGAAGAAGAATTGCAAAAAATTGCGAAGAAGAAGAATTGCGAAGAAAAAGAATTGCGAAGAAGGAGACTGAGGAGGAGGGTCTATGGATAACAGGTATTGCATAATAAGCAGGGGGCTCCTTATTGGCATTGGTGCCAAGTGAGTTAGTCGTGGCCAAAACTGCAGTTTGTTAGTTCGCCTGAATGAAGACCTGTCTGCGTGTATGCACTGACGCGTGTATTGGTTTATTACACGAATTAGTGACTCTGTGTGTGTGTGTGTGTGTGTGTGTGTGTGTGTGTGTGTGTGTGTGTGTGTGTGTGTGTGTGTGTGTGTGTGTGTGTGTGTGTGTGTGTTGTGTGTGTTTGTGTGTGTGTTGTTGTTGTTTCTTCTCTTTGCATTCTTCGCATTTTCTTTGCAATTCTTCTTCTTTCGCAATTCTTCCCCTTCTTTCGCAATTTCTTGTCTTTTTTCCCGAGTTCTTCTCCTCTTCTTTTTCTTCATCATCATCATATCATCATCATCATCATCTCATCATTCATATCATCATCATCATTCATCATCATCATCATCTCATCATCATCTCTTCTTCATCTTCTTCTTCTTCTTTCTTCTTCTTCTTCTTTCTTCTTCTTCTTCTTCTTCTTTTTTCTTTGCTATCGCAATCGCAATCACAATTCTTCTCAGTCGCAATTCCTCTTCTTCTTTGCAAATCTTCTCCTTGCTTGTCCACATACTCAAGTCACCATTAAAAATTAAAAAAAAATTGTGCCACGTCCGTTTGTTTTCCATTTTTAAATTTGGAGCAGCAGCGGCGATTTTTGTGTTCCTCGGTGAGAGTTCCAAAACCACCAATGGTGAGATTTTCTGTTATGCCACCGTTTCTGCCCACCATGAAGGTAGCCGCATTCCAGCTTCAGGGATGGCGTCTAAACACGACACCAGGGGTTTTGTCTTTATTTTGTCATCTGTTTCTGCGGGCCCAAAATAGCTTGCTTTTTCGAAAGGTGGGACGTGTTTAATGTATGCACAAGATGTTCTTCGTGCGTTCGCACACGGGGGCTTGGTTTATAGTCTCATCTGAAAGACTTTTTGGAGAGTGGAGTCAGTACTGATGTTAACTTCAGGGTGCAAGTCTCCGAAACGGCTGCCTCCGTGGTGGCGTGATCTCGAGCTTCCAGATCACGATCGCAAGGCTCTGACCACTAGGCTTCCCCCCTCCCTCCTCCCCACCCCTGCAATGGTGATGTGATACAAGATCATGTCACATACAGCCCCAGAGAAGTTGTCAACGTTACTATAGTCAAAATTATTAATAGTGACCCAGATGATCATCATGATGGCGTTAAGAGTTGTTATAGTAACGATACGCGGTCATCTGTATCGCCATCATATGAAAGAAAACGAGAAAACAACAACTTGGCATGCATTATTTATCATTTTTTGTTGTATTTCAGTGTTTCTTCACCTCAAGTTCTCCAGAGGGTCACCCAGATTAGGCACTCCATCTCACTCATTATCCCTTGGAATTGCTGTGAGAATGTGAGTATATCTTGGGTAAGAAGTTTGCGTGTATGTGTTTATTTTCTAATGCTTCTAGACCTACAAATATTTGCAGGGCTTAATAATTATCCCAACTTCAGAGAATACTTTTCTTTATTACTGGAGGGCACAGTTGTTGCACGAGAGAGTAGAAGAGACAGACAGACAGACAGAAAGACAGACAGAAAGGCTGACAGACAGAGATAGAGAGAGACAGACACAGGCACAGAAAGAGAGAAGACAGACAGACAGATAGACAGACAAAGTCAAACAGGGACAGAAGAGGAAGGCAGACAGACTAGACTGACAGAATAACAGAAAACACCTGTATAACCTCATCACAATGTACACACCCAACCGTCACTGATTTTTGTGTATCTGTTTTGTCTGAGCAGCTCTCCGTGAGGCCAAAACACATGGAATATATTTCATGCCACCTTCCTCTATGCAGACAGACAGATTAATATGCATGGTTTGAGAGGCAACAGAATACACAATGACTTTTTGCTAGTCTACTCTTTGCAGAGATAGACAGACAGACAGCCAGACAGACACGATAGGCAATGGAGGTGAGGTGCTTTCGCAAACTCCTTGGTATCTCATAAGGGATCACATCACTAATGAGGAAGTGAAAACCAGAATTACAAAACGCCATCGGACCGTATGAAAAGCTGCTGACTTCAGTGAAAAAAAACTCACGCAAACTGAAGCGGTACCGGCACGTCACACGAACATCTGGACTGGCCACGTCTGTTCTACAGGAAACAGAACAAGGAGGGAGACTAAGAGGCAGACAGAGGAAACAATGGGAAGACAACTACACATCTGAGAGTGGACTGGCCTTGATTGAAACGATTTGCTATGGAAAGTAGAGCACCGCATGCCCAGGGAGCCGGAGTGGACGAATCTAGATGAAAAATCTTCAGGGGTGCCCCCACTGTCTACAAGACTAGGGATGGGCAGAGGGCAGAGGGGGAGGGGGAGGGGGGGCTCTCTGCATAATTCTTATATCTAGGGGAGACAGACCCCAGCATCCAGCGATCAGCTGTTAGCAATATACAACAAGAACAAGAACAAAACACACACACATATACAAGACAACAAACACAAACACAAACACAACAACACACACACACACAC
Organism: Stramonita haemastoma; assembly: GCA_030674155.1. NCBI lineage: Eukaryota > Metazoa > Mollusca > Gastropoda > Neogastropoda > Muricidae > Stramonita > Stramonita haemastoma. Next base: position 42,280,937 of record CM060318.1, read on the forward strand.
ACAACACACACCACAACGCGCGCGGCGCGCGCGCCGCGCCTGCCGCTCACCACCACACACACACACCACACAGAGGCAAAAAAAACCAAACATAGGTGCTTATTCCATTATAATGTAATAAAACAAAGACACACACACACGCACGCACGCACCCACGCACACACGCACGCACGCACACACACACTCTCTACACACACACACACACACACACACACACACACACACACACACACACACACACACACACACACACACACACACACACACACACACACACACACAATGTGGAGGAGGAAGGTTAGAAACCTAACAAGGAGTAATAATAAGGGTCTTCCTTCATGGCTGAATGACTGTCAACAGAAACCATTTTCCGCTTGGCTTGGCACGATGACAATGACATGTCATCTGTGATTTCGGGAGGGGAGGAGGGGAGAGGAGGAGGTCGGTGGGAGGGGAAACGCAGCAAGGAGGGTGGGGTGTGAGATGAGGGACGGGAGGTTGTTCTTCCTTCTTCTGTCTTGTCTTTGTGGTCCTGTCTTCTTCAATGTTAAAAAATTGTCCCCTTCTTCCTCCCCTTCCCCTTCTCTTGTGGTTTTCAGTCATGGCAAAAATTCTCAACCATTCGCAGTATTAAAGGTTACAGCTTAAGCAGACAGTATTGGAATGAAAATGGGAAGCAAACATTTTAAGAATTAATTTGTCTTAAAGACAAATATTTGAAAGCTGTATATTAAACAATGGAAAAGGGCAGACAAAAAGACTTGAATCTTTGATCTTGTGTGTGTGTGTGTGTGTGTGATGTGTGTGTGTGTGTGTGTGTGTGTGTGTGTGTGTGTGTGTGTGTGTGTGTGTGTGTGTGTGTGTGGTGTGTTTATTATTATTATTTATTATTTATTCTTTTATATCGAGGATAACAGAATAAGCAATCATGTGCTTTTTTTCATCCGTCCCCGTGTGTATGCAGTTTTTGTAAATCTTGTCATCTGTTCCCACCGGCACACGATGGCCTACTCTTACGAAAAGCGGAACAGGATTTAACGTGTGCGCAAGATGTTCTGCGTGCGTTCGCACACGGGGCCTCGGTTTAAAGTCTCATCCGAAGGACTTGTGTGTGTGTGTATGTGTGTGAGAGAGAGAGGGAGAGGGGGGTGGAGAGATATTTATTTATTTATTTATTTATTTATTTAATCTTTTATATCGAGGATAACAGAATAAGCAATCATGTGCTTTTTTTCATCCGG
>CM060318.1:42287177-42289677 GCA_030674155.1 Stramonita haemastoma
TCTCTCTCTCTCTCTCTCTCTCTCTCTCTCTCTCTCTCTCTCTCTCTCTCTCTCTCTCTCTCTCTCTCCTCTCTCTCTCTCTCTCCCCAGACTCTATACTATGTGGGAATCCAGCCCATATTGGAATAAAAGATGGGCCTTCATGGATGCACGGTCTGGGGTCTATGATTAACCTGGTATTTTGGTGGTCCCCGCACTGTGTTTTTAGTTGGTTTGCGCTTGACTGGAAGACACACAGACGGAGTAGAGAGAGAAAAGGGTTTGGGGGGAGTGTGTGTGTGTGTGTGTGTGTGTGTGTGTGTGTGTGTGTGTGTGTGTGTGTGTGTGTGAGGGGGGTTCAGATGGATGGGAAGGGATAGGGGGACGTGTACTTGTATTTTGTTGGACCTTGCCTTCAAATATGTGTGTGTGTGTGTGTGTGTGTGTGTGTGCGTGTGCGTGTGTGTGTGTGTGTGTGCGTGTGTGTGTGTGTGTGTGTGTGTGTGTGTGTGTGTGTGTGTGTGTATGTGTGTGTTTATTAGTTTATTTGCTTTTCTTTTCTTTTTTCTGTCTGTCCCTTTCATGACCCCATTTGGAAACTCCACATTTTTGTTTGTTCTGTCCTTGTTCTTGAGTTTGAGCTTTCTTTGTTTCAGATAGGGACACATGAGTCTTTTCTCTATCCCACCTCCCAACTCGTGTATTGACTGCCTTACATGTTATCAGCAAAATCATTAATTGAATAAGTGAATGGATAAATGAATAATTAAATGAAAAAATGAAATAAATGAAAATTTTAAAAATGAATAAGTATAATCTAAAGAGACCCCCCACCTCCCCAGAGCAATAAGATTGTTATTTTTTATCATCACTGTTATTGTTATCATTAGCAATGGTTTTCGTTGTCCTAATTTTGGCTTTTCAATTCAGTTTATGTTGTTTATAGCCCCACGGATATGAAAGTCATACCAAAGCTGTCATCTTATATCAATTTCAGCAACTTCAGTAACATTCTCTCAAGTTAAAAAACAACAACAAAAAACCCATTCACCTCTAGTTCAAAATAACACCATTTTAATCCCTTCAAACATCTAACACCATCCATGCAAAAAAACAAAAAGGGGAGGAAAAAAACCCATTCAATGACAAAAATACCTTAATCATTTCATTTCTTATAGCCAATAAAACCAGGCCATGCTGAGGACGTCAACCAATCTGCTGACTCTATCATTTCCAGGTCACACAAAGCGTAACAAAAGGATAATGAGCACTTCAGTGTACACAAAGTACAAGGGAGAAATGCCATATGGGCAAGTAACACTGCAGATAGAATGTGATGTGCCCATCCCAATGTTTGCACTATCATTTACCAGGTCGCCAGTACACAAGTCAGGCAAGATGTCGTGTAACGTTTAAAAAGAAAACGTTTCTAAGATTTTCTATAAAAAAAGACAAGAGGAAGGACTTTGAATGAAAAAAAAATAGATAAGCAAGAGAGATCATAGAAAGGTATTAAAAAAAAAAAAAGTAAAAAATACGAAAAACTACGTAAGCAGAAAGAATTTTAAAATTCGAAAAAAAGAGAAAAAAAGAGAAAGATGTAAAAGAAAAGACAGACAAAAGAGAGCGATAAAAAGGGAAAATTTCCAGGACATAATTTCCAGAAGGTGGGGATGCTATCTCTATACAGAAAAAACCACCGAACTTCTGAAGCGAAGACCATCATCATCAAAGCCAAGCAGCAAAACAAACTCGTGAAAACAGCATTGGCAACATCCTCACTCCAACAGGTCAGAATCACATTGCCTCCTGAAACGATGGAAGCAGGTCTGTATAATTATTCAAACTCAGAAATGGCCCCCACCTTCTTCACCTTCTACCTATCTCGTAGTCTAGTAGACCGTTGGAGCGCCACTGAAGATTTAGCAACCATCTTGCTCCACTCCTTGTGGTTCTCAGCTTTGCGTTGTATATCGTCCCACCCAAGGCCAGTCCGCACTCTGATGATGTCTTCCACCAGGTTTTTTTTTCTGCCTGCTACATGAAAAGCCACAGCCGCCTTTAAGCACTATTATGACAAAATGACAAGATTTACAAAACTGCATACACACAGGGAGTGGATGTAAAAAGCACATGAGTGCTATTCCATAATCTTTTTCCATATAAAAGAATAAATAAATAAATGAATAAATAAATAAATGATAAATTAAAAATATAATAATTGCGATGTACACACAACTCCACAGAGGCCACACACACCAACAGGGTCCTTGCAAGACCTGGGCAACCAGACAACAGAACATGCGCTGTAGTCCTTCCCGCTACATGAGGCACTCCCAAAGAGGATCTGGCCTGACCCCCACCCACCCCAGAGGCCAAGAAGCTCTGAGGTAACGTGGAGGAGGACCTACAAACGTACTGTTCCCTTCATGACAGTGACAGAGTTGTCCGTCCAACAAATGCAAAAGAAAAGAAAGAAAATAAACCTAACAAACAAACAAGCAAAACACTGTCAGCAGAC
>CM060318.1:42299677-42327177 GCA_030674155.1 Stramonita haemastoma
TGTGTGTGTGTGTGTGTTTATTTTCTGATGATCTTCTTTGTTATGTCTGTATTTCTTTATCGTTCCTTGACCAAATGCTCGAAGGTTCACCCATGGGAAGATTTTGTGTATGCAACTCTTTTCGCCTACCATGAAGGTAGCCAGATTTTGGGAATGTATGCTGGGTATGTTCCTGTCTCGGTAACCCACCGAACACTGATATGAATGACTTACCGGATCTTTAGCGTGCATTTTTGTTGGTCTTCTGCTTTAGTATAAACACGAAGGGAATAAAGGTACTGATAGGTCTGTACTTGAAGTTGACTTGGGAGGTGGTATCCCTCCCTTTGTGTCCGGTGTTCCCTGAATCACTTTGTCCTAAATCAAGAGTGTGCTTTGGACACAAGGAAGGTAAAGGTTCAGGTCTTCACACTATCCAGGATGGCTTTTCCTTATCACTAGGACACGGGTGATGGGTCAAGTCCACACTGCACTTCACTGTCTAGTGCTGTGCCAACACAGGGGTGTCCAACACTGACTGAATACTGACAGAGCTAAAGAGCTGACTGTCAACAGATTGTGTTACACTAAGTATGCTGCTCTCCAAACATTTACACACAATTACCATTTTAATCTGACAATGACGCTCTTTGTCACAAACTTCCACAATTTACTCATAATCACCATTAATCGGATGGTGACTCTCTCTGTCACGCATACTTCAAGCATTTACATATAATCACCATTAATCAGATAATGACGCTCTTTGTCATGTCTGACACCAAAGACAAAGAGCAACAGGGTGTGTTTGTTGTTGGCAATTTTTTTCAATTATTTTCATGGAAACTTTTGGGTATTAAAATTATTCTGAACTTTTCTGTCCAGAGCAATGGTCAGCAGTCTGATGTCAGAACCCACAAACACAAAAACAATTAACTATGAATATAATTGTTAATTTAGTGTCTCAGATATTACAGCTTCAAAATGTCACCATGATCTTTAATCTGATGATGAGGATCTTTGCCATGTCTGAAGCCATCTGTGACGAGACCAGAGGAGGGCACAGCAATAAGGTAAAGGTGGTTAAGGTGGTAAAGGCATTCCATAACCTGTGCGGTCATTAAGGAGGACTGAGATATCAGAGACCTCAGCATCTCCAAGAGCCAGCATATTGAGAGCAATGCCCGTCTCCTCTCCCTCGCTGCTTTACCTTCCCTCACCCCAAAAGAGGATAGATACCTGCTTAAGTTGTGTGGACTGGGGGGTGGGGGTGGGAACTGTACTGAAGCCAAGGCATGCAGTCACCTATGGATTTGGTAATCATGCTCGATGCTGCTGAGCCTTGGCTTGGGAAATGTGAGTGTTGTGACCACTGAGCTGTCCCATTCTCCATGGCACAGCAATCATAACAGCAAAAACAGGCAATTGTTCGACCCTCCCCTGTCCTGCCACCTTCCTTCCTTGAGGAACGTATTACAACTGGCCTCTCCACAGAAAGGGGAAACCTCTAGGGAAGAACCAACATGATGACAGCCTGGCATGGGCTTTATGGAAACAGAAAGTTCTGTGCAGCTTGATTCAGTTCTACCTTGGATAAAGGAAAATGGTTGACCTGCATAACCCAGTATGCTGAATCAGTGATATTCCTTGAATAACTGACAGAACCAAACAGTTTGCTGTGAGGTGCACGTCAGACCAATTGCGTCCTGTCGAATTAGTTCTTCAGCGTTGCATGCAAATTATTTGGCTGTAAAGTTTTATAGCAATACATGTTGTTTGTAGTGTCTAGTTTGTAGTTCATTGTTCATTGTTCATTGCTCTCTCTCTCTCTTTTCTCTCTCTCTCTCTCTCTCTCTCTCTCTCTCTCTCTCTCTCTCTCTCTCTCTCTCTCTCTCTCTCTCTCTCTCTCTCTCTCTCTCTCTCGTCTGCTGTCTGTCTGTCTGTCTGTCTGTCTGTCTGTCTGTCTGTCTGTCTGCTCTCTCTCTCTCTCTCTCTCTCTCTCTCTCTCTCTCTCTCTCTCTCTCTCTCTCTCTCTCTCTCTCTCTCTCTCTCTCTCTCTCTCTCTCTCTTTTCACCTTTTCGCCTCCTCCTTCTATCAGCTTCCCTTCTTCCCCACCCTCTCCCTGATTCACAATCTTCCAAACTAGCTGTTTGGTTAATTTGGCCTCAAGGGGTCACCTCATAAGCTGTCTTGACATGTTTTTTAGTCTGGAAAAGCCCACTTCACCACAAGACCCTGCCACCCAAATCCTCTCTCCACAGGCTGTACCCCCTGACTGCTTTTCAGGGCCTCAAAGGGAAGGCGGAGGAGAAGGAGGAGGAGGGGACGGTCATTTGTGGGGCCCAGCTAACTTAATAGGCCCACCCCAAAACAACAAGCTGTCCTAGGTAAAATACTCCACACGGGTAGATCCGGGATTAGTAGGGGAGATTAACTCATAACAGACAAAAAAAGGGAGCCCTCCCCCACCCCCCCCCTCTCCCCTTCTCCTGCCCACCCACACACACACATACCCAGACACAGTGCCACCCCTGCTTACTATAAGGGGAAAGAATGTTTTAATGTGGAGGGTGGGTGGGTAGGTGGGTTGGGTTGGGTAAAGGTGGAGGTAAAGGAATGAAAGGGAGTTGGAGGGAAGGAGGAGGGGTGGGGGTGGGGTGGGGGTGGGGAGAAAGTGTCAATCAGCGGTCATAAGAAAGATGTGATGTGACAGGGTATTAAAAGACCAACCTATTAGGAAGGTACCCACCCCCTCCTACTCCCCCCCCCCATCCTTCCCCCACCCTCCACGCCTGGACACACACACACACCACACACACACCACACACACACACACACACACACACACACACACACACACACACCACAACCACCACCACCACCACCTCTTTAAACGCAAAATCTCACTCTCTGAGATTTTGTGTGTTTTTTCCATTTTTCTAAACTTGCATGCTCTTTATTTCTTTTGTTACAGTTTGCTACAGAGGGCCTCATTCTGCAATGAATGGACAACGCATGGGGAAAGGAAACATATATTGATCTATAGCTTGAATAGCTAACAAGCTAGACGTCTAGTTAGTATATCAGCCACTCAGCCACCTAGTCAGTTAGTCAGACAGACAGATGGACAGGTAGTCAACCAACCAGCCATTCAGACAGACAGACAGACAGACAGACAACCATCCAATCAGCTAACTAGCTAAACAATTATGATTATAGGTATGCAGTCAGTCAGTCAGCCCGTCACCTAGCCAGTTTTTCAACCAACTAGCCAGATCAGTACAAAATAGGGAAGAAATAATAAAGGAGTGAATGGCGAAATGGCTGGTTAGCTGGGTGGCTGGATGTTATGCCAAATGGGGGAACAGAATAGCCTGGTGGTTAGAGTGATGCGCATTACACTTGTGATCTGCTGATGGGTTCGAATTCATGTTCAAGAGGATTTTTCCTCTTGAGTTCAGATCAGTGCCGACTCCATTCCCCCCAAAAGTCCTTGGATGAGACTTTAAACCGAGGCCGTGAGTAGAATATCTTGCGCACACGCTAAAAACTTCCAGTTTTCCAAAGAGTCAGTATTGTGTGCCGGTGGAAATGGATAACAAAATTGTACACAACTGCATGCACATGGGGGTGGGTGTAAAAAAAAAGCACATGAATGCATATTCTATTATTTCGAAATAAAAGAAATTTACAAACAGATAGAAAAGACTGGAGGGAGGGATGGGGAAAGGAAAGAAGTGAGGAAGGAGGAAAGGACAGAAAAAGAAATAAAGAAAGGAAGAGAAAGATTGACGAATTTTGATGGCTTGAGAAGGGGGTAAATATAGGAAGAAAGGAGGAATAACAGATGTAAAATGGTATGGGTAAATAGAGAAAAACATTTACATCAACTTAGCATAGGCCTAGGCTACTGATAGTGTCTCCATCTTGCTGTGTAGTGTCAGAAACAGCAGGATTTCAGGACGATGCGTCAGGGGAGAAAAATCAGGCTCTGACGTCATTCACTTCTGCTCAGCTGGCAAAGAGACAGAGTGTCTTCTGCTCCTGAGTCATGAGTTGTCGACCTTGGTGTTTACTCAGCCAGCAATCAAAGCACTCGACTGCATTAAAAAGGAAGCACTGAATGGAGGAGGGAAGGATGGGAAAGGGGAAGAAAGAAAGAAAGAAAAAAAAAGACTTGATGGAAGTAAGAAAGGTAGGTAACTGAGTGAGGGAGGTAGTTCGCAAATAAGTAAGTAGGTCCAAAGAAGGATGAAAAAATATGTTTTAAAAAAAAACAGCAACTAAGAAAGAAAGCAATTTAGTAGGGAGGAAAGTAGACAAGAAAGTTGGGAGTTGGGTAGTAAGTAAACAAAGTAAGTAAGCAAGTAAAGCCAAACGTAGGTAGTAAGTCAAGAAGCAGGTAAGGGAGAGAGGGAGACTGAGTAAGTAAATGCTAGTGAGTATGTCTAATCAAGGAGGACAGATTATGTATAAAAAGTGATTATGCAGTTGAGTCAGAAAGGAAGCAAGCAAATCAGTCAGTCAGTCAGTGAGCGTGCGAGCGAATGAGCAAGTCAGTCAGCCAGTCAGTCAGTCAACCAGCCAGCCAGCTAGTCAGTCAATCAGTCATTCAGTCACCCATCCAGCCAGCAAGTTAGTCAGTCAGCAAGTCAACCAGCCAGCCAGCCAGCCAGTCGATCATTCAGTCAGTCAGTCAGCTTTTACAGAAACAACAGTAAGAAAAAAAGTAAGAGAGTAAAATTAATGTAAGCTAAGGGCAAACACGCAAATAAATGGATAAGAAAGGTACATAAGTAAGTGCATAAATAAATAGATAAAAAAGAACAAGTAAGTAAGTAAGTAATCAAGTAAATATGCAAATAAACAAGCGAGCAATCGAGAGCAAGCCATCGGACTAAAGGGTGAGCGAGTTAAACTAGTTAACTATAAATGAGGAAATAGAGACTTGTGTATGTAAGCTATGTTGTAAATGATTGATTGTTTGATTCATTCATGATGAGTGAGTGTTTCAACAACATTTGAAACAGTCTTTAAAACTAAAACCTCGGCATTATCTTTAATAATTCACCCAATGTGGAAAAAATACCAACAACCAAAACAAATAGCAAGAACGAACAAAAAAGAATAATTGCGAAGAAGAAAAGTGAAAAAGAATACAAAGAAGAAAATTTACAAAAAAAAAAGAATTGTGAAAAAGAATTGCCAAGGAAAGAAGAATTGCGAAGTAGAAGAACTGCGAAGAAGAAGTAACAACGACGACGACGACGACGACGAGACTATGATGATGATGATGATATCATCATCATCATCATCATGGTGATGATGATTATGCTGCTGCTGCTGCTGCTGCTGCTGCTGCTGCTGCTGCTGCTGCTGCTGCTGCTGCTGCTGCTGATGATGATGATGATGATAAAAACCAGCTAAAATCACCCAAACCACAGTCAAAACAAAACAATACAGAACTCCCCGCCCCCCACGAAACACACACACACACACACACACACACACACACACACACACACACACACACACACACACACACACACACACACCAAACAACCAAAACAAAACACACAAAAAAACCGCCTAGTAGCAGATCTACACAGGGGTAGTAGGGCGTATATTATCACAGCGTCACCTCGATTGAAGAAAAGAAAAGAAAAGAAAAGAAAAGAAAAAACACCCTTAAGCCCGGTTCTAGACTTGACACTGTCCTGGCTGAAAGCTGTCCCGATGACTGGCACTTGGCAGGCAGGGACAGGGGAGGGAGGGGGGGGAGGGGGAACAGGTACTGGAGTGGGGCCGGGGGAGGGAGGTTATGGAATGAGGGGTGGGGGTGGGGGTGGAGGGTGGCGTTGACAGACCAGCAGGGGTGGTAGGCCTAGCAGTATAGTAGTAGCAGTGACCGTGGCTGGCAGGACTGACCCTGTGGGCTTAACGAGAGTGGACAGTACAGTACTATACCCCTTGTCACAGCAGAGGGAAGGGATTTAGCCTAGCTGGAGGATGAAGGGGGGATGGCATCTCTCTCTCTCTCTCTCTCTCTCTCTCTCTCTCTCTCTCTCTCTCTCTCTCTCTCTCTCTCTCTCTCTCTGGCATACTCACTCACTTTTTGACACTAAGCTGCTTACGCGGACTGTACTTCCGTCAGGGTGGTTGGCCTATGTGTTGGGGGATTTGCTTCAGTGCTGTTCAGCTTGAAGATAACGTTAGCCGAGGGTTTGCAAGGAACTGTCCAAGAGAACCGGATAGTCTGGGGGTAAGGAGTGATGCGCGTTGCGCTCGTGATCTGCTGACTTGGGTTTGAATCCCGTTCATGGGACATTCAACCACATTTGAACAAAACCATATATTTTCCTCAAGAAATGGATTTTCAAACAATAGATATTTACAAGTAGATCTATGTATTTATTCGAAGCCGTTCTTCTTGTAAAACTGCAAGTAGAATCGTTTGCAAATTGGTTGTTTATTTCCTTTTTATTTTATTTCCATTTGTCAAAATGTTGCTATGTTGTAAAATGTTGTTCTGTTTTAGGTTGTTTTCAGCCATGAGGAGCACTCAGCATAACAACCTGCACTCTCTTAAGGAGGAGATAAGAGCCTCACAAGTCGGAGTATGGCTGCCTTACGGGGACGTAAGCTACGTGATATACTTGAAAAGTGTCATACATGCAAACTTTTCACAGATAGTGATTTTCAATCGTTCAGAATCTCACCCACCTCAGAAGCCTTACCAGGACTGTTGCCTCGTTCAAGTTTCGATCTCCGATTAAAACTGTGCAAGTATATACAGATCAAACCAGGATGAAAGCCAACTCCTCTATCGTTCTTCATGTCAACGTGATAACAAACCATCATAACCAACACAGGACTGTCACCGTGATGTAGGAGGAACACATCAGTAACACATAAATGAGATCAAACTGATACCTGCTGAGTCCTCAAATACACCCCTGTTTGCAGTAGAAGAAATACAACATGTTAATATGTTAATCTCAAGATCAGTCATTAGGATAGATTGTAAACCGAGATCCTGTGTGCGAACGCATGCAAAACATCTTGCGCACACGTTAAAACCTGTTCCGCCTTTCAAAAGAGTAGGAGCCATTGTGTGCCTGTAGGAACGGATGACAAAATTTACAAACTGCATACACGCGCGGACTTAATGTAAAAAAGCACAGAAGTGCTTATTCTGTTATCTTCGATATCAAAGAATAAAATAAATGAATAATAATGCTCATATCACACGAAAAATGACCGATTCAGATGTGCCTTAGCGAGCCCATACTCGCTAGGAAACATCTGTCTTGGAAAAAAAAAATCCTCCACACCACCAAACTGACTTTTTTTCTGTTGTAAATAGTTCAGTATCTCTTGTGTGTGAACTTGAACACCTCTCTGTTTCCTGCTTCAGATAGATTCCTATTGACCCTTCTAATGGACCCCCCCCCCTTGACCCCCTCCCCCCCCCAGACCCCAAGAAAAAAAGAGAAGAGGGACTGGTGATTCTGGTAGTGATGGTGGTGGTGGTGGTGATAATACTTATAATGCCAACGTCATGCCAACGGTCTGTCAGCGAGTGACGCGATGTGAAGAGTTGATAAACAAGGGATTGGGGAGGAGGGGGAGGGGGAGGAATGGGGAGGTGGGGGGAGGGGGGTAGATGGGGTGAGGGGTGAGAACGGGGAAGGTGACTTGTGAACAGCATGATTACTGTGGCAAAGGTCTATTAATTTAAAGAGCGACAGACACGTGTCTTGGAGAATGCCAGTCTTCTTGTTATGCCGTTTCTGACTAGAAAATTGCTGTCGTGTAGGGCCTAGGCCTAGTCGAGAGGGTTGTGGGTAGTGTGGTGGTGGTGGTGGTGGTGGTGATAGGGGGGATGTGTGTGTGTGTGCGTGCGTGCGTGCGGTGTGTGCGTGGGTGCGTGTATACATGCGAGTGAATGAGTGAGTGTGTGTGTGCGTGTGTGAGTGTGTGTGTGGTGCGTGCGTGCGCGCGCGCGCGCGTGTGCGCGCGCGCGCGCGCGTGTGTGTGTGTGTGTGTGTGTGTGTGTGTGTGTGTGTGTGTGGTGGTGTGTGTGTATGCTCTCCCTCACCGAAGTCGGACGTGCTGGGCCTGATTTTTATTTATTTAATTTATTTTATACCACTTTATGTCACAGCAGATTTCTCTGCGTAAATTTCGGGCTGCTCTCCCCGGAGAGAGCGCGTCACCACATGCGCAGTGCCTACCCATTTTTTTCCTTTTTCTGTCTGGAATTGTATTTCTCTTGTTTCCGTATCAGAGTGGGGTTTTTTTCTACATAATTTTGCCGGGGCAACCCTCCTGATGCCGTGGGTTCTTTTACGTGCGCTAAATAAGGTGTAACACACGGGACCTCGGTTTATCGTCTCATCCGAAAGACTAGCACCCAGACCACCACTCATGATCTAATGGATGGGGGAAATGTTTTGGGCCCAAACGACAGCGCAATGCATTTTCGCTCTTGCTGTCTGAGCTTTCAACGATAGCCTAGCTAGGCTAAAGTAAAGAAGGACCACAGAAACGACATGAGGGTTGTAGCCTATATTAGGCCTAGGCCTAGGCTAGCCTTCCCATCCAGACGCTTTTCAGAATCTGAGCGTAATTCTCTAGGTTCCTACATCAAATTTGTTCGTATTAGCCCATTCATCTCCCCTCCCCCCAACCATCCTCCTTCACCCCTTATCCCTACCACCACACAAAGGGAGGAGGTGGGAGGAAGGGTGACTGTTTAGATGATGGTGGTGGTGGTGGTGGTGGTGGTGGTGTGGCCAGTAGGCCTATAGGTTGTTCTGAATCGTGGCATCAGAAAATAATGCTGGGGTGAAAGATGAATTGGGAGCAGCTTATAATGCCAACGTCATGTCAGTGAGTGACTGAGGCCCCTTCAGGAGCTGCTAATCTGTCCGAGAGAGAGAGAGAGGGGGGGGGGGGGGGGGCATAATGAGGTGGAGGGATGTTAGGGGATTGAGGTGGGGGCCGGATGTAGGGGTGGGGGTGGGGGGGGGGTTGTGTCAAACATTTTGTTGTAAGAGTGGTGAAGGTGTGCTAAGTAGGCCTAGTGATACGTGTTTGTGAGGATGTCAGCCTTCCCACTTGTAGATCTAGATCTATTTGGTTTTCTTTTTTAGCAGCTGCCAAGCCAAAGGTTGCAGAATATCTGGTGTGTGCGTGCGCGCGCGCTCACACATTTAGGTTCCCACACACTATGTATTCTGTCTCCATTAAAAATGCATTTTAACAAAAACAAACAAGACTTTTGAGTCTAGTTTGTTTGTTTCTTTTCCCCGATGGTAACTAAATTCTACAACTTTTGATAAACTGGTTTTGTTGCCTGTCCTTTCATATTTTCATCCAGACTCTAGCAGGAGAAACATTACCAGTTTTGTCATAGCAAATCTTTTAAATCCTCATATGCAGTGGTTGGGGGTATAAAAGCTATCTATGAGAAACTTCTCTATATCCTTTAACTGTGTTTGCAGGTTAGTTACAGTTTCTCACGATAAAACCATTTTCCAAACAAACAACCAAAAATAAACAAGTGAATTAAATCAGCAGAGAGTTGCCTACAAGACTGACATCGTTAATAAGTTCATGGAAAAGTTTGTTCATAGGCCTAATGAAAGAAAACAAAACAGGGTAACAAAGGCGCTGTGTTTACACCACAACACTTGTGCGATTAATAAGATAAGATAGATAGATAGATAGATAGATCAAATTTAAGACCAAATCCACGAGACAATTTTTTAACACAAAAAATCCTATATTTTAAAAAGGGGATTTTTCTTATAATTGACACACTATTTTTCAGGCTGATTTTTAAATTCCTAAAATACTTAATGTTACCGGCTTTTAACAGGTTTGGGTGAAAAAAAAGAAGAAGAAAAAAACTGATGTGAATTTCTTCAGGACTGGAAAAGCTGCATGAACTAAGAATCTTTTAGCACACCACACCTTACATTTGTCACCATACCCTTTATGACACCCCATGACAAAATGGGTCTCTTAGCACCTGACCAAACTTTTTTCCTGATAGACAAGTGAGGTCAGATTGTCGATTTTGGACATTTTGTTTTATTAAACTATAAGCTTTCTTCTATCACGCATTGGAGAACTGAGGTGGAATTGTGTTTTCTGTTGCCTTAAAAACGTGTTTAGAAACACCCCCACGATGCAAAATTCCCCACTTTCTCATTTTTGTCGCTTCATGGTGTCTTGCATTTCAATTTGAAATCACTTTTCATAAAATTGTCCGAATTTCTTTCTATTTTTGTTGTTGTTTTTATTGAATAGCTTTTTGATGGCAGATTAATTATAACGTGCGAACAGTTTAAAAAAATGACATCCGGTGCAGTATGACTCATCATGTGGGGGATGGTCATAGTTTGTGTCTTGGCGTGGCCTGCTCTCGAAGGCGACAGTATCCTAGCGCGGTGGCGGGGTGATGTTTGCTTGCGGCTTTAATGAAGTATTGACAGAGAGAAGCAGGAAATCTGAAGTGAACTCCTAATGTCTTGCTCTTTACACACACAAAAGAGAGGGAGAGGAAAAGTGTTTTTAAGCTAGAGTATATTTTTCTCCACACACAAAAATAAAATAAAATAAAATAAAATAAAAGTGTGTGTGAGTGTGCGAGAGAGAGAGAGAGAGAGAGAAGAGAGAGGAGAGGAGAGAGAGAGAGAGAGAGAGAGAGAGAGATTAATGGGTACAGCGAATTCATAGCATTTAATGTCTGTGATACACAGTAGAAAAAAGGTTAGAATTAACAGCATGTTTTGCGTAGTTCATGACACATGACGGTAAAAGAAACAGGTAAGTGCAGAGAGCTTCTAACTAACAACCTGATAACTGCAGTGTATTACAAACACACTATTGCAACAGTCACATTGAAAAAAAGAAAAAAAAAAAAAACAGAAGCGAAACAGTAAGGGAAACTGAGTTTGCCCCAAGTCCGTTGGCAGGAGTTCTGGAAAAGGCACACTGCATTGTCAGCATTCAGACTGCCATAAAACCACATTAGAAACTTTGCCAGTACTGGTAGGCTATTAAAGATACCTGTTCCTGGACACATGTGAGTATGGACTGCTCATCGCCTTGAACAAGTGTGTCAGACAATCACACAGGACACAGGTCACAAAAAGATCTGTTGACTTCACTTCAGAAAAAAAGCTACCTTGGTATGGCCACGAACAAAATTCAATGGCCTTGCTTAAAGTGACATTCCTGGAAAAAAATTCTGAGAGAGCAGACAGTGGATAAAACTAAAATGAATAGACTAAGTAAAATAAGAAAAAGGAATGACGAAGAAAAAGAAAAAAAAGAAATAAGAAAAAAAAATAAAAGACAGAAAAAAGACAAAAAGAAGAAACGAGAAAAAAACAGAAAAGAAAAAAGACAAAGCTACACAGCAAAACAACAAAATTACACTCATAATTGATCCACGCTGCAGGGTAGAACCTGGAAGGATTAGTATTGCATCCCCCAGGGGATGCATGGAGCCTGGCATCTCACCTCTAGAAATTTCTGTGCAGGAATCCCTCTTTCTATCCCTCTCTTTGTTTTCGCTTTGTTTCCTTTTCTTCTTGTCACCTTCTTTTTGTCTATTGTCTGCCTTCTTGGTCCATTACTCTGCCTTTTTTCCAGAGAGATTGAAATATAACAATATTCTCCCACGCCAAAGTGGATGTCCTTGGCCTGACTTGCTAGAGTACGCGAGTATCGCATTTGTGCTCATATGCGGACAACAATAGTTACTGTCTGAACGTTTTATGAAGAAGAGAAAGAAGAAGAAAGAAGAAGAAGAAGAGAAGAAAAGAAAAGAACAAGAACAAGAACAAGAACAAGAACAAGAACAAGAACAAGAAGAAAGAAAGACAAGATCTTTAGAGAGATCCAGGCTTGGCACACAAACGAAATAAATGCTGGAAGAACTTAGTGAAAAGCTATGCAGTGCATCACCACTAGCATCTGTGAAGAGGGTCAGAAGAAGGACTAGGTATCTTCATTCAGACGGTCACTAGGTACGATCCTCTTCAACGCTGCTTCAACTTTTAGCACCGACGTTCAAAAACCAACACTCCCTCTTCTTCTCCTGTCTGAAGACAACCTGTCACAGGTCTGCAGACTGGAGAAGAAGAAAACCCAATCTTCTGTGTGAAAACAGCGTGTCAACAGACAAGGACTTACGGGGAGTGAAGGGAAGTACACAGGGCATGGCTTGGTTTTGTGCTAATGGTTACAACCTGTTGATGGGAATGGAATCTGATACACAGTCAATTTTATTGAGTGGTGCACAAAAGAAGACATGAGAATATACACAGACACAGACACACAGTTTCAAGATTCAAGATTTAATTCCTTTCATCCCTTTTGGGGCATGGAGGATAACAAACAGGTTCTACAGGAGAAAAGAAACCTTACAGCAATACATCCAAAAGTATTATCAATATCAACAGGAACTGAAAAGCAAGAATTCATCGCAAAATAATAAACAAACAATATTAAAGACTCAGAATTGTACATAACAGCTTGTTAGTAGATTCAGTAGTTAAAAAAAAGAATGAAGGAATTAACAAAACCAGATGTTTACAATACTATTGTTTGCGAATTCAGCAGTTATTTCAATACATTGTTTGTAAAAGGACATACATTTTGCATGTTTTACATACACATAACAGTACTAAGTACTACCATCTTGTTACACCTCAAAACTTTTACCAAGTAATTGCACCTCTAAATGTTTCATCTAGTTTGCTATTATTTGCATAATGGGTCTACAGATTTAGGGTGTTTTTTTTCTTCTTCATCTTTTTTTTTTTTTATAGTTTCTTGGACATAATGCTATATATTGAGGAAAGGTGTGGGTGTGTGCGTAATATATGTGTTCTTTTTATACACAAGTCTGAATGTGGTTATCTTAATGGTGTGTAAAAGGTCGCATACGCATAACCCCACAGTAGGTGAAGTTCGGAACTTTAACCGAGGAGCGAAATATCTATGCATACAATATTATAACTCTAAAAGATTTTTACATTTTTCAGAAACGATGATCTTCGACCTAGCACATCGATGCTAAAAGGAAGTATTGTTACTGAAGAAAGGTACACTTGATGACCTGACTCACAGCAACAATGTTGACACAATGCCGCCTGCTAGCCCAGTGGTTAAGTGCCACTCGTCTACGAAACAAGAAGTCCAAGGTTCGAATCTTATCCAAAGATGAAATTCTTTTCCTATTCTACTAGTTCTTAATGGTAGTCTAAGTGCTTGTCTTTCGGAAATGGCCGGAAACTCCGAGCTCTTATGAACAATGCGTATAAGTATGAATGGAAAAACTACTATGGCAAGGATGTTCTGGGGGGGGGGGGGGGGGGGAATTGGGACTTTTAGGAAGTTCCCGATGGATAAACAAATGCTGTGGCGTAAAACAGAAGAAAATGTTGCGCTGTACTGTTACATAATGCTCATACTTGGGGGACAAAGCTCAAACTTCACTTTCAGAAATTTGTTGTGCCTCTGAAACCTAGGTTGTACAGGTAAAGATTATTTTATGATTTGTTTCCAATACTTGGTAGTTCAATTCAAGAAACAGAAACTACAGCCAAACAGTTTGTCTTATTATGTTGGTTGGTGTTGTTGGGCATTCTATAGCTGACACACTGGGATTTACCTAGACTTTACATTCTGTCTCACCCATCACACCTGTTACATTATGCGAAGTCGGAATGTGGCTACTTAAATTGTATGCAAACCCTGGCATACGCAAAATGTTACTATTGGTGAATCTCATAGCCCTGGCGAGGGAAGAAAAGGATCAACAAACAACAACCCCCCCGCTACCAACCACCCCCCCCCCCAACTTCACCACCAATAACTGTGAGAGTATACACTGGATGAGAAGTTTGCGGGTATATCAGTTTTTAAATACCTCGCCGTATAGGCAGCTATACTCCTACTTGACCTTTCAGTCACGGCAGATTTTTACACCTGAAGTTTGGGCTGCTGTTCCTGAGAAAAAACGCGTGGCCTTAAGACTGGTTCTTCCAAATACCTTTTTGTTATTTTTATGTCTATATGTGTATTTGTTTCTCTAGGAGATTGGATTTTTCAACAGAGCTTTATCAGGGACAACTCTCCTGTTGCGTAGGTTCTTTTAAGTGTGCTAGATAATCTTATGTGTTGCACACAAAACCTCAGTTTGTTGTTTCATCCGAAAAAACTTCACCCACGCCACATCTGAAAGCTAGAAGATAAGGTATGATTGGGGATGGAACCTGTGATTTCTCGCTTTAAAGATGGGTGTGTTCCCCCCAGACCACTGATTCACCAGTGGGTGGGGTATTTTGGTAGTGAAATTCTTAGCAGATGTGGTGTGGTGTTTATGGAACTTTCCACATGCTGCGACTTCATCTGTGGGATAACTGAACACTGGACTCACTACGTTGTTGCTGTTGTTGTTGTCGTTGTTGTTGTTGTTGTTGTTGTTGTGGATGATGATGATGATGATGATGATGATGATGATGATGATGATGATGATGATGATGATGATGATGATGATGTGGTGGTGGTGGTGGTGGTGGTGGTGGTGGTGGTGGGGTCATGGTGGTCATGGTGATGATGGTGATGGTGATGGTGATGATGATGATGAGGAGGAGGAGGAGGAGGAGGATGAGAATGATGATGATGATGATGATGATGATGATGATGATGATGATGATGATGATGATGATGATGATGATGATGTTGCTGTTGTTGTTGTTCTCGGCTTAACCCCCTTGATGCACCATAATAAAAGTGCACTCTGACTCACTCATCACACCCAAAAAATCACTGTGAGACTATTAAGTACACTCTAGATGGGAAGTTTGCCTGTATTACTGGGTTTTTTTAAAAAGTACTACGCCATATAGGCTGCTATACTCCGACTTCAGATGAATTCTTCCTCTTTTAGAGGATAGTGCAAGTTATAATACTACGAGCTTGTCATGGTTGAAGACAATCTGCACAGAACATCTTACAGTATACCAACATGTCAATGTAGGCCTCGGCACTTAGCTAACATCAGTAACTGACACAGCTTTTGGCCTGTGCCAAACATTTTATGCACTTAGCACAGCATTGAAGACATCACAGCCAGGTTTCAACATTGCGACAAGAGTAAAAGTTGGTCAGATACACAGAGAGACAGGCCTACAAACAGATGGAACAAACCAGCAGACAGACATGCCAAAATGTCGTAAGCCTGCCTCAGCATTTCTTTGCTAAAAGAAGAGACGTGTCACAAGAATCTGGACTGTCCATTATATGCACATGACACTTCATCAATACACAGCCCATCTCCTTTCGCTGGCGTACGGCAAATAGACAGCTGATGCACAAGATGGTGGCGTGAAAGCCTGCCTGCCTGCCTGATTGCTCTCTGTCTGAGGGGGTTTGGTGCAAAAAAGAAAAAAAAGGGGAAAAGGAGGGTGTGCTTCACTGTGTTGAAAATATAACATTATTCCCAAGTAACGCAACGCAAGGAATTTTGATCTGGTAGAGTGCAATGTTAAGGGATTAAATGCGATGAGGGTATGCTGTTCATTCTGTGCAGTGTTTTTAGCAGCAAAATTGTACCATATTCGCTGTGTAATACTTGAACTGCTGTATGAGAGAAGAGCCCATCATCATAGCATAGCTGTCCTCCTTTTTTTGATGTTATTTGTAAATTTACTTCTTACAGCAGGATTTTATGACAGAATTTTACATGACACCTTTTTCTTGCTTTGAGACTATTTTTAGTGTTTAGGTCATATGTTGCGCATGGGATATATATACTGATTGTTATGTCTGAAGGACTGTCACTCCAACCATCATTCACACACAATGGATTGCTGATATTGCAGTTAATCTCCTTGTTGGAGTACCAATTATCCATACTTGAAGCCTTTTTTTATTTTTAGAAACAATTGTCAGGCAGACAGACAGACACCATAAGCTCTGATCAGCATTCCTATGGAGGAGAGAGAGAGAGGGAGAGAGAGAGAGAGAGAGGAGAGAGAGAGAGAGAGAGAGAGGAGGGAGAGAGAGAGAGAGAGAGAGAGAGAGAGAGAGAGGAGAGAGAGAGAGAGAGAGAGAGAGGCAAAAGATTGGCTGATACGTCTTCCTCCAGACCTGTCCAACACACCAAAATTTGAGGACCGGTATCTGGCCTTCTGACCTTCCAATGAGAGAGACAAGCTCTTTGGACCCTTGGAGGGCCTTCAGCCTACCACAGTATTTATCAGGGCCTCCAGAGTTGCTGTCTGAGCCTACGACAAAGAAGAAGGATTCGAGTGCCGTTTTCTGCATAATTATGACATATCCCTGATGCACTCACTACCCATCTCCTTGTTTGTACTGGCAAACAGACACAGACAGGGCCAGGGGACAAACAAGTCAACGCTGTGAAAGCCTTGTTTGTCTGACTGCATGCTCTCTCTCCTCTGACAGGGCCCACTGAACTACAAGGGAGAAAAGTAAAGGGAAGGAGCCTCTCTGCTACCCCCGCCTCTCCTGTCACACAAAGAAAAGGAGCCTCTCTCCTACTCCTTCCTCTCCTGTCACACAAAGAAAAGGAGCCTCTCTCCTACTCCTTCCCCTCCTGTCACACAAAGAAAAGGAGCCTCTCTCCTACCCCCACCTCTCCTGTCACACAAAGAAAAGGAGCCTCTCTCCTACCCCACCTCTCTCTGTCACACAAAGAAAAGGAGCCTCTCTCCTACTCCTGTCTCTCCTGTCACACAAAGAAAAGGAGCCTCTCTCCTACTCCTGCCTCTCCTGTCACACAAAGAAAAGGAGCCTCTCTCCTACTCCTGTCTCTCCTGTCACACAAAGAAAAGGAGCCTCTCTCCTACTCCTGTCTCTCCTGTCACACAAAGAAAAGGAGCCTCCCTCCTATCCCTGCCTCTCCTGTCACACAAAGAAAAGGAGCCTCTCTCCTATTCCTGTCTCTCCTGTCACACAAAGAAAAGGAGCCTCTCTCCTACTCCTCTCTCCTGTCACACAAAGAAAAGGAGCCTCTCTCCTACTCCTGCCTCTCCTGTCACACAAAGAAAAGGAGCCTCCCTCCTACTCCTGCCCTCCTGTCACACAAAGAAAAGGAGCCTCCCTCCTATCCCTGCCTCTCCTGTCACACCAATTTTACTGCAGGCTTCGGCTACACACCAGTATTGATTTGAACTACTTTTCCTTCTGTTTTCACTCATCACTCCTGCATTGGCACTGCACCTACAAAAGGCTCCACAGAAATAAAAATCCTATTTTCAGAAAGACAAGCCCCTCACTCAAAGCTTATGTGATTTTGTGCAAATTTGGTAGGTTTTAACTTTTTTATTGTTATTTTTCAGCAAACACTGTACCCCCTCACTCCTTTGCCCTCTGCTAGCTTCCTAACCCCAATATGCACGCGCAGGGCAAGGCTGTAGGAACACAAGCAATCCTCATTTGATCATCATTTCCAACTTTCTCCTGGCTACCTGGTATTGCTCTATATCCTCAATCCCAGAAACAAGTGCAGAGTGTATTTTTTCATACTTTAAAAAATTTGACAAAGCACACCATATAGTTTGATGACGAAACCTAATAGAAAAGGAAATAAAACAGCTGTGCAAAAGATAGTCAAAGAAAAGCTTAAACATAATCTCGGATGCAAAAGGATGTATTGCCTAACAACATAATATACCTTAATATCTTTATAACTTAAGTGTTGTAATATTGGCATGTCCCCTTTCAGTGTTCAAACAAAAGACTACCAAATACACAGACAGATAAACAAACAGACAAACATAACTATGGACATATACATACAACCAACACAAACAGACAGGAAGGCATAAACATAGTTTCACAAACCTCCATCAGGACTCTTTACACTACAAGGAGAGAAAAATCCCAAAGAAGTGCATTTTTGCATGTTTCTGCTCATGACACTTCATCCATGCACACAACCCATCTTCTTCCGCTGGCTGCCTACAGACAGACAGACAGACAGACAGACAGACAGACAGACAGACAGGCCAGCTGACATACAAGATAATGAGTGCCTTGAAAGCCTGCTCTCTTCATTGCTCTCCATCTGACAACCCAGCAGTCTAAAGATGGAGAGAGAGAAAAGGGGAAAGTGCCCTTCACTGCTACACCTGTCAGCAGTGACATTACTCCAGCATCGATTTCTGCAGCGAGGGAAGAGAACCGAAAGAGGGAAGAGGGAGAAGATGCTGGGTGCTGAGACAGGAAAGAGAGCAGAGTTCCAAGATGCTGAGGCATCCATTTTGTAGGGGTGATATCTAGAATAGACAAAAAGAGGAGATGGGGAGGGTGGGAAAGGTGAAGAACTGCATAACATAATAATTAGCTGTCATGATTTTTTTTTTACTTAAAAAAGTAAGTTATTGCTACAGAATATATCCGTGGCTGTTCTTCTGTTGCCAAGGGTTCTAAAAAGCAATACATTAAGTGTTGCTAAACACAGAGATTTTGTTTTTAAACATATCTCTGCAAAAGGAGTTCCAAGGTCCACTCTATCCTAAAGAGACAAATAATAGTATTGGTTCAAAATTACATTTAAAACAAGGAGCACTGTTACTTTGATGAAGGCATCCTTTTCAAGCTAAGATATACCTAAACAAATATCTAACCAAATAGAAGTAGTAATACGTACTTTTGGGAACAAAAGGAATCAAATGACAAACAAAGGATCTACAATGAATGTTGTTGATTCAAGGCCTAATTGCCATGTTGCAACATGTACCTTTCAGTTTCTACAAGAACCATTATAAAAACAAGCCAACAAACAAATAGACAAAAAGACAGACAGACAAACAAACAGACAGACAGACAGATGGACACAATGCCACACACTCTCCCATCAGAAATCTTTACTAAAAGGGGAGGAAGTGTCACAAGGAGCTGAACGACCCATTTTCTGCTGATGGCATTTCATCGATGCAGGGCCCATGTCCTGTCACTGCTTTACTGCAGGCAGACAGACAGGGTCAGCTGACACACAGGATAATGGCCTGAATGCCTCCTACTCTCCTCACTGCTCTTCATCTGACAGGTCCCCCTGGACTAAAAAAAAAAGGGGGGGGGGGGGGGGGGGGGCGGAGGGGAAAATGGAAAGTCTTCTTCACTGCAACACCTGGCGCCAGTGAAAATTTTCTCCTGCTTTGATTTCCTTTTTGAGTGGAGGAGAGTCAGAGAGAAAGAGGAAAAACAGAATAGAGGAGTGAAAGAGAAGAGAATGGTGGAGGGTGAAAGAGGGAATGTGATGTTTCATGGTGGGAATACTTCATGGAGGTGATTTAGAAGACTAGATCGAAGAGATATGGAGAGTGAAATAAAGAGAAAAAAAACTGTTTTGCCCATGCCCAAAGTTTTGTCAATTATTGGTGTAAAGAGAGTGTCATGGTGTACAAAAAATAGTTACGCTTTTGAATGTTATGCTGAGATTGTCTTCATTGGTGACAAAACAACCTGTATTCACTGTTATTGGAGGACATCTTTTGAAGCAAGAAAATATCCTTACAAGCAAACGTCTCAACTAGCATGTACTGTATGGTCTCACAGTGATTTCCAGGGAATGTGTGGAGTGAGATAGGGTGTGCCTGCATATTCTGATTGGTTCTATGCTTTTTTTAGATCCGTGTTTTACCTTGTGGACAGGAAGGATTTCAGAGACTGTCATGAGATACTTCCAAGTTTGTGTGAACTTGTTTAAAGAAGTTTCATTACAGTCATGAACCTTATTTGCTATTTCTAAAATAACATATGATCACTGGCTTAGTCCACCAGATGGCTTGATGTAAACATCAGCCAGGGAAAAGGAAACAACAGAACAAATCAGTGATCAAACAAAACGAGTGAAACACAATTTTAGATGCAAAAGAAACCCATCAACAAACAAAAACATATATATGTTTATAGATCTAGTGTAGATTTTAGGAATGGTCTGAGGTCTACTGCAGCACAAGCAGTGTCAGATTTTACAGAAACCTTCATTAATTGGAGATACCTGCACAGACAGACAGACAGATAGACAGACAGATAGACAGACAGACAGACAGATAGATGGACAGACAGTACAGACAGGAAGACAAAATGCCACAAGCCCCCTCAGGATTCTTCACTGAGAGGAGAGAAGAGCTACAAGGATCCAGAATGTCCATTTTCTGCATACAACACATCCTCAGTGCAATGCCTGTCTGCTTTCACTGGGATATAATAGAAAATAAGCAGGACCAGTCGACATACAAGATAACCGCTTTAGCAGCTGCTTGCTTGCTTGCCTTGATTGCTCTCAGTCTAGCTGGTTACAGTGAAGGAATAAAAGGAGAAGTAAAGAGGATGGTCTCCTTCGCTGCAACGCTTATCACCAGCCAAATTGTTCCTGCATTGATTTTCATGCAAGGGAAGACCAGCCTGAAGGATATAGAAGAACCTGAAGAAATGATGAAAATGGTGGGGAAGGGATAAGAGATTATCCAATGCTTTGAGGCCTTTACCAAGTATGGTGCAAACACTGAAAGTTATAAGTGAGGGGTGGGGGTGGGGGTAAGGGCGATAGCTTACTAGTTAAAGCTTTGTGCTTGTGATCTGACGGCCCAAGATTGAGCCATAACTGAAGCACACTTTTAAGATCCCCCCCCCCCCGAGTTAACATCAGTACCGACTCTATTCCTCTAAAAGTTCTTTGGATGACAGAGTAAACTGAGGTTACATATGCAAACACGTGCAAAAACCTGTTCCACCTTTCAAAAGAGTAGGTCATTGCGTGCTGGCAAAAACAAATGATGGTGATCAGTTTTGACAGTGCTGTTATTGTCTGTGCAATCCTGCATACTACTTCTGGCTTGGACCCCTGGTCTGATACAAAAGCTCCCAAGTACTTGAAGCTTTGAACAGTTTCTAGCTTCTGGTCATTGGCCCTGATATCGGTGCTGATGACGTTGGCGTTATTGGTCATCAGTTTGGTCTTCTCTGCACTGATTTTCATGCCGTATGTTTTAGAGGCCTTATTCAGGTGTTCTTTTAGGTTGGTAAGGTCTTTTTCTGATCCTGCTAGTCCATCAATGTCATCTGCGAAGCGGAGATTTGTGATCGTTCTGCCACCAATGCTGACTGATTCTTTATGGTGTCCCAGTGCATCAGCCATGATTCTCTCAAGGCAGATGTTGAAAAGAATAGGTGAGAGTAGACAGCCCTGCCTTACTCCAACTGTTGTTCGAAACCACTCTCCAATGTTGCCGTTGTAGTACACTGCACTGGTGGTCTTGTTGTACAGCTGTTTGATGACTCTGATCAGGTTTGCATTGACATTGTACAAATTCATGCTTGCCCACAAAGCTTCCTAAAATCTTTCACACGGCCTAAATGTATACAAAACCATTGCTAATGGGGTTTTTTTCTGCTAAAGCTCCGGGGGTTACAAAAAAAATTGTGAGATTTAACGTATGCTACCCCTGTTTTGCCTACCATTAAGGTAGCCACATAACGATTTCAGGGATGATGTCTTACCATGACACCAGTCTGCATGGTTTCTTTTGTTGTCACCTTTCCTATCGGCATGAAATGACATGCCAAACATGTTTAAACATGTGTACAAGATGTTCTGTAAACGTTCGTACATGGGACCTCAGTTTATAGTCTAATCTGAAGGACATTCGAGGGAGTGGAGTTGGTACTGATGTTAACTCCAGGGGATAAAATCCCTTTGAATATGTGCCTCTGTAGTGGCTGGATCCCGGGTCACCAGATCATGAGAACACTGCTCTAACCACTAGGCTAGATCTCCCACCCCACTCACAGGATAGATGCTGCTGTCTCCATTCCACATACTCTGCAAATGATAAGTTATTTAACTGTCTCATAATCAAAGTTTCATATACCTTGATGAATTAAAGACAAAGAGAAATGATAAACAAATAAACAAATGAATAAAGAAAGGAAGCATGCAAACTGTATCTCATGGATGCAGTATCTATCTTCCACCTAGTGTGTTTCTCTCTGTGTACTTTTCCTTTTTAAGGCACTGGGTTATGTAGTTATGGTGAATATATATGAAGAAAAATTGTTTGCAAAGGGTGTAGCATATGCAAAATCAAAATCACACCCTAGCCCCCCCCCCCCCCCCCCCCCCCTCGCCCATCTTTTAAACAAATTCAAATAAATTTTTAAAAACCTTTACACACATACATCATAATCTAACAACTGGTCTGCGAAAGTGAGTTTAGCAATCACAGTACATTTTTATTTCCAAGTTTTCAACACTTACCAACCAGGCAGAACGTCAGACAAACAGACAGATAGAGAGGCAGACAGACAGACAGACAGACAGACAGATAGACAGACAGGCAGGCAGGTAGACAAACAGACAGACAAACAGGCCAAGTGTCACAAGCCTATATCAGCCCTCTTTGCAAAAAAAGGCTGCAGAGCTGCAAGGATTTGAATCAACCATCTTTTTTTTTGGGGGTTTGTTCATGACACGTCATGGAAGCATTGCCCATTCCCTTTCACTAGCCTACAGCAAACGACAGGGCCAGTTGACATGCAAGATAATGGCCTGCATGCCTGCTTCCTTAATTGCTCTCCATCTGACGGGTCCCAGTGGACAAAAAAAGGAAAAGAAAAAAAAGGAGAGAGTGCTTCACTGCTACACCTGTCACCACTGAAATTACTCCTGTTCCTGCATCGATTTCCTACAGGAGGAAGGATGGCCTGGGGGAAGTGGGAAGAGAATGATGGGTGGTGGGAGTTCACAGGGTGGCATGCTATGATAGTGATGTCTTCTCCACTCAAGGTGTAGCCTTGTTTTAAGAGGGGTTTTTTTCCCATTGAGGTACTTCTTCATGCGAATTGTTCTTATATAATTCGTAAATTTTGGGGGAATGATTTTTAGAAGGTGGTTTATAAGCTGAATAATGCATTGTCGTTGATGAAATCACCAAGTGGGTGCATGTTGGGCACTTAGTGTTTTTACATCTCACTGAATGCTGACATAAAGAATGGGGAATGAGTATGCATGATCTTAGGCCAAAAAAGACCAGTACAAAAAAGAGTAGTAAAACACTGGCAAGTTTGTAATGAGCTAGGCAGTCACAAACAAACAAGAAAACAACAATCCACCAACCCACCAACCAGACAAACAAACAGCAACAACAACAAATAATATGGAGTCTAGGCACTGCAATGTGGCCCCAAAACCAATGCATGCAGGGGAAAATCGCAAGATACATTAATTTCTCTCTGAAGGTATATGGCAACCTAGCCCAACATCTACTTCAAAGCATATGTAAAAAAAAAAAGATTGCATATCCTTGACCATAGTTGGCCTCCTGCTTCATCAACACAACGTTTTGCTCACTTTGATAATAAACAATGTAGAGACAGAGAAAGAAATAAACAACTGATGCAAGCATACTGACGAAGAAGCTAGGGGATGATGAGACACTTGTGCTGTCAAAACAAAGTGTATCTTGCAAATATTTCCTTGTCCTTTTTTCAGATACACTGACCAGATGTTACAAGCCCCATCAACATTCTTTGCTAAAGGGGGGAAGAGTTGCATTTTTATCCTATCCTTTTTGTTTTCGTTTTTGTTTTCCGTTTGCTGCTTTGTTAATGACATTTCATCTACACACTGCCCACATCCATTTCTGCACATAGGGCACAAAACACAGGCCATGTGATGTCCCAGATAATGGCCTGAAATCTTGTTTGCTTGATTGCTCTTAATCTGAAAAGTCCACATAGAAAAACAGAGAGAACTTGAACTCAAATGTATTACTGAGGATTTTGATAAGCCAGTGGTTTGTTTATAACAGACACTCATGAAAAAGAGAACACTAAACAAATGAGCATAAAAGTAAATCACTGTATGAATAATATAAAAAAACCACTTAAAAGATAAACCGTAAGTATTATTTTTAACGCACTGACAAAGCACATGTCTTTTTGCAATAATTCTAGGGCATTTCAATATTATTGATATCACATGCATACAGACAGGAAGAAGAAAGAGAGATTTATTTATTTATTTATATTTTTTATTTTATTCTTTTATATCGAAGATAATAGAATAAGCACTCATGTGCTTTTTTATCTAGTCCCTGTGTGTATGCAGTTGTGTAAATATTGTCATCTGTTCCCACCGGCACACAATGGCCTACTCTTACGAAAAGTGGAACAGGATTTAACGTGTGCGTAAGATGTTCTGCGTGCGTTCACACACCTGGCCTCGGTTTACAGTCTCATTCGAAAGACTTTTGGGGAGAGTACAGTCAGCACTGATGTTAACACTGATGTCAAGAGAGAGAGAGAGAGAGGAGAGAGAGAGAGAGAGAGAGAGAGAGAGAGAGAGAGAGAGAGAGAGAGAGAGAGAGAGAGGAGAGAGAGAGAAGAGAGAGAGAGACAGAGACAGACAGACAGACAGACAGACAGACAGACAGACAGACAGACAGACAGACAGACAGAGAGAGAGAGAGACAGAGAGAGAGAGAGAGAGAGAGAGAAGAGACAGAGAGAGAGGAGAGAGAGAGAGAGAGAGAGAGAGAGAGAGAGAGAGAGGAGAGAGAGAGAGAGAGAGAGAGAGAGAGAGAGAGAGAGAGAGAGAGAGAGAGAGAGAAGAAGAAGAAGAAGAAGAAAACTCTTTTTCTGTCCACCAGTGAAATTGCTCCTACGTTAATTTTCTTCTTGAGAAAGAAAGGCCAGAGGGAAGAGGGAGAAGAAGAGTGGTGAATGGCCTGGAAGAAATAGCAGTGAAGTTCCAAAATGGCAAAGTATCCTGTCAGGAGTGGTACAGCTTTGAAGGACACAACCAGGGGATTAGATTATTGAAAACAAATAGATTGAAAACAAAAGATTTGGTGTCAAATCATGTTTCATCTCTTTCTAGGATACAGGTTTCTCACCACAGAATTTTGCTTGGTTCAACTCTCCTGTTGCTATGGGGTCTTTTACAAGCACTATTTGTTACATGTGGCACCATGGTTCTCCCCATCTCAGAAAAATGGTACCTAGACCCCAGTTCACCACCTAGTGAAATGGGAAAACAAATCATGTTCTAAACAAAATTTAAACTCTTCATCTCTTGCTTTCTTGATAATAGCATTAGCCCTTGGCCAAATTCTGACCACAATTTCACATCTATCTTTTGTCTTTACATTTCCACATTGATTATCTTCTTTCCCAGTAGAAATATTCCCTTCAGGCCTTAAGTGACTGCAGATTCTTGGGAATTATGAGGCATGGGGAATTTCGGGAACCTGTTGTCTTGTGATGATATGTTCATTTATTAACTTGGTTTATAATTCAAGTAGGATTATGGCAATACTGTAAACAATGCACAAACACATAAGGGGATTTGTATCTGTAGCTACCATCTTCTTTGCATGGCATTCTATTAAGAGTGATGTCATTCACCAAAATTAGTTTCATTGACAAATCGAGGGTTACCTGCCTGAAGCGGCTATCGCGGTTCGACGTAGTTTCGAGAAAATAGCGTTTGAAAGTTTCACATCGCTGTGGGCTTTGTGCCTTTTATGCTGTATCCTTTAGCCTGTGAGAATTATTCTGTCACATATGTTCGCTTTTCATATCTGAAGTTTCGATGGCAACAAGTATTGTTTTTATTGAATAACACCTTCTTGTTCAACCACAGTAGGAGCTAGCCAAGTTGGAAAGATGATAAGTGAAACGAAACTAGCCCGCCCTGATTGCCGAACCTGCTAAGGGCGGCACAGGGGGCGGATAGCCTAGTGGTCAGAACATTGCGCTGGCAATTTGACGACCCGGGTTCGAGTCCCGTCGAGATTTTTCTCCTGGAGTTAACATCAGTGCTGACTCCACTCTCCCCAAAAGTCCTTCGGATGAGACTTTAAACCGAGGCCCCGTGTGCGAACGTACGCAGAACATCTTGCGCACACGTCAAATTCTGTTCCGCTTTTCGTAAGAGTAGGCCATCGTGTGCCGGTGGGAACAGATGACAATATTTACAAAACTGCATACACACGGGGACCGGATGAAAAAAGCACATGATTGCTTATTCTGTTATCCTCGATATAAAAAGAATAAATAAATAAATAAATAAAATAGGCATTGCACTGTGGCGGGAAAGTAAAATTAACTAAGGATGCCTGAAGGGGCTGTCTACTTGAAGTGTGTTTGACAAGCCTCCAGCCTGCCAGCTGCTGTTCCGCCGCGGCGACTTGCGTCGGGCAATTACCGTGGGGAGGGCTGGACAGCTCTGGGACCATGAAATGTGGTTTAAATCTTTGTTACCATTATTTTACATCACTGACTGTATAAATTAGGGACCGCGAGAAGGGGCTATTTCAGAAAATATTTCAACAAAATTTGCTCTCAGATAACACAGAAGATCAAGAAGCAGTATCTATGAACCCCAAAACGCATACATAAGTCTATCACTTTATATTTCCGATTTTTTAAACTCTGAGAAAGAAGGTTGACTCTCTCTCTCTCTCTCTCTCTCTCTCTCTCTCTCTCTCTCTCTCTCTCTCTCTCTCTCTCTCTCTCTCTCTCTCTCTCTCTCTCTCTCCTTCTCCCATCTCTCCCAATTTTATGTTTGTTTATCAAATCTGTCAAGCAAATATTTGTAAGTTCATAATTTTGTTTGATGTCATGTTTTCTGTCTTATATGTTTGCTGTTATATCAGTTTTTCTATTGCCTTGATTTCGTTTATTCCAATTTAAATCGAAGATGTAATTATTCTATTGTTTCCATCGGTGATATCTCTTACTCCATACTCACAAACACATACACACACACTCGCTCACACACAGACACACAGACACACACACACACACACACACACACACACACACACGCACACACTTACAAACACAAACCATACACAAACATACACACATGCACACACCACACAACACAAACACACACGCACACTCACAAACACACACGCACACACACACACAAACACAAACACACACACAACACACACTCATACACACATACACACACACACACACATACATACATATATTTATATGTATATTAATACATTTATTTGTGTGTGTATATATATATATATATGAGAACTGGATATATATATATATATATATACTTTAAAGGCCTCAGTTGCATGCAGATCATGAAGCACAATCCTTTTGTTAATTAGATCTATGTTTTATGTCTTTTTTTTTCTCTTTTTGTGTGGGTGCTCTACACGTCTTTCTTCATTGGCCAAAAAAACCAAAAACAACCCAACAAACAAAAACTAATTACTAAATAATTTTCAGTCACACACACACACACACACACACACACACACACACACACACACACACACACACACACACACACACACACCCTAAATGTTAGAACATTGGCTCGCAATCTTTCAACCCCGGTTCGATTCCCGTTCGAGGGGATTTTTCCCCTGGAGTTAACATCAGTGCTGACTCCACTCTCTCCAAAAATCCTTCGGATGAGACTAGA
>CM060318.1:42329677-42331090 GCA_030674155.1 Stramonita haemastoma
TATACATTTGTCTGGGTTTATGTTTGCTCTAGTGTGTTTGTGGTAGTGTTAAGTTTTTATCCTTAAATTCTTTTTTTCTGGCTTTTGCTGCATGCTTTCCTGACAATTTTGTGCCTTTGTTTTTCCTGGGCCTAGTTGGTTTTTTTCGGGGGCGGGGGGGGGGGGGGGGGGGGGGGGGGGGGAATAACACTATTCATTTCACAACCTTCTGCTCTCGAAGTTCATTCAGCGGGTATTGCAGCGTGGTCACTACAAATAAAGATGACTATTTCCTGACCTAACATCAGTTGTGACAGGACTATACCAGACTTCATTTTTAAACAGATCATCTGAATGCATTCAGGGAAAATAGAGCTAGAGATGACCTGATATCAGGGACTGTATATAACAAGGTTCACAATGGGACTATGAATTAAATGCATATGGACAAATACTTCATTTGAATTCACAAAAACAGCGCCAAAAAAACCCTCTGGAGTTTTGCAAACACTAAAAAAAAAAATCATTTCAAAGCCATTATCCAATCAGAAAATTGGGGAAACAAGCCCTCAAATAATCTCTAGCCCAGCTTATATCAAACCATCTAAGGATTTAACAAAAATATACAGCTTTATAATCATACCGCCAGAATAAAACGAGAGGAAACTCGTAATTTATAACTAATAAACCTAACAAAACTATCAGGGCACCCAAGCACTTTTCAACGGATTGATGAAATAGAAAAAAGGAAAACTTTTTATTTTTATTATTTGTTTTCTAGCAATGATCATTTATAGGATTATGAAAACTTTTGGAATTGAAAAAAGAAATCTGTTTATATCAATAATTATTATAAGAGTATCTTTAATATTTTTTCAACACCTTTATAAGAAAAAAAAATCTCGAAAGAAACCTATGCATAAACAAAGTCAATAGAAAATTTTGGAAAATTACATGGTGATCAACTCTTCAGTATAAAGGGAGGAACCTTATTTCATGACACCAACTCAATAGGAATGAAAGTTAATACTTCATACCAACTAGTTCAATAGGAAGGGAAAAGCTTCATACAACACCAACTTACTACACAGGGAAGAACAGTAAACCTTGAAAAGAACTAGATTAATCTGAATCAGAATCTACACGTGGAAAGTGACACAGATGAAACAGGGCATAGACTCCATACACTACAGCAGGCCCTTTTCCCCAGTACTACAACTGTCAATTGTTAGCTTTAGCTTTAAACTAACATTTGTCTAAAATATATATATTATATATTATATATATATATATATTATATATATATATATATATATAATATAAAAAATAAAAAAACATTCGTCTGCATGTCTTTTCTCTTGCACAAAAGAAACACTAATAATGATGACGATATATGGGATTTATATAGCGCTTATACCGTTGTCTGAGGAATGA
>CM060318.1:42331190-42333690 GCA_030674155.1 Stramonita haemastoma
AAAGAAAAAAAATTTTGGAAAGAGATAAAATTAAAATTGGGGGGAAAAAATTCTTATTTAACATTATTGTCAGTTCTCTTGTGTTCACATCAAAACTGTTTCTGCTAAAACTTTCCCCACAAAAAATGCTTTAAACATGTCTTAAAACACAAGATGTCCATTTGCAACTTTTTGATGTAAAGATGTTTGCTGCCTACCATTTAATATTAGGATCGTTTATCCAAAATATCTTCATTTGTCTATTTTCTCAATTCTAAGCACTATTTGACAATATTGAAAAAGAAAAAAAAATCAGTGTAGGACGAAGGGAGCATCTCGACATCTTTCCCATTTCAAGCATTAAATAATTAGAGTAAAGGTTTACGCTTTTTTTTTTTAGGGGGGGGGGGAGTGGGGGGGGGGGTAGGGGTTAAGATCTTAAGCTCACACCAAAAAAAAAAACCTTCCCTTAACATCTTGCTTTAACGTCCTAATCAAAAACAATCTTGCCTGAAAGTTGGATGTGTTGTTTGGGTGTGTGTTTGTGTTTTGTGTGTGTGTGTGTGTGTGTGTGAGTGTGGGTGGTGTGTTGTGTGTGTGTGTGTGGTGTGTGTGTGTTTTGGTGTGTGTTTGAAGGATGCGTATTGTGACAGTACCAAACCATTTGGTTCACGACAAGCTGTTTCAAATCAGTTTTCAAAACCAAAGGGAATAGGCCTGGTTGGTTTATTACACAACTACACTAGATCAGACTCTCCAAACCCTGGTCCTTGTGAATGCGCCAAATCACTCGCTGCAAACCCAAAATTAACATTTTTTGGCAGCAGTTGTCATGAAATTCACAAAGCAGGGGTTTCCCCCCTAAGTTTTTTTAAAAAAAATAAGGAAGATTAAAGGCCCGAAACACTTGTTTGAAGGGGGCTTCTCCTCTTGAGGACTCTCTGCTGCCATGCTCTACGCGAGTTTTTTTTTTTACCACTATCGATACAAAAGGCCTACTTACTAAAGTACTACTTCTAAAATAAAATTACCTCACCAATGCTGCTCTTCCCTCAAGCCTTTCTATAAAAAAGACATAGGCAAAAACGATGATGTTCAAAATCCCACATTTTTGCTTTCCCACTGTTCAAGTGGTCCCCCCATGCATGCAGATGTCAGGGGGCGGTTTGAAATGGCAAGAGAAAAAAAAAGAAAAGAAAGAAAAAAAATCAACTCACGGACTCGGCAACAGAAGACACGATTTGCACGTGTGTGTTTGTGTCGCTAAATGTGGTTTTCTGTCCTAGATGGGAGTAAGACCTTCAATTGCAAAAACCTGGTCTTTAACAATGTAACTGGAAATTATTTCTAATCGCTGGGGCACTTCGTTTTCTATCAATACACTTGAAAACCCACCCAAAATGATGGCCTAAAAAAGATACTTTATATAAGATAAAAGCTATGTCGGGGACTGCAAACTCCAAACCCAAGTGTGTACAAGACTCCTTGACCTTAACCGAGGGGCAATCTTTGTTCTATTGTAGCACTTCACAAGAAAGAATTTCAGATTTAGATTGTTTGTTTTGGGAATTTTGCGTCTGTGCATTGAAAAGCCCCTCTGGTAAAGGAAAAGGGGAAAGGTTTTTTTTCAAAACCCCGGGGAGAAGTTCTTACCTCTCTTGAGCAAATCATTTTAGGATATAGACCACTGTATGACACAACACATGCACAACAATGTTCAGTTCAAGGTATTGTTCAGCTGCTCACCAATGTTTTACCATTTGGGTTTTTCTTTAAACAAAGGCTGGGTGGTGGATGTGTAGGCTACGTTCAGCAATGTTCCTGCTGACTGTTTCTCTGTCTGTCTCTGTCTCAGTACAACATGACAATTTATGTGATGAAGAGGAAAAACGAATTTAAAAAAATTAACGATGCTGAAGCAGATCTCTTAGAAACAAAACCACTCAAACAAAGAAACCAGATCTTAGGTGTATTAAAGAAATGACTGCATCTTAGGCCCAGTGCATTCGTTTGTATCTACACCTCGTGTCATGTTTAAGAGCACATTGCCCAGAATACCTACAGAGGTACTGAAAGTGCACCCATAAATGACCCTCATCATTATCATGTTGCTTTGAACTTTTACTAT
The DNA here is from genome assembly GCA_030674155.1 of Stramonita haemastoma. Classification (NCBI taxonomy): domain Eukaryota; kingdom Metazoa; phylum Mollusca; class Gastropoda; order Neogastropoda; family Muricidae; genus Stramonita; species Stramonita haemastoma. The sequence goes on from CM060318.1 coordinate 42,333,298, forward strand.
TTGGACCGCAGTGCTATTCTATTTTTTGTGTGTTCGTGTGGCAACTGCCCTGCGCTGAGCTGTGCTGTGGTGCATCAATTGTATATTTTCATTGATATTATGTGTAATAATATGTATTGTTGCCTACACTTTACCAGCTTTCCTTCCGACAGACTTGCTAGATTCAAGCCAGGCTGTTCTCTTTGTGGCTGTGGTATCACCACAAGAACAGCACCACCCATATTAAAGATGTTAGTAATGTGTGTATGCCTACAGTAGAAAACTCTCTTGGTGCCGTGGGCTCTGTTACTGCACAAAAGTCGGGGTAGGATAGGACTCCAACCGGCCTTTTGTCACATCTTATTTATCTGCCCCTTATTTTTGAGGGTGTGTATGGGCAGGCACGCCTGTATT
>CM060318.1:42338690-42341190 GCA_030674155.1 Stramonita haemastoma
TTTCATATGCCACAGTTATTTTCAATTAGTTTTCACTCCTTGGTAGTTAAATGATCCATGTACTACCAAGAGGTCTGCAAAAGCATCTCATCTCCATTGCCTGTATTCATCCTATGTCTGCTGTTACGGTCCATGTTTCACATTGCGACTAAAACTAATGGACATGATCAGGGAATGCTTCTATCATATCTTGAAACTGATGGCGATATTCTTGTCGTTCCAGAGGACTTCCAGTTAGGTCATTGTATCTGTGGTCTGGGATATCCTGGAGTGAATATCGGGTTTTGATCCTTCATCTGATACAATAGCTTCCAGATGTTTAAAGATATGGATGGTTTCAATTTTCCTTATTGCCTATGTTGATATCAGTGCTGATACTTTTGGCGTTAGATCTATTTGTCATAATCTGGTTTTCTCTGCACTGATCTGTATATCATATGCCGAAGAGGTTTCATCAAGGTGATTCACCAAGCTGACCAGCCAGCTCTTGCTCTTTTTCAACTAGTGCAGGCTCTGTAATATCGTCAGTGTGGTGAAACCATGCACGGTTAGAAGACGAAAACCCAAGCAAGTAAAGCAGAGTATAAAAAAAAATAAATGGTGAAAAAAAATTATGGAAAAAGTGTACACTACAAAATCTTTATCAAATTCTAACTGATCATGAATCGAGACAACAACACCTCAAAGTAAAAATCACACAAACAATAACAACCCCCAAAGCAACCACAATTGAAATCAGTGTATGTGAGCGGATGAATAAATGAAAATACGAACGAGCCCAAACATGTAAGACTTGCAGCGTAAATTTTCTTGTTTATGTTTACAACAACAAAAAAGAAAGAAACACACAACAATCCCAAACAACACCCCCCACCCCCCTCTCCCCAAAACAAACAAAAACTACAACCCCAAGCAAACAATTGCAAGGGGTTTTGTAATACAAGGGAAATCACTAGCACATAGACAAAGTATTTTTCAGGGGAACAGTTTTTCCCCCTTGGTCCACTTATGCATGTGCCGCGAGCGAGCGCAAGTGTTGTGTGTTTCTTTTCTTCTTTTTTTTTATATCGAGATATGGAATAAGCATTCATGTGTGTGTGTGTGTGTGTGTGTGTGTGTGTGTGTGTGTGATGTGTAAAATTACCACATAGTAACAGATGTCTTAAGTGAAGTTTGGTCGGCCTCTTTCGGGGTGAATGCAAAAAGTAGTGTAGCTTATCCATTGTTTGGTACTGATTGCTTAGTTGGTTTATCAATAAAATTGTGCTTTCTCCCCCCCCCCCCCCCCCCTCCTTTTTTTTGGTTTCTTTTCTTCTTGTTTTCGTTTCGTTTGTTTTTTTGCAATGGTTGTTTGTTTCTTTAAGAAAACCTCCCCTTCCCACAATAAACAAAGCCAGCGACTTTGCAATTAGACGAGTAGCATGCGACATAATGGTGATGGTTGGTTGACTCGGATGCTCCGGGGGAACTAAAATACAATCAACCCAGAGTCGCAGATCTCCGTGCCATTCTTCTGAGTTCTTAATTCACTGCTTTCTGTCTTGCAGGAATTAGTATTTGTACAGTAAGTTTGTACTACTTGATAATGACCAGATATGTCACTCTAGTAAACGAATCAAATAACACTAACAGCAAAGTTCTGAGGATAAATATAAAAAGATAAAACGGAAATCAAAATGGTGCCAGCTTCCATTACTCTTCACGTCCATGGGGTTAATCCAGCTTCGGATGAGATTCAAGTAGGAAGGGATAGGCTACATGTATTTCGATGGACTGGTGTATAAATAAACATGTGAAAGATCAAAAACCCAAGCGATTGCATAAGGCTGTAACATCATTCTTGTTTTGTTATGTGTTATCTTTATTCTTATAATTTGTGAACAGCTTTCTTGCAGATATGCAAAGTATTAACATCAAAGCTTAGTTTTATGTTTTAGTTGACGATTAAAGGGAATCATAATCTCAAGAGTTCGTTAGCCCAAGTTATTTCCCTTGCTTGCTAAACAAAGTGGCTTGTACGTTTTTATTCAAGTTATACGAATAACTTGACATCGTTTAAAAACGACCACAAAAACAAACTCAAGTGTCAAATTTCCTACCAAGAAACCGCCGACAAGGAAACAGCAGAATAACAAAACAACGCTGGACTCAGCATCAATGAATGGCTCATTCAAATTCATAAGCAAGCATCAAGGTTGCAACACAGTGAAGACATCTGTCCAAGTGTGTGTATGTAGTTAATAACAGGACTAATATAAGTTTATTTGCTCTACTGTCAATGGTATGCTTGTGTATTTGTGAAAATTTTCTGGCATCCATTCTGTTAAGACCAGGTCAGACAAACTGACATAATACCAACGTGCAGGAGACTGCGCTACTGCAACTCTCCTTACTACGCTGGCACATTTCTCTGTTAGACGTTCTGCAAGGCCTACTGAAATTAGAAAAATCTTCACTTCATAAAGAAAAACATTACATGATGCAAGTCCCACTGCTTACA
>CM060318.1:42351190-42358690 GCA_030674155.1 Stramonita haemastoma
TGATTTCACAAGCACTTGTTGGTGTGTGTGTGTGTGTGTGTATGTGTGTGTGTGTGTGTGTTGTGTGTGTGTGTGTGTGTGTGTGTGTGTGTGTGTGTGTGTGTGTGTGTGTGTGTGTGTGTGTGTGTGTGTGTGGTGTTAATACACTTCAAAATTCACAATACAAATGGGTGACATATTTATGATTAAAGTTTTACAAGCGTCAAGCATGTGTGTGTGTGTGTGTGTGTGTGTGTGTGTGTGTGTGTGTGTGTGTGTGTGTGTGTGTGTGTGTGGTAGCGTGTATTGCTCTTGCGGTCTCCGTGCATACCCCTCCCCCCCCTCCCCCTCTCTCTCTCTCTCTCTCTCTCTCTCTCTCTCTCTCTCTCTCTCTAGCCCCCATATATAAGCCTGTGTGTATGTGTGTATACCTGTCTGACATCCTCCTTGCCTGTTCGCGCTTCCAATCGTTTGTCAAAATGCCAGGCATGTACATGAACTATACAAGGTTGAACTTTGTAACCGAGCAGTACGAGGTCAAATCAAGTGTGTTCAAAATGGCCAAATCTTGTTGGGTACCAAGTGGATTTGTAGATCATTGAACACCAATATCATATGAACACCAACCTCAATTGCTTTGACAAAAAGAAAGATGTAATATGTTAATTCGCTAGGTGTTTTTCCTCTGTTTTTCCTCTGTACGCAGTGTGGGACATTGTTTTTTCGGTTTGGATAGATAGAGTTGGGGTTGGGGGAGAGTCTTTTTGGTTGGTTTGTCGCCGGTTTGTTGGTTGGTTGGTTGGTTGGTTAGGTTATGTGCTTAATCAATGTGTGCCATCTGGAAATAAAAGTTTGACTTTGTCTTGGACTTTGATTTTAACTTTCACACACACACACACATGCGTGCACACGTGCGTGCATGCGTGCGTGCACGAAGACACATACACGCGCGCGTGCACACATACACACACTTTGTGTGACTCTGTGTGTGTGTGTGGTGAGAGCCGAAGTGGCGTGGGCATTGAAGTACTGAAGTGCCACTGAAGTTGAGAGCAAATAAATACATGAATTAAAAAACCCAACAGCATTCAATGAGAACAAGTCTTAGTACAAATGAAATCATATGTAGATGAATAAATGTATATGAATGGATAGCTAGTAGATCAATAAACACGAGTAGCACATCTTTAAATGTTAACAAATCTGATGAAAGCTACCAGTTTACAGCGGTAAACCAAGTCTCTACAATCTTCCAGGTCAACTTAAACTGCAAACCCGCCAGTGCCTTAATTCCCCCTGAGTATATAGGCATACACAAGATCAAACATGTACAGCAAAGATCCTGCAAATCAATAGTTATATGAAACACAAACATATCTAGCATTTACCTTGTATATGTATGAATAGGAATGGGCTTGGGTAGGTTCAACTTGCCCATGAGATGCTGCCTGAAAATATCATTGCTGTGCCCCATTGACTCTTTAGGAAGATGAGAGAGAAAAGAGAAGAGAAACCAGGCTTCCTCTGTTTCCAAGGGGAAGAAACCAGGCTAAATAGTGCCATTTATCTGATACTGCTTCAAAATTGCATTTATCAAAGACAAAGGTGGCTAAACCACCATATGTCCACAAAACTGAAACTTGTTCCTTCTCCCCTGTGTGCCTGTGGTAAAGAAAACCAGACAGGCGAGCACATCCTTCAAAGGTGTACGCTATTCAGCGACCTGAGGAAGAAAGTGTTGCCGACGGAGATAACCCTACAGACCAAGCTGTACGGCCCACGAGAGGAGCTGGAAAGGACATGCCATTATTTTTCCCAGACACATCTGACAGTGTAAAGCGAACGAGAGAAGAGAAGAAGAAGAAGAAAGACAAAGGTCTCCCGTGAGGATGCCAGGGGCTGGTCAGTATAAATAGCATCCCCACTTTCTGGAAAATGTTTGCTAGGAATTCCCTCTTTTCTAAACCCTCTCTTTATTTCTGCTGTCTTTCTTTTCTTCCTGTCACCTTCTTCTTGTCTATTTTCTGCCTTCTTGGTCATATCTCCTGCCTTTTTTCCAGAATGACTTCAAATATCAAAATTCTGTCTCACGCCGAAGTCGGATGATCTGGGCCTAAATTGTCAGGCGCTTAACGGCAGCACAACGCTCATATGACGGACAACAATAGGTCATGTCTGAGCGTGCGACGTCGATGAAGACGACGACGACGACGACGATGACGACGACGACGACGATGACGACGAAGAAGAAGAAGAAGAAGAAGAAGAAGAAGAAGAAGAAGAAGAAGAAGAAGAAGAAGAAGAAGAAGAAGAAGAAGAAGAAGAAGAAGAAGAAGAAGAAGAAGAAAAGGGAGCCATAATTATATTTTATGACCTCAGCGGTTTGCCGGCTTTAAGCGTCATGACTTACTGATTGATGAGGATCTAGAAAGGAAGAGATTATTGAGCTTCCGGTTTGTTCTTGAGGCTCGTGAACCACAGCTCTTTGAAAGGGAGAGAGCCATGCACACCGATATCCGATAGTTAATCCCTGCAATATAGAGCCGTGACAGTGATATGACCCAAAATCGATATGGTGGGGAACTTTGATTCCCATGCATCATTGCCTCTTATTGCCGTTTGCGAAAAGAATGATCGCGCTTTTCTATTTTGAAAAAAGTATCATTGTTGCATTCAGATATCGTTAATGGATGTTGTGCCCTGCATACATACAGACAACCTGTGGTAAATTTGGTTTAAACATTGTTTATCATATTTTATATATATATATATATATATATATATATATATATATATATATATATATATATATATATATATATATATCATAGTAGACAACAGAGCAGTAAGGGAAAAGCATCAAACTACAGCTGAATTTCGTGGAGAAAGTCCGATAGGTATGGCTGGAAGTGTGAAAGGATCCAGTTTAATCACATTCTTTGGTAACGTTGCGACGAATACAACTTAGAATAGCGTTTAAACTTTCCTTTATATTACAGGTACCACAGGTAAAATAACAGGACAGAGTGGGTTACCTTGGTCTACACTTTTGCTTTCATTTACTATAACTATCATTTATGTAACCATAAGGTCTTATATTTTAGAAAGCGTATTCATCCATTTTAAAAGACCTGAACTAATCTTTTTGTTAAGCAAAACACTTTTCTTTTTATCAATTGTAGCGGGGAAAAAAACGAAAGGAAAGCCTCGTCAAAGTCAACAATCATAATAGAAATAAATCAGATGTGTTAGGTATGGGCAGCAATGTAATCTGAAGAAAGCAGCCAAAAAGACTCTTCACTGTATGTTTCTCTTGATGATGATCTTTTTCATTTATGTTTGGGTAGCACTTAATTTGGTGTAAACTAATGGAAAATTATCAATGGCCATTTTTAACTGTCTTGGTTTGTCACTCTTTAATGGGCAAGTGTTTACGACTTTTTAAAACTATTTTTGTTGTGGTGATACTAACCAAGATTTGTCCTCTTTGCAAAAACACGCTGAGGTGAAAAAGCTTCCGATTCAGTCCATCCTTAAAACAGACAGGTTTTCGTATGGCTTGAACCTGGCATTTCCATCTTCTCTCCTTATTCTGACTCAGAAGTGACGAGTGGATTAAGATGAATAATGCCCCTTGTCCATGAATCCGGGTTTTCAAATGCTCTGAAATTGAATTGTGCTTTAGGCCATGAATACCATAGACAATTTTTTTTTGCATATGAAAAAGAAGTAACGAAAGAGAGGAGAGAGGGAAATTTTCTTTTCAATGTGTGTGAACTACAAGCTCTTTGTCCGCCTTTGTCCCCCAAATAAACGCTGCTGCCAGCTGCTTAATCCCTGCTGTAAAACTCAATCGCTGGAGGAACGAAAATCAATATAATGGCAGAAAGCTTTTTGTGTGAAAGTTGTGGTGTGCATACAGTCAGCCTTTTGTGAACAGAGTGGTTATTTGTGCTGCTTTTTTTTCTGTGGGAGAAAATTGTGACAGTGTCCAGTTGTGTGGCAGCTCCATGTGAACTTTGATGGTGTTTTTTTTTTTTTTAAACTGTTTTTTTTTGTGGGAGTTAAATATTGTTGGTTTTCAAACTTAATTTTTTTTCTGATTTTGAAAGTGTAAAATATGTAGTTTGTCATGGTAATGTTTGATTGTCAAATTTATCCATGAAGTCAAAATGTAGCTGCCTTATGGTGGGTAAAAGCAGTCGCATACACAAAATCTCACCATTGGAGAACCTTGGAGCTATAGACCAAGGAAGGACAAAGCATTATTGAATCTGCCTTTTTATCGTTTTGAGTATATATTTAAAATAAAAAAGTAAAGAAATCTGAAGATGCAGATTTGTACTCTCTTCTCTCTCGTCTCTCTCTCTCTCTCTCTCTCTCCTCTCTCTCTCCTCTCTCTCTCTCTCTCTCTCTCTCTCTCTCTCTCTCTCTCTCACACACACACACACACACACACACACACACACACACACACACACACACACACAACACAAAACACACACAACACACACACATTATAGTACTCAAACATATTGTTCCCAATTGTCTATTGTTATGTTTCTGTGCGTGTCTGATTACGTATGTCCCTTCAATCTGTTAAAAAAAAAGTATCAAAAACACACTCAGGAAAGGGAAAACACATAAAATATCCATCCGATGATTCACTGGTATAGCCTATGTTGCCGTTTAAAAACGGTGCATTCTTTTGACACACAAAATTCATGTATAGCTTGTACCTCTCTTTTGCTGCTCTTCCTATACATGTATTACAAATGCAGGAAAGCGTTTGGACAAGTACGCATTGAATCCATGAGTCACATTTATGAAATTGTATGAATTTACCATACAGGCTTTAAAGCTGTGAATAGGTAGGGCCCTAGCTGCCTTTTCAAAACGTGCCCGAGGGTGAAGAAGGGAGACAATCTAGGCTTTGTCTCCTTTCAAAACACCACGAGTTACGGCTTTTTGACAGGTCGCCGTGAACAGAACGAATCCGTGTTAGTTGGTTAGTCGTCCTTGGGTAACCAAGCTACCTCATTTTTCAAGTTGATACTTACAAGTTTTCTGTTAAATGTGAAGGATTCGTTGAGTCTGCCTAAAGAAACCACAAAAAAATCAATATAACAGAAACCTCTCACCTTTGAAAACATATTCTTAAAGTTTCTTATCACAGGTAAAAAAACCCAACCAAAACCCAAGGTATCTGTGAATTTTCTATTAGGGAGAAAAGTGATTTTGTCTTCACTTGTGATGATCATTTAATAATACCTATTTTTAAGCTCCTCTATTTATTCACAGATAGCTCTAATATCATTTTTATAACTATCTGCATAAGCTTTAAAAAGTTGGCTTTAAATGATGACATGGGATTTCGTTGATCAGTTGTTTTAATTTGTTATTCTCTGTTTATGCACATATACATTTTTTAACAGTAACAGAAAATGTGTTTTGAAAATTTGCAGAGCTTTTTGGGATAAATTGACAGAGCTTTTCTGGATTTTTTTGTTGAAGTGTGTGTGTGTCTCTCTCTCTCTCTCTCTCTCTCTCTCTCTCTCTCTCTCTCTCTCTCTCTCTCTCTCTCTCTCTCTCTCTCTCTCTCTCTCTCTCTCTCTCTCTCTCTCTCTTTATATATATATATATATATATATATATATATATATATATATATATATATATATATATATATATAAGCGCTTTAGTTTGTTTTTGCAAGATATAGAGTTATACAAATTGCATGTATTATATATATATATATATACATACATATATATATATATATATATATATATATATATATATATATATATATATATATATATATATATATATATATATATGTGTGTGTGTGTGTGTGTGTGTGTGTGTGTGTGTGTGTGTGTGTGTGTGTGTGTGTGTGTGTGTGTGACTGTTGTTTGTGTTTCTTTTCTGTTCTCTGTCTCACATGAGTTACAAACTTTGTGAAGGCTGTAACATAACCCAATGTATCGATGTTGTTAGTTCATCCTAACTGCAAAGCCCCCCCCAAAAAGCGAAAATCAATATTGCAGAAACCTTTTAACTTCAAGCGTTGGTTACTCCGTTTTTACAGAGGTAAAAGGGGAGCGGATGTTTGTTGCTTCTTGAAGAGTGGGGAAGGGAGGGAAAGGGAGGGGGAGTGGGAGGCAGCTTTTGTGTTCACTGATTGTAGTTCAGAGGTTGCAGTTTATTTGGACTATAATTGGGTGTTTGCTCTTTTCTTTAGTGGTGGTAGTGGAGAGAGAGAGAGAGAGAGAGAGAGAGAGAGAGAGAGAGAGAGAGAGAGAGAGAGAGAGAGAGAGAGAGAGAGAGAGAGAGAGAGAGAGAGAGAGAGAGAGAGAGATCTGGTTTTGCTTTAGGGAATAGGTTTTTTTTATCATAGATAAGGAAACCAGAAATGTGTGTGTGTGTGTGTGTGTGTGTGTGTGTGTGTGTGTGTGTGTGTGTGTGTGTGTGTGTGTGTGTGTGTGTGTGTGGTGTGTGTAAATTCGTGAGTAATAACTTCAGACTTGTAACCTGGCTTTTTTTGTGCAACCGATCAGATCTTGTCAATTTTGAGAATTGAGAAGAATATCTACTTTTGCTTGCATTATATATATATTTAGTGTTTAACTCTTTGCTTCTGCGTTTCTTTTCTTTTTGTATTGTACTTCTAGTTGTTTGTACAGTAGTTAATATTTGTTTGAGCTGCCTTGTTTGTTTTTATCTTGTGTGATTTACAGTTCTCATAAAGCTGACACACTATCATTACAATTTCATTCTTATGCATGTTACATCTGAATTGAGGTTTACACTATCATTGTTTAATAAGTGCAATGATTTTGAGAAAAAAAAAAGAAATTCAGTTCTATACTCATTAGTACCGAACAGACTTATAAATAACAACAACAACAGAAGTTTAAGTTAAAAAAAGCAATTGTTGCAAACGAAACAAAACATTAAACAAAGATGTATTGATCAAATTACATATATCATGTACAACTACGTAATGTTTAATGGAGAAAAGCTGCTAAGCTTCCCTCTTTTTCGCTTGATTGTTGTGGTTTTAGCCTTCTAGAAAGGCCATTGAACGAACACATGTATTCTGTGTTTCCTATTTTTCGGTATTTTTATGCTGAGTTCTCTCATGTTAGTCTAATCTTATTTTACTTATCATCTTTATCCTATTTGTTGTACATTTACTTTTAGTTTACGGTTGTGTATCAAACCCTTTTTATATAACACAGAGAGAATAAAATATCCATTAAGTACCCTTGTATGTATACTTTGGGTGAACACGTGCACGAATGATGGCAGGCGCATGCACACACACACACACACACACATCGCCACCACCACTCACCACACCACTAAAATCACATACTAATATCACATTGATGTAAGAGAAGTAAATTCAAATCCAACAACTAAAAACACAGAACAAAGAACACACAACCACACACACCAACAACACACACACCGACAAACCACACACACGCAAACACCACAACACACACAGCCACA
>CM060318.1:42363690-42366190 GCA_030674155.1 Stramonita haemastoma
TCTGTCACAAAGTTTGGTTACCTTCATTTTTGTGTGACGTGAATGTGTGGGATTTAAAGAGCCAGACTTTGTGAAAAACTAAAAACTAAAAAAAAAAAAAAAAAAAAAAAAGTTGAAGTGCCTCATGAATTCTTGTGCTACATTCTCCCACAAATATGGTTTATTTCAGTTTTGTGTGATGTAAGTGTTGTAATTCAAAGAACTAGGTTTTACAAAAGTAAAATAAAACAAACAACAATAACCAAAAACACTACCCTTAAAATCTATAATCCATACGCCACGCAAATTCGTGTACGTGTGGGACAGTTTGCCACAAATTTGTACTTATTTCAACTCTGTGTATTATTCTATGCGCGGTGAATTAAAAGAGCCAGAACTTCGGGAAGAAATCAGGAAAGAAAAGGAAGGAGGGGGTGAGTAGGGCCTAGGGGTGGAGGGTCTGTAGACTGCATGTTATTTTCACGGTAGGCTGGTTTCTGTGTCTCCAATGTCTGTGGATCGCCTTCGTCAGGAGTTTCAACACACCATGAAACTGCTGGAGGAACGCAGAGGACGATTAGTCCATTCCCTGTGAGTATTAGCCTGCCTGCCTGCCTGCCTGCCTGCATGCTGTCTGCCTGTCTGCCTGCCTGTCTGTCTGTCTGTCTGTCTGCTTGGGGGATTGATTGAGAAGTAGAAGTAGTGTCTGTGTGTGTGTGTGAGTGTGTGTGTGTGTGTGTGTGCGTGTGTGTGTGTGTGTGTGTGTGTGTGTGTGTGTGTGTGTGTGTGTGTGTGTGTGTGTGTACTCTACCCAGTGGTTGATTAGTTATTCGTGTGTGTGTGTGTGTGTGTGTGTGTGTGTGTGTGTGGTGTGTGTGTGTGTGTGTGCGTGTGTGTGTGTGTGTGTGTGTGTGTGTGTGTGTGTGTGTGTGTGTGTGTTTGTGTGTGTGTGTGTGTTTGTGTGTGTATGTGTGTGTGTGTGCTGTTTTCACTGGTTTGTTCTAATTCATAACTGGAGAGAGGAGAGAGAGAGAGAGAGAGAGAGAGAGAGAGAGAGAGAGAGAGAGAGAGAGAGAGAGAAAGAGAGAGAGAGAGAGAGGTGTGTGTGTGTGTGTGTGTGTGTGTGTGTGTGTGTGTGTGTGTGTGTGGTGTAAAAACCAGGCTTGTTAGCAAGTGTGGTTTCAAAACAGGATGTAATCATATAATTATGCGCGCATCTACGTGTGTGGGTGATCACGTAAACGCATAATTATGCATACATATGCTAGAGTGTAAACACATGCACTCACTCGTACCCAACCAAGCACGCAACACAGTTACCTATACGATTTACAGATTTACCTTCGTCTGTCCATATAAACACATCTGCACACCACGGCAGGTGTGTACCACTGCATTCATGCGCGTGTATTTATAGGTAAGCGAGACATTTGACAATGATCACCTGATAAAACAAACGTTAAAAGATAGACAAATGAGAAAGATAAGGAAAAACGTGCCCCCCCTAAAAAAAAACCCACAAAAACAACAACCCCCAAACAAACAATAAACAAAAACAAACCCAACAACAACAACAACAAAAAACAACAAACACTAAAAACAAAACAATCCACAACAACAAAAACCCAACAACAAACAAACATTAACCAAACACGAACAAGTGACACAAATGAAATATAACAGCGACAAAAGAAAACCAATTCAACAACAAAAACAACAAAACAAACCCAAAAAGCAAAACAAAAAAAACACCAGTCAGTTAACGCTAGGTGATTTAGGCGTGGCATTACTGAAATCAAATCGCGTAGTAGTCATAAAAATCTACCCCAGCCATAACACAAGTAAACGGCTCTTATTATAAGAAACCAAAGCCTAAACCAACAACGTATCAAAATAATACCTCTCTCTCTCTCGTTATTACGGAAGCTACAGCTGTTATCAGTTGTCTCAGATAAGTAGCCTACAACATGCTAGCGATAGCTATAATCTGTTATTCCTTTTAGGAAGTTAGTTACATTCTAAGGTACATACGGCATTCGCTTTCGCCCACTCACGCAACACACACACACACACACACACACACACACACACACACATCATATATAATATATAATAATATATATATAATATATAATAATATATATATATATAATATAATATACATATATATATATATATATCTCCCGAAGAGTCGTCGGTGCACAGTGCTGCATTTTTATATAACTCCCCGAAGAGTCGTCGTGCACAGTGCTGCATTTTTATATAACTCCCGAAGAGTCGTCGGTGCACAGTGCTGCATTTTTCAATTCGTGTCTCTTGGGCAAATTGAACCTGGCAGAGCTCATCCTTTTCCAAGTACTGGGTGCATGCTGGGTATGTTCGCGTTTCCGTAACTCGCTGAATGTTGAAATGTTGAAATTCATTTCAACATTCAGCGAGTTACGGAAACGCGATAATATATATATCCATATAATTACAAGTTCTTAAGTGTGTGGTGTTTGTGTGTGGTGGGGGTGTGTGT
>CM060318.1:42373690-42401190 GCA_030674155.1 Stramonita haemastoma
TGTTTGCTTGCTGCTTCATTTCTGTTAGTTTGTTTTTTGTTTAAGAGGATTTTAGTTCTTGATTTTGTTTTTGCTGTTTTTTTTCTTGTGCGCATGCAGGGGTGTGTTGTTGTTTTTTTGGGGGGGTAATTATTTTTTTTAGATAGATGGCTTGATGAAAAAAAGCAAATTTATTGCTTACTCAATGTACCATCTGAAAATAAAATTTTGATTTGATCTCTCTCTCTCTCTCTCCTCTCTCTCTCTCTCTCTCTCTCTCTCTCTCTCTCTCTCGAAGTCGAGCAAAATAATGATCTTGAGATATCTACCGTCAGAATGGTATTTTAGGGATGTAAATGATGTCATATATTCAAAACTAGACACGAAGGAATTCTTCGTGGTGTAAGTTATTTTGTGGGTTTCTGTAATTAACTCCCCTGAAACGGCGGATCCTTTATGAATTTTAGTAAGAACAAAGAAGACAACAGCGTTCCTGCTAAGGGAGGCAATTCAAAGCATGGGGCGACAATCCTTTATGAATTTTAGTAGTTTTAAAGAAGGCAAGAGTGTTTTTCATGGTCAGGGGAGGGAATTCTAAACGTCGCGCATTAGCGCAGACATGGACCAATGGACATATAGGCAAAATAAGATAAACGAAAGGTAAATTGTATTTTTAATATTTTTTCCTAACTTGCTTTTGAAAAAAAAAGTGATTGTAGATGTTCTTGTTCGGCATAATAGACTATTGCTACCCTCATCCCGATACAAATGAAAAGGGAGTGAAAGAGGCTTTGTAAGTACATATCCCGCACACCCTGCATGTAAATCTCTCCCAGAGACAGCAGGCTATATAAATGACGTTAAGCCGTGGCCGTCTTTAGGCTGTTGACAGTTTAGTTTTATTTTTCTCAGGAAATGTGTGCGTTTCTTTTCTTTCTTTCTTTATTTAACAGAAGGAGAGAACGTGTACCTGCAGTGACCTGTTCGTTTACTTAGCGCTTGCTCCTTTATCTTACTGATTGTCAGATTGTTGTTTTGTAGTTGTGCTTTTTGCGAAGGCGTTCCTTCTTGATTTGCCGATAGCCCGGAAATTTACGGCTACGTGCCCGGAAAATAATTTGTCGACATGCTCTGCCCTTGTAGCCCTTGGAAATAAAGATCTCTCTCTCTCTCCTCTCTCTCTCTCTCTCTCTCTCTCCTCTCTCTCTCTCTCTCTCTCTCTCTCTCTCTCTCTCTCTCTCTCTCTCTTTTCTCTTCTCTTCTCTTCTCCTCCCTTTTATCAAAATATTATGATTTGAATGACGTTTTGTTACAGATGGTGGTGGATTGAAGTTTTCAATGGTTTACCTCATTATATTCTCATGTTTGCTCTTTATTGCGCTTTTTTTTCAAATCAAAATCTCATTTGATTCTTACTTCTTATTTCAATTTCTGAATCCGTGCCTATTTAAAAAAAAACAAAAATAAAACTTATTAGTGTATTGCTTTCTTATTTCTTGTCTGTTGTTTGCTACTTGGTATGGTTTCTTGCTCTTGGTATTTGGATCATTATTATTGTTGTTGTTTAGTTAGAGGGTGGTTTTTTTTATATCTTGATGTATCCCTGATAAGGGCGGGTACTGGATGTAAAAAAGCACACGACTGCTTATTCATTATCCTCGAGTAAAAGAATTTGCTTAAAAGAATCTCTCTCTCTCTCTCTCGAGAGAGAGAGAGAGAGAGAGAGAGAGAGAGAGAGAGAGAGAGAGAGAGAGAGAGAGAGAGAGAGAGAGAGAGAGAGAGAGAGCAAAACAGAAGGTTACGCATACTGTGTTAGCTTTTTCACGTGTTTGAAAGTGCGCGAGCCAAGGGACCCGACAGAACGTAGCGATATGGAAGCCTTGTCACAGACTTGTGTATACGATGGTTATGTTTGTTGTGCCCTCCACCCCTTTTACCCAATTTGCAATGGGCGAAAGTGCTACCCAGCGATTCATCGTAATGTGAATGTAAACTTCTTCACCATGTCGTGGAATCCATGCCATGCCGACCCTCTGGGTTGTAAAAACGATACATTTTTTTTTGTTCTGAAAATGTGTGTTTTGTGCCCAGTCCCCCTCCCGTTGTCCCCTTGTGAATGGCTACAAGCCATTAAACACAAAAAAAATATTGTCTTGTTTGTCTTGCTCATCTCGTACTTCTTCTCTCTCTTCTCTGTATCTCTATCTTCTCTCTGTTTTAAGTTCTTCTTCTTATCTTGATTATCCCAATAAGTGATACTATTCAAAAAGACACCTGCTTATTCTCTCTCTCGAGTAAATATTCTCTCTAAGTCTCTCTCTCTCTCTCTCTCTCTCTCTCTCTCTCTCTCCTCTCTCTCTCTCTCTCTCTCTCTCTCTCTCTCTCTCTCTCTCTCTCTCTCTCTTCTCTCTCTCTCTCTCTCTCTCTCTGTCTCTGTCTCTCTGTCTCTTTCTTCTCTGTTTTCTCTCTGTGTCTCTTTACACACACATCATCACCACATATACACACACATACATCACACAACATACACACACATACACACACAACACACACAACCACCACCACCACACCTCCCCCCCACGATATCATCATGATGATACACATTCAAATCCAACCTAAAGACACACACTTATTTCCTATCTAGGTTCTTCCATCCATCATAGCACAGTACCTCACATCTGTTCCTACTCTTAATCAGTCTCCTCCATCTCCGACACTTGCCGTGTGTGTGTGTGTGTGTGTTGTGTGTGTGTGTGTGTGTGTGTGTGTGTGTGTGTGTGTGTGTGTGTGTGTGTGTGGTAGAAATTAATTGAATTTTATTTGTGAACGGTTGCGAGCACGTTAATAATTTGAATGCAACCGCTTTATTTGTGTGCTCTACAAGATCAGCGAATAAATAAAGATAATAATAATAATTTAAATTAATAATAATCATAATATTATCAGATAAGTTATATTATATTATTATTATTATATTATGATTATATATATATATGATAATCATCATCATGACATCATGTCATCATATCATATATTATATATATATATATGTCACTGCACGCTGTGTTGCAGGCAGAGAATACCTCAGGACAGCTGGACCACTTGACACACAGCATCAGAGCACACCGGTAGGTGAGCCTATGTTGAGGAATCCCCATCAGTGTTCAGTTGCTGTTATCATCATGCGTCCTCTCCTCCGCTCGCCCTCGTCACTACCGTCGTCGTCCTCCTCCTCCTCTTATTTTATCATTAAAACTATTATCAATGTCATCATCATACCGTTCGTCGTCTCTTCTTCTTCTCCACCTCCTCCTCTCTCCTCCTCAGCCATCATCACATCACTCTATTGTTTTAAATACATTCATCATCACTTAACATTGTTCGTCCTCATCTTCATCTCATTCATCACCATCCATCATCACATCATCATTGTCCTCGATGTTCATACTCATTCAATCATTCTCCCCTTTATCATTATGTCTACTTTTTTTTGAATGGAGGGATCATATCGTATGATTGATCGATGATTGATATCATCTCTCATCATCATCATCATCATCTTCATCATCATCATCATCATCATCATCATCATCATCATCATCATCATCATCATCATCATCATGTCTCTCTCGCAGTGCTTCCTTCACTCTAGCCTCAGGCCTGTCCAGTCTGAGATGTTGTCTGTCCCCTTCCTCCCATCTCCTCCTCTGTCTTCTTCCTCTCATTTCCCTCTGCTTAGGCCTACCACGTATTACTCAAAGTCGTGGTCACTGGTTTTCAGGGAAGTCAAGGCACGGCACAAGGAAGAGGCGCTGAAACACAAATCTCAGCTGAACTCGGAGTTTGAAGAGTACCAGACCAATACTGAAAATCATATACGTGAGGGCCTTTTTTCTGTTATTACACGCACGCACGCACGCACAGCACAACGCACACACCTCGCACTCACAAACACACAACCATGCATACACACACACACACACACACCACACACGCAACGCACGCACACACACAAAGACAAGTAACAAAACAAGAAACATGAGGGAGAAGTTAAGAAACTGAGGAAATTTGATCAGGGTTTTAAAATGAGATGATGGTGTTCAGGATGATGGGTGATGATCAATACAAATGACGACGACTATGAAGATAATGATGATAATGATGATGATGATTTATGGTGTGTGGGGTGGTGGTGGTGTGGTGTGGTGGTGGTGTGGTGGTGGTGGTGGTGGTATGGTGATAAGGACGATGAGACAATGACGATGACAGTCACGATGACAGTCACGATGAATGTTTTTGAGGCAAACTGTCCAAGAATGCGGAATTCCTCCAAAGAGCCTTCGAGGTTCTTGATACGATGATGATGATGAATGATGATGAGATGATGATGATGATGATGATGAGGTGGTGGTGTGGGTGTGGTGGTGGTGGTGATGATGATGGTGGTGGTGGTGGTGGTGATGGTGGTGGTGATGGTGGTGGTGGTGGTGGTGGTGGTGATGATGATGATGATGATGATGATGATGATGATGATGATGATGATGATGATGAGAGAGATGATGATGATGACGACGACGACGACGACGACGACGACGACGACTGCTGCTGCTGCTGCTGCTGCTGCTGCTGCTGCTGCTGCGTGCGCTGCTGCGCGCTGCTGCTGCTGCTGATGATGATGATGATGATGATGATGATGATAACGACGAGAATGACTGACAACGACGACAACGACGAAAACGACGACGACGACTACGATAACGATGACGACGACGACGACGACGATGGTGATGATAACGACGAGAATGACTGACAACAACGACACGACGAAAACGACGACGACTACGATAACGATGACGACGACGACGACGACGATGTGATGATGACGGTGACAACTTTCAGGCAAGCTGTCTAAGGACGTGGAGCAGCTTCAGGGAGCCTTCGAGGCCTACAAGAGCTGTCCTTCAGGATGAGCTGCAGGAGAATGGAACACTATGGAAGCCCAGCTGAGAAAGCAGTGCACAGAGGCCATTGAGACCGCCACCAAGGAAATGAGTCAGTGGGCGTTGTGTGTGTGTGGTGTGTGGTGGGTGTGTGGTGGTGTGTGTGGGTGTGTGTGTGTGTGTGGTGTGGTGTGTGTGTGTGTGTGTGTGGGTGGGTGGGGGTGGGGGATTGTGTGTGTGTATTGTGTGTGTGATGTGTGTGTGTGTGGGGTTGTGTGTGTGTGTGTGTGTGTGTGTGTGGTGTGTGTGTGTGTGTTGTGTGTGTGTGTGTATGTGTGTGTGTGTGGGGGGGTGTGTATGTATGTATGTATGTATGTATGTATGTATGTATGTATGTATGTATGTATGTATGTATGTATGTATGTATGTATGTATGTATGTATGTATGTATGATGTATGTGTGTTTGTGTATGTATGTATGTATTTTATGTCAGATGTGATTTGTTGTGTTGTATGTTGTGGTTGTATGTTGTTGCGTCGTGCGTTTGTGCATGCGTTGCGTTGTCTTGTGTGTGTGCATGCGTGCGTGCGTTGGTGCGTGTGTGTGTGTGCGCGCGTGTGCGCGTGCGTGCGTGTGTGTGTGTGTGTGTGGTGTTGGTGACAGAGGAGCAGATGGCGAAGGAGAAGGCGACAGACAGAACAGAGGCGGTGAAGCAACAACGCCGCACTATGGAGATGCTGCGCAAAGAGCACAAGAGAGAAATGGATGTAATGTACAGGCACCTGTCCTTTTATTTTCCCTCTTTTGCTTCTTTTTCAAACATAGTGTGTTCGTTGTTTGTTTGTGTTTGTTTGTGTTTGTTTGATTGTTTTGTTTTTCCTTATCTTGGATTCCGAAGTTCACCAATGGTGAGGTTTTGCGTGTACAACCGTTTGCCCGCCATGAAGGTTGCCACATTCCGACTTCTGAGATGTTGACTAACCAGGACACTAGTGGGCATTCAGGGTTTTTTTTAGGGGGTTTTGTTGTGTTGTTGTGTTGTTTTTTTGGGTATTCTGATTTTTTCATCCATTCCTACCAGCATGCAATGGCATACTCTTCCAACAAAGGCAGTAGAGGTTTAACGTGTGCCCAAGATGTTCTGTGTGCGTGCGTGAGTTCGTACACGGAACCTCGGTTTAAAGTCTCATCCGAAGGACTTTTGGGGGATGGATTCGGTAGGACGTTAACTTACAATGGAAAAAATATCCCCTCGAACAGATATCTTAGTAGTGGAACAGACCCGCACTGTCAGGTTACGAGCTCAACGCTCTAACCACTGGGACCATCCAGCCCCCTACAGGTGTAATCAAAAGACATTTAAAGGCGTGGATTGGATTGCCGGCTGAGATATTTGTCTGAGACGATTTTACCTATAGTTAACCTTGGTTCTGACCCTCCTATTCCGCTCGCGAGTCATTCAAAAGAATCTGATAACTGGAATCCCATGTGCAAAACACATGCCCCAAAACCTAGCACACACTTTGAAAGTGTATCCATCTTTCATAGAAGAAAATTTTGGCATGAACGACATACTGACTTTGTTACTTGGAGGAAGTGATTTATGCCGGTGTTCATATTGCTTAAATTAAGATAAAGGAAACTTTCCACTGGGTTCAGGAAAAAAGAGAAGAGAGAAAACATGAATGAAAATAACCCCATTATATCTAACCACGAAGAAACATGTTGGTTTAATTACTCAGTTTAATAGTTGTACGTTTTAACTTATGGAATAAAGTTAAGTAACAAAGCATTGATCCTTTTTTTCATGAACGTCGATGCTAACTTCGATTTGAAGACCAATAACAAGTATAGACAAACGTATCATAGAAATTTGAAAGTGAAAGTACACACTGGATGATAAGTTTGCGTGTATGACTTTTATTCTTGTAGTACTTTGCCACATAGGCAGCCAAACTCCGACTTCAGAGGAGTGACTGTGATTTTATTTGTTTTTTCAGAACATGGTCAAACTGTATACAAAGGAGGCTGCAACACAGGAAAGGTTAAAGAAATCGACAGTAGAGTTAGAAGTGAGTGTTTGTGTGCAATTAATGTGTGTTTGTAATTCTTTAAAAAACATTATTGATTCTGTCTGGACCAGCTCGTGTGTGTTTGTGTGTGTGTGTGTGGTGGGGTGTGTGTGTGTGTGTGTGTGTGTGTGTGTGTGTGTGTGTGTGTGTGTGTGTGTGTAGGTGTTTGTACGTGTGTGTACGCGCGTGTGTGCGTGCACCCATGAATCAGTATGCGTGCACACACACATGTGTGTGCAGTTTCTGGGCATTTTCTTTCCTTTATTTTGTTATCTAAAAAGCAAAATTGGGTACAGATTGTTAATGTGTTTTACAGTTTTATGGAAAAAGAAGTAATAAAATGACTGACTTTCACAAAGCTTGGAAGGTATTTGAACTAACGGTACTCAAAACTAATCCTTAATAAAAGAATTCTGTATGAGAAAATCTTAAAAAGTTATGAGAATATCTCCAAAAACAAATTGGAATATTTTTGTTGTTATCATAATAGTCTACCGCTTTGTATACCACTTAGACCCACGGTCTCCATTGATGTGTCTGTACACATTTATCCATGCATGCTGATTGTGGAATGTCATATGGCTTTGATGTCTTATCTATATGTGTGCGTGTGTGTTGTAATATAAAATATGTAAAAGCATTGAAAAAAAAGATTTTTTTAAAAAAGTAATGTGTGTTTGCACAGGCGGCACAGAAGGAGCTGGAGGTGGTCAAGACACGGCATGATGACAGTTGTGACAAACTGGCCTCCGCCACACGAACCCTCACTGAGATGGTCAGTCACTCCCTCTGCTGCTGCTGCTGCTGCTGCTGCTGGTTTCTTTTATAGTTTTGTGTCTTTGCCCCCATCAGTCTGTTGGAGTAGGCTGGATGGCCCCATACACACACACACACACACACAACACACACACACACACACACACACACACACACACACAACAAAGATATATATATATATATATATATATATATATATATATATATATATATATATATATATATATATATATATATATATATATTTTATGCCCATAGCTGAGCGCATAACGTGTGTGTGTGTTGTGTTCGTGCATGCGTGCGTGTGTGCATGCGTCCTTGCGCGCACAAGTATGTACATGTTTGTTACATGCACTTGTATGCATGCTCACCGAATACATACAAACTGAACACTTTAAATGTGCGTTAGGCATGCATGCTACAACTACATATATTGTAGGATGCATTGCTTTAAACTCACCATGAAGTGTTCAGTTTATCACTGGACTGCAGTAACAAAGTCGCCTCCTTACGTGCAGAAAGTTCAGCTGATGGACTTTCGAGGAGCAGTTCCAGGAGAAAGTGCTGGAAGTGAACGACAAGTACAGATACAAAATCCACGATCTCCTGACACAAAACTCCCAACTCAGGTCAGTGATACGGCTCCTCCATGTTGTCAGCTGTATGTACTAGTAATTATCTTGCCATCTTCGAAGGAGGAAGAAAGTTTATTTTCTCTATTTTTGAAGATGAATTTTTTGGGGTGATATTTTTGTCATATAGGGGCCTAGGTGAAAAGGGAGTTCGTTCTGTCTTGTCTGTCCGTCTGTCTGCCTTTTCTGCCTGCCTGTCTGCCTGCGTGCCTGTCTGTCTGTTCGATTAAAAAAAAACTGTCATAAAATGATAACAGAAAAAAACAACATTTGTAAGGAGCTACCAGTTTCTAATCATACAATAAAGCACCTGTTTACGGTTCTAAGTAAGAAAATATATTTTTTAATCTAATCTAGAGAAGCAAAAAAAAAAACGTTTAACACTACTTTCCAGCAATCATAATAATTATTTTTAACACAGCTCTTGTGTTATCCTTCGATCCAAAAGTCACGGCGCTGAAGTAGCCTGCATTAATTAAGATCAGAACATGACATGAAATATTCATAAGTGTGTCAGACTACCTCCCTCCCTGGCTCCCCTACCACCCACCACTCCCTCTCTCTTCTAAATCCCTGTTTGTCGTGTACTAAGAGAAAAAAAAAACATGTTGTCCATCCAACAGGTCACTGTACAACGACAAGTGTGGTCAAGTGCTACAGGAACAGAACAGCTCTGAGATGCGAATAAGGCAGCAGGTCAAAGCAGCCAGGGAGACTTTAGAGGTCAGTTTTTGGAGAAAGAAAACAGCAAACATCTCCGAAACGTGTGTAATTGTGTGTGGTGTGTGTGTGTGTGTGTGTGTGTGTGTGTGTGTGTGTGTGTGTGTGTGTGTGCGTGTGTGTGCGTGTGTCTGTGTGTGTTTGTTTGCCCTCGTGTGTGTGTGTGCATGCGTGCGTGCGTGCGCGCGCGTGCCTACGTGTTTATGTGTGTGTTAGTGTTTGCACTCGCGAATGTCTGTGCGTGAGAGAGGAAGAGAGACAGAAAGACAGACAGATAGACAGACAGACAGATAGAGAGAGAGACGGAGAGAGACAGACAGAGACAGAGACAGTGTTGTGTGTGCGTGTGTGTGCGTGTGTGTGCGTGGTGCGTGCATGCGTACTTGCGTGCGTGTGTGCGTGCGTGCGTGTTGTGACAGAGAGAGCCAAAGAAACTGTGAATGTATTTTTGCATGTCACTGATTTACTCTAGAAACAAAAACATCACAAAATTTAATACAACCTCCTCCTCCTCCTTCTTCTTCTACAGTCACTGATGGAGTCCAAACGAAAAGCCAACTCTGCTCAGGTCTCTGCCTCTGCCTCAAAACTGAACCCCGCCCTTTCTTCCTCCTCCCCTCCTCCTCCTTTCCCTGGCCCTTGCCCGCCCCTCCAGTGCTCCCGGCACTCCCCTAGAGTCGGAGGTCGCCCACCAGAATACCCGGACCCCAACCTACCTGCCTGACCTTGCGGAGGAACCTCCCCAGGAAAAGCCAACGACCGAACCCGAAGAGCCGGACTCGGAGCAACATAGTCAGGAACCATCATCATCACTACCATCATCAGACACTAGGGCTGTATCAGAAGATTCACCTGCTGCTTCTTCGAGTAGTTGAGGATTGTTGTGGTTTTCTGTGATAAGTTGTGGGTTGGGGTTGGGGGGGGGCTACCTAGAACAGTGCTGATAAGGAGAGAGAGAGAGAGAGAGAGAGAGAGAGAGAGAGAGAGAGAGAGAGAGAGAGAGAGAGAGAGAGAGAGAGAGAGAGAGAATTTGTCCTTTATTTTTCGAGGGTTACAGAGTAAGTATTACATGCTTTTTTTCATCCGGCCCTTGCCCTGATAGAGAGAGAGAGAGAGAGAGAGAGAGAGAGAGAGAGAGAGAGAATCTTTATTTTTTTTTTTTTATAAAATCAAAGAGAGAGGGGAGAGAGAGAGAGGAGGGGGGGGGGGAGGGGGGGGGGGGGGGGGGGGGTGGAGGAAGAGAGGGCGGAGGGTTGAAGGAAGACGAGAGGTAGAGAAGACCAAGACGTCAATGGACAAGTATGATGTGAAAGACTGGACAAGTAACAGTAAGCTTAGCTGAGTGCATGCATAGGGACGGCTCAATACAGATTGCTACTTGGAGATATATGACACGTCAACCCCACTCTTAGGACGGCACTTACTCCCACCAAACAGGGCTTTTATAGCTTCATTTTGGGGTCAGTGTTGAGGCCTGTGTTATAGAGCAGTAGTATAGATACCCCTGGTGAGTTGGGATTTAGTGCCTGTGAAGTTGTTAAGATCAGATTTAGGAAGGAGACTCCTAATATTTATGTGAGATTTGATTGGTTCCAGATACACTATGTTAAAGAGAGTGGGGGGGAAGAGTCCATCTCTCTTTGTAGCAGTTAGTGAGGTTGCTTGGTGATCTATGAATGAGGTATCACACTCATTTTAAGAGCAAGAAGTCCAGGGTTACGATAATTATTGTCTCTAGGAGCAATCCAACTCTGGCTGTTTAGCTTTTCTTTCTTGTGATCATTGATCTTCACCTTCACCTATCCCGTAGTCTAGTAGACCGTTGGGGCACCACTGAATATTTTACAACCTCTTCCTCCATTCCTCGCGGAGTGTGTTGCTATCCAATATGATAGTTACGATACAATATAATACGGATTATTGATAAGGGATTGGCTTCAATTTAGAATGCCCAGTCAAAAAACCACATCAAACAATGCACACACAGAGAGACAGATTTGTTGTTACAGACATTTTGTTTTCTTTTGTTTGTTTTAACTAACAGCAAACTGTTACCAGTTATGAAAAGAGTCTACAATATATCAGTATAGAAAATAGTCCAATGTATCCAAAATATTTTGAGAAATGTTTGAGTCAGCCGCCAGTTTGCATGCTAGGCATGTGAATCTCTGAAAGTATGTGATATGATTCTACATGGCTTGATAAAGAGGAATATGTTGCCTCCAAACCAAAAAAAAGTTGGGGTTCTATATGTGTTTGGTTGTGTGTGTGTGTGCATGCGTGCAGTGTGTGTGCATGCATGCATGCGTGTGTGCACATGTGTGTGAGAGCTAGTGAAGGTGTGAGTGGGAGAGAGAGAGAGAGAGAGAGAGAGAGAGAGAGAGAGAGAGAGAGAGAGAGAGAGAGAGAGAGAGAGAGAACTTTTGAAACTTTTATCGAGAGAGAGAGAGAGAGAGGAGAGAGAGAGAGAGAGAGAGAGAGAGAGGAGAGAGAGAGAGAGAGAGAGAGAGAGAGAGAGAGAGAGAGAGAGAGAGAGAATGTGTTTGTGTGTGCCTGTGTGTGCGGGTGCAAGCATTTGAGTTTGTGTGTGCGCATGCATGACTATTTCTAGGCGTCATTAATGCCAGTCGATCCATTTCCCTCATTCACTTTCTTAGCTTTTTTTTTTTCTCCGTCAACCTTGCTTTCACGCATGTAGGTGTGAAGATTGTTCTCTAGAAATCATTCAGTTCTTCAAACATGAAGCAACCTCAGTGCTCTAGAGCACATTATATATATATACATATATTTCAAATGCAAACTGTACATTTCTTAGTTCGTTCGTTTGGGAAAAGGGAGGGCGTTTTCTCTTTGGTTGGCCTTTTTGTTTTCTTAGCCGCTTCACAGAACACGAGTGTTGAGCTCCATAGCAATGCAAGGGTATTTGTGAAGCCATTAATTTATGTATGAATAGAAAATACATACAGCAAGAAGCAAGCCATGTGTCTGTGTTATCAGCATATAAGACAAAAAAAGAAACAATGATGAATAAATGGCAGAGCTTCAAAAACATGAAATATCTGTCCCATGTGTGTGCAGTTGTGTAAGATGGGAGGGAGGGGGAGGGAGGTTGAGAGAGAGCGAGAGAGTGTGAGAGAGAGCGACCCTCTGAACTCTGAAATTTTTAATGCACATGGGCCTTTGGCCACATTTCAAGGTACAGAGAGTAGAAAAGGGAGGAGGGGTATAAAATAATTTAATTCATTTATCCTTTTATTTCAAGGATAATGGAATAATCACTTGTGTGTTTTTTTTTAAGTCCAGTCCCAAATTTTGTCATCCGTTCCCACAGGCACACAATGGCCTACTCTTATGAAAAGCAGAACAGGTTTTAATATGTGCACAAGATGTTCTACATGCGTTTGCACACAGGGCCTTGGTTTATAGTCTCATCCAAAGGGTGAGACAGACACAGGCAGACATAAAGACAACTGGTAGAGAGAAAGAAGTTTTAAACCTTGTTTTTAGAGCTGCTATCTATTGTTAAAAAAATAAAAATACTTAACAGTCCTTGGTAGAATAATCCTGTTGGTGAGTCATTTGTTTTTCTTTTGGTTTCTTGTGTTTTTGGTCGATTTTTAACTGTTTTTTTTGGTTTGTTTTGTGTGTGCATGCGTTGCATGCGTGCGTGCATGCGCGCACGTGCGTGTGTGTGTACACCATTTGTGAATATGCAAGCGTGAGTGTGCATGAGTGTGTTGTGCATGCAAGTTTGTGAATGATTACACACCTAATGTTCAAGCAAACACTTCTTGTACCACCAGTTGTGAGCAATCTATCTTCATGATGTGACAAACATCAAGACTCACTCTTTTCTTTTATGTGAATTGCTGTTAAGTTTTCCTGTGTGATGAATAAACAAGCAAGCTTTCCAACAAACAGTAATTTCTCTCATAACAAACAAGACACTTTCTCATATAAAAAACAGTACAAAATTTTTTTTCATGACAAGTCATATTTTTGCTTTCAATTTTTTTTTACAAGAAAGACCATTCCCCCATCACACCCCCCCCCCCCCCCTTCTCCCCCCAATACCAACCCCCCCCCCCCCTTCCCTCCCCCAAACTCAAAACCAAATAGTATACAGTCTCAACTGGAAAGTACAATCTTTCAAAACACTGATTACATGGCGCGTGATGATTCTAACATGACAAAAAAGCAAAGAAACTTTTTTGCATTATCAGCACAAGCAATTTTTCAACTGTCAAATATAGTGAGCAATATCTCTCACATGATAAATAGCAAATTATTTTCCAATTGTGACAAATACCAAGCAATCTTTGTCATGCAAAAAACAGCAAGAACAAAGTTAATAATATGCAACTGAAGTGAAAAACATACCAAAAACTGGAAAAAAACTTTTTTTGGTGCACTTAAAAGAGAAAATAGAAAAGAACAACCACCCCCACCCCCCAAACAAAAATGGTGCTCCATGATCTTCATATAACTGAAGCCCATAAACAAATATCTACAAAAAAAACCAAAAAAACACCCAAAAATGTAGGGAAACCTCCCATGACTGCTTCAAAGAAAAATAAATACAAAATAACCGCCCCCCCCCCCTCCCCTTTCAAAACAATAGAATCCTGGCAAGCAATTTTCAAATGTGACAAATAGCAAGTAATCCCTCACATAACAGGCAGGCAGCAGTTTTTTCTTTCTCATCTGTAGTCAATATGATAAGGATCCCATTTCTGACAAACAGCAAATAATACTTCTGATATGAGACAATAATTGATCTTTCTCATTATATCAACACTATGGAATGTTCCACACATAAGTGATCTTTCCACATCACCAACAGTAAGCAACCTTTTTCACATAGCAAACGAAATATTTCTCACTTCAAACACAGCAAGCAGAGATTTTTTTTCACATAACAGCAATTTTTCTTAAACCATAAACATGCAGGAATCTTTCTACCAAAAAAACGCGCATCTTTTTCACATGACTAATGCAGACGATAAGCACTCTCTCATATAAACTATAGGCAATTTTTCTTTTATGCATCTGCATAAAAACGGGGTTACATCAGCATTACAACACAGCTTTTCTGGGACTTGTAACAAAAGTTTTGAACTGGAATTGGATACTGGCAGGTCAGGCCCAATTTTTTTTGACAGGAGAGCTTGGAAGGGAATTCCAAATGAGGGGAATAAGAACACTGAAAGTTGGTTTTATAGATATTATATGATCAGCAGCCCCCACTTGCCTGATTAAACCCCAAGATTGGAATGAAAGCTTGCTATATGGTCACTAACTTTACATGAATCAAGATACATTTTCCAAATTAAAAGTTTCTTTTTACATAGATTTCTACACAAAATATCAAGATTGCTATAAAAATCAATCCCCCCCCAACTTTCCACTCCTATAATAATGAATTATACATCCGTCCCCGTCCCCCCCCCCCTCCCCCTTCTCTTTAATCCTAAGACCAATTTTATACAATGCATAAAAAAATGACATCTTTTGGACGATAATCATACAATGAATTTTTCTTGTCAACCTGCACTCACTCAACACATGTTCAATAAACTATGGCACTAAGAACTGTCCCTGCCAAAATGTTCACGAAAAACCCATTCTTACAGGCAAATGCATATAACAGAAACAAAGCTGCCATGATTTATTGTGATGCACTCCCTCCTTTCAAAGCAGCCAAAGTTTCATCCAAAACCAAATTGCCATGACTAAAATAATGTTTGAAATGTAACTCGTACAATACAAATAATATCATATAAACCAAACCAAAACAAAATGTTATAATACAGATTAGTACAAAAACAAAGTACAACAAAACAAAATAAAACATATCAAAAGAGAACAGGGCTTAAAATATATAATCTGATTAACAATGAAAAACAATGACATATCAATACAATCATAACTAAAGTGTGGAAGCCTTCTTGGAGTAAAAACAGCCTACAGCTTCAACAAAAATTTTCAGGCAAAATGGTATAACTCAAACCTCTTCTGAGACAAATCTTCAGGCAAAATGGTATAACTCAAGTCTCTTATACAAATATTAAGGCTAAGTGGTATGACTCCAAGCCTTTTCACAGATACACCTCTGTGAGTGATACAACTCTAGTCTTCACAGACAAATCTTCAAACAAATGGTGCAACTCCCAATATCTTCAGACAAATCTTTAAGCAACGTGCAAAAACTCGAACCTCCTTAGAGACAATCTTCAGTTAAAGTGGTATAATTCATAATCTCCTCACACACAGTCTTCAGGCAAAATGGTACAACTCGCATCTCTTCAAGACAATCCACAGCAAACAATATAACTTAAATCTCTTCAAAATCTTCAGAAAAAAAGGTATAACTCCAGTCTCTCTCCACAAACAAAACCTCAGGCAAAATAGAATAACTCAAGTCTCTACTCCACAGACAAACTACAATCAGTCACCGAGCAAGTCATGATACAAATGTGAGCAAATCACCGAAGTAAATAGCACAGCACTGAATGGAATCCCAACATTACGCTAGCTGTGAAAACACAGTGTGCAGTTGACATTTCTTATTATGGCAGGTCATATCAGTAAGGTCATCTCCTTTCTGGGTCCGTCTTTTTGTGTGGTTTTGATAGAAAAAGATGGCCACAGGGAGGAAGAGCTTCTGCAATGGTCAGCTGTGGGAAAAGTTGTCTGCTGTACTGTATCTCACAGATTGAGCAGTAATAAGATGCGAGGCTGACAGGGGACAAAAATTGCTTTTCAATACATATCACGCTGTTACATGTCAAGTTGCCAGGGGATGCAGAAAAAGAAAAAGATGTGACTAGTAGGTCAGTGGTCTTGAGGTAGCACATCAGTAAAAAAAATAAAATAAAATAAAATAAAATAAAAATGTAGGTTCAATTCCTATCTGAACCTGAACTTCTCCTCCATCCTCTAGACCATGAGATGGTCTGGGTGCTAGTGTCTTCGATGAGGCGGTAAACTTGGTTTTATGTGCAACAAACATTTAGTACATGTAAAGGAAACCATGGCAACAAGACAGATCTCCGATGGCTAAGTTCTAAGAAAAGAAAACTCTTACAGGAAAACAAATATCTATACAGACATGACAGTTCTGTTTGAAATATGGGTGGTCCAGTTCTTGTAGAAACAGTCTTCCCCAAAAAAGAGAAACCCAAATTTCATGCAGAAAAAATGTTACTGCAACTGAAAATGGTCCA
Organism: Stramonita haemastoma; assembly: GCA_030674155.1. Lineage (NCBI taxonomy): Eukaryota > Metazoa > Mollusca > Gastropoda > Neogastropoda > Muricidae > Stramonita > Stramonita haemastoma. The sequence goes on from CM060318.1 coordinate 42,390,038, forward strand.
CAATACAATACTATAATGCACAGTACACAGGTTTGTCAGTAGTAAGGTGCATACCTGAAGGGGAAAAAAACAACAACCTTTTTCAGTAAATCAATCACATTGTCACATTTGCTATCTATATCACTGACGTGACCTGCCGCAGAGAAAAGATCTAACCCACTGTGTGTCTCTTGGTCGATGGTGGTCCCTATCTGTCGGTCTGTCCCTTCACTTGTTCACTGGTCTGGCAACTCAACCACGATTCCAGCCAAGCGATCTTCCACTTTGGCTTTCTCCTTTTTGGCTTTTGGCTTCTCACTGCCACCTGAAACAAAAAGCAACAGTGTCAGGAGTAGATCTAGAAGCAGCAAGGAAGTGGAGAAGAGGTCCAGAGCGCCTGGACCCCCCCCCCCCCTCACTCCCTCCTCCCTCTACAACCCTTTCCACCTTGTTCTTCCCATTGCTGCTGCTGCTGCTATGCCTGTGCAGGTAGCGAATGAATATGCACCTGGCTATCCTCCTGAAGAAAACTCTGCCACTTCAAAATAAACATATACTGCAGACAGGCTCTAAGAAGCTAGCACCCCCCCTCCCTTCCTTTCCATCCCTTTACAACCCTAAGGCATGTCTCTCCCCTACTGCCCCTGGTCTCTAAGATTTGTCTTATCTCCTATTCAAGGTCATTTTATCCCTTTCTCCTGGGGGCTTTCTCTACCACCTCCCCCCCCCCCTCCCCCCGCCTTTTTCTGAAAAAAACCCAAACCCTCAAAAACCTTTCCCCTGTCTTTCAATGGCTTTTTGCATTAAAAAGAAATGTTTACTCTTCAGGTTAATTTCATCAAGCCATAGGTAGCCCCTAAACCCCGATTTCAATTAGGCACTCCCCTTATCTCATTGTTTGATTCACATCTTACATGACAGGCAATACGAGCATTCCTTTTGTAGGAATGGGATTCTTTTTTATCTACTCAAATCATGTTTTGGCCCAGGTCAAAGGCTGTGTCAGTTATTGATGTCCGACTAATTGCCAAGGCCTACACTAAAATGTTATGTTGTAAAATGTGTTGAGATGGCCTTCAGCCATGACAAGCTCTTAACAGGCTCTCTTCTCTGAAGGAGAAAAAATCCTCTGAAGTTGGGAGTATGGCTGCCTAAATGGCAAGGTACTTTGAAAACAGTCATACACGCAAACTTATCTGGTGCGCAATTTCAATCTCAAAGTGATTCCCAGGTGGGATGAGCGAGTCGAGAGTGTACATACTGGGTCACCCCCAGACCGTAAAACTGGGGAACGCACAACAACAAACAACTCATGTTTATAGGCCCCAATATCACTCAGGCCATTTGTCCAATAACAATGAGTCCAAAGAAAACAAACAAATAAACAAACAAACCCCACACACCTTCAGCTGAGGATGCATGCAGTGGGTTCTCTGTCAGATATTTGGTGACGTTCTCTGCTTCCCTCTTCAGCCATCGGGCGTTGAGTCGGATCTGTTCACAGGACTGCTGCACCGCTCTCTCTGCCGAGGGGGCTGGGTGCTTCTTGAAGAATTCCTGTGGTAAAGAGAAACGAAGGAAGACAGGAAAGAAAACGGTGAAGAAGAGATCAAATGAGTGAACTGCAGGCTGTATAGGAGTATTTCCTGAAAGGTAGTGTTGTGTGTGAGAGAGAGAGAGAGAGTGTGTGTTGTGTGTGTGAGAGAGAGAGAGTGTGTGTCCTGTGTGTGTTGTGTGTGTGTGTGTGTGTGTGTGTGTGTGTGTGTGTGTGTGTGTGTGTGTGTGTGTGAGGGGGGGATGGTGTGTGAACGGTGAGTGAGTGAGTGAGTGAGTGAGTGAGTGAGTGAGTGAGTGAGTGAGTGATGAGTGAGTGGTTATGTGAGTGAGTTTGGTGAGTGGTGAGTGAGTGATGTGAGTGATGTAGGAGTGAGTGAGGGGGTGAGTGTGAGTGAGTGATGTGAGTGAGTGAGTGAGTGAGTGAGTGAGTGAGTGAGTGAGTGAGTGAGTGAGTGAGTGAGTGATGTGAGTGATGTGATGTGAGTGAGTGTGGAGTGAGTGAGTGAGTGAGTGAGTGGTGTGAGTGGTGAGTGTGGTGGTGTGTGTGTTGTGTGTGTGTGTGTGTGTGGTGTGTGTGTGTGTGTGTGTGTGTTGTGGTGTGTGTGTGTGTGTGTGTGTGTGTGGTGTGTGTGTGGTGTGTGTGTGTGTGTGTGTGTGTTGTTGTGGTGTGTGTGTGGTGTGTGTGTGGTGTGTGTGTGTTGCATGTGTGTGTGTGTGTGCATGTACATATATTTATTCTTCTTTTTAGGATAATGGAATAAGCACACATTTTTTTTACATTCAGTACCCTCTGTGTATGCAGTTCTGTAAATTTTGTCCACCATCCCCACTGGCACACAATAGTCTACTCTTTTGAAAAGTGGAACAGGATTTAAAGTGTATGCATGTCGTGTGTGTGTGTGTGTGTGTGTGTGTGTGTGTGTGTGTGTGTGTGTGTGTGTGTGTGTGTGTGTGTGTGTGTGTGTGTGTGTGTGTGTGGTGTGTGTGTGGTGTGTGTGTGCGCATGCATGTGTGTTTACGCATGTTCGTGCATGTGTGCGCATGTATGCATGTGCGCACGTGCATGCATGCATGCATATGTGCACATGGGTGTGCATGAAACATTATGTGCCATGACTGGGAAAATCACTGAAAAATTATTTTAAAATTATAAAATCAAATCATTCTGGACAAATACTCAAACTGATAATCACAAGTACAATGCTCATAACATGGACAAAAGGAGAGGTGAAACACAAAATGCCTACATATACATACATGCATGTGTTCGCACATGCTACGCAAGCGCACGCACACACACACACACACACACACACACACACACACACACACACACACACACACACACAAACACACACAACTATACCTCTATTTCTGCTGCTTTTTCCTTTGACACAAAGTATTCAGTTGACGTCTGAAAAACACACACACAAAAAAAAGGTTGAAGGCAGAAGGATAATAAGCAGACCACCACACCCTACATTAACAACATCACTGAGGTCAGTGGTCTGGGAGGGCTATAAGGAGACTGTCAAACTCTTTATTTGAATGATTTTTTATGTGAAAATTGTTTTTTTCCTTTCACAAATGGCTGCATAGATACCCCGAAGAGATTAAGTCTAGAATAGGAAGCTTTGATTTTAAACACACAAAGACACACGACACAACTGTTTCATTTAACATCAGTGAGGAGCTGTTAAACTGAAGAATAACGAACACACATGCACAAACAAACTACATACAATGCACCACACAAAATCACACACACACACACACACACCACACACACACACACAGCACACACACACACACACTTTTCTTTTTTTAATTTACCTCTTAAATCAATGCCAACATTTAATTTGTACTGCCTACTCACTTTGACCAGGCGGGCCAAGAGAAGACTGGAGGAATATCGCTGGTAGAACACTTCGTACTTTTCCTTGAAGAAGGTCCAGGCCAGTTCTGCACCCTTGGCCGATCCAGCGCTAATTCGACCGATGGTGATAGGACTGTCCTGAGATTTCACTGCATCCTGCAGTCATAGAATGAACGTTACAAAGACATGTTTGCACTATACGGCACACTTAACACAACAGAGTTATGAAAACAAAAGAATAAGGCAGAATTAAAGAAGAGTTACGAAAAACAAAAGCAAATAGAAAGAGAATCATGAAAGCCAAGAAAAAAATTGGCATGACCTACATGAGGTTACTTTCAACAGTTTGACCAAAAAAAAAAAAAAATCAATGTCAAAGCTCTTCGGATCAGATTATAATCTGAGGCCCCATGTGTGAATGCATGCAAGTGGGAACAGCAGGACGAGCATGTCACAGAAGATGAGGAAGCAAAAAAAAAAGAAAGAAAAAAAGGAAAACAAACCTGCTGGAAGAGTAGGCCATTTTGTGCCTGTAGGAATGGATGAAAATTTTAAAACCCAAAAATGCACACACACAGGTGCTGTATTCAGACACCATCCCCAAAGTTTGAATGCCATTACCCAAATGGTGGTGGTAAAAAACGGTCGCATACACAAAAATCTCACTAGTGGTGAACCTCAAAGCTCTAGCTCAGAAACAAAACCAAAAAAAACCCACCCCAAAAACACAAACACCCAGAATACTCACAGACACAGCAAAGTTCAGGGCATCCTGAAGAACGGCCGGATCCTTAGAACAGCCGAAGGAACTGCGAATCCTGCCTTGCTCTTCCAGGGGACTTGGTCTCCTCATGCATCTGTCGGTCCACAATTGTTTAGACATCTCTCATTTATTATCAACTTCACCCCTCCACTGCCGCACCCATTTCATACTCACTGATCTCTTATTTTGTTGACTGACTCAATGAATGAATAAATGAATGAAGAAAAGAAAGGAAGGAACAAATGAATGAATGAATGAATGAATGATGAATGAATGAATGAATGAATGAATGAATGAATGAAAATGAATGGATGAGAATGAATGAATGAATGGATGAATGAGAGAGAGAAAACGGAGCACTGGAAATAGAAACAGAAACACAGAAGCACAAAACACTTGCAAACACACCCACCCACCCTCCCACCCAGTCACACCCACCCACACCACACACACACACACACACTAAACATATAACTACAACACACACACATGCACACACACATGCACAAACACCACACACGCACGCAAGCACGCGCCACACACACACACTAAACATATAACTACAACAACACACAAACATGCACACACGCATGCACAAACACAGCCGCGCACACACACGCATGCATGCATGCACAGACACACACACACAAAATCATACCAAAAAACTAGACAAGAGGCTATAGCAGAGTGGGTTTAGACAGTTCAATCCCATGGGTCCATTAGATCATGGGTTCAAATCTCAGGTGTCTGGTGAATTAACGGTGGGGATTTTCACAATCTTCCCAGTCAACTTCAAGTGCAGACCTGCTAGTGCCTTAATTTCCTTTGTGTATATACACGTGCAAAAAATCAAATATACACGTCAAAGATGCTGTAATTCATAGGTTTGGTGGGTTTACCGAAACTCAAAATATACCCAGCATACATCCTCGAAGTCCAAATGCAGCTACCTTCATTGTGGGCAAAAACGTCCATACGAAAAATCTTACTGTTAGTAGAGATGTCAGATCTCTAGCCAGGGAACAGGTGGCGGGGTAGAGGTGGGGGGGGAGGGGGGGGGAAATAAAAAAAACAAGGCAGCCTGTCAGGCACTGCACAGTGCATAAACCCAACATCACTTAGTCCAGAGTGCTAAATTTAGCGCGTCCCTTCCTTTTACCTAGTCCAAGTGTGGTCAGTTCCTGCTATAATTAGTACCAGCTGACCCCATCTGGGCTGGGATGAATGGAATAATTAGCAGCTGAGAGGAGCTGAAAAGTGGGGAAAAACTGACAGCTGTGACTGTTGAGACAGAGGAAGGATGTACTGACCTTCTTCAGTTGGGTGTAGTGCTCCATGGTGCCGTTTGCCATCACTGTCATGTACACCTGTCAGTTCACACACCACACTACTGCTGTACAGTCACATTTGTAATGTTGTGTGTGTGTTGTGTGTGTATGTGTGTGTGTATTGTGTGTGTGTTTTGTGTGGTGTTTGTGTGTGTGTGTGTGTGTGTGTGTGTGTGTGTGTGTGTGTGTGTGTGTGTTGTGTGTGTGTGTGTGTGTGTGTGTGTGTTGTTGTGAGAGAGAGAGAGACACTGACACAGTTTTATTGTCCATAGCAGCATTACAGCCCTGCAGACAAGGGGGAATAACAAGTTCAGATAAATTTGTGTAACATAATAACATTTTTCAAATTTTCCTCTTACTTCGCACTTACATATACTACTGCACAATCTACACACACACACACACACACACACACACACACACACACACACACACACACACACACACACACACACACGACACACACTGACACACACACACACACACCAACACACACCACACACACACACAACACACATACACACAACACACACACACACACACACACACACACACTTCATATATTTTACTGACCGCCCCACGAATGTTGCTGGGGATGGAATCTTGCCCTCATGTGACTGCTGAATGCAGCCAATGCCTTCTCCACACCGTCTTTTCCCCACACACACCCAGGAAACTGATGACCAGGCTTCGCAGTTTGGTTTCCAGGTGATCTGTGAAGAATAAGGAGACTGAGTGACCTCAGGCAGGTGATAGATATATGAACAACATGGACACTATGTGACCCCGTGTGATCTGTGAACATCTGTGACCCTGTGTGATCTGTGAACAGTCTGTGGTCCCATGTGATCTGTGAACAATCTGTGACCCCATGTGATCTGTGAACAATCTGTGACCCCATGTGATCTGTGAACAATATGCTGTGATCTTAAATCGTGTGTGATCTGTGACATCGTAATGATTGTGACCTGACATGTGATGTAAATCTGTGAGCCAATGAATTGTGACCCCAATGATCTGTGAACAATCTGTGACCCCATGTGATCTGTGAACAATCTGTGACCCCATGTGATTTGTGAACAATGTGGTCTCGTGTGATCTGTGAACGATATGTGGTCCATGTGATTTGTGAACAATATGTGGTCTCGTGTGATCTGTGAACGATATGTGATCCCATGTGATCTGTGAACAATATGATCCGTATGATCTGTGAACAATATGGAAATTATGTGATCCCATGTGATCTGTGAGCAATGTTACCCCAGGTGATCTGTGAACAATATTGAGACTTATGTGACCCCAGATCATCTGTGAACAAATAATTGAGACTCTAAAATAGTAAACCCCAGATGATCTGTGAACAACATTAAGGAGACTATGTACACATATCTCTCACCTTCATCCTTAGCCTCTTCCCAGCCAACCTGGGAGTAGATGGGCTGCAGCAGCGCCAAGACAAACTGCCGGAAGAGGGTGAAGGCTCCAGCGCTGTACTCCAGCACATGCATCATGTTGGACAGGTTGGCCAGCAGTTCCCTCCACACCGTGAAGTTCCCTTCCCCTTGGAACGCTCTGACCATGTTCAGCAGATCCACCGCCGAGACACGGCCCACCTCTCCCTGCACAGTAGGTAAACAGCCAATCTGATCAATTCCTCCCCCTAAGTCCGAATATGGCTACCTTCATGGTGGGACAAAAAAACTGGTCGCAAATACAAAATCTCACCATTGATGAACCTCAGAGAGGTCTAGGCAAGAAATAAACCCACCAAATAATAAGAAAAAAAATTCAGAAACACTGCAATCCAACAGATGACTGTTCAGCACAAGTATGGCTACTGAAGCAACCACTTTTCCAAACAAAGCTTCTCTTGAATCAGCACATGAGTAGCTATTACCAGCCTAATCTGTTTGAATATTTTCTCTGTGAGGCTCTTCAAGACAGCCCTGTCAGAACTGAGATCCTAAAACTACATTTCCCACAGTTTCCAAAATTCAGCTGTGCCTTGGGTTTGTCCTCTCGACTGTGCATCTGCACCTTCAATTTTGTTTCAATGTATGGATGTTTTATTTAGAAAGCATCTTTCATGATTCATAGTCATCTCATTACATACACTTGCTAATCTTTTTGTTAAGAACAGGTATGTTGGGGTTTTTCAGGTGTGTTGAGTGATGCAGGCATGGATGCATGGGTGTGAGCATGTGTGCAGGTAAACTTAGAAAAAAAATCCCCCAGTGAAAAGTGTGTGGCTTGTAAGATATAATAACCTCCAAAATCTACTGGGAATTGGGTTGGGTTTTAAAAAAAAACAAACAAAAACACTGGGAAGCTGACAATGTCAAAAAGACTGCAGGGAACTGTAAGTAGTTATTCCCCAAATCAGAATGCGGCTACCTTAATGGTGGGCAAAAACAGTCTTATACGCAAAAATCCCATCAAAGGTGAACCTCAAGCTCTAGCCGAGGAACTACAACTACAACAACAAAAAAAGTAGTTAAAGACACTTAGCATGATCAGTCCTGTAAAACGTCCCTCACGATCAGTCCTGTAAAACAACCCTCATGATCAGTCCTGTAAAACGTCCCTCATGATCAGTCCTGTAAAACGTCCCTCATGATCAGTCCGTTTAAAACGTCCCTCATGATCAGTCCTGTAAAACGTCCCTCAAATCAGTCCAGTAAAACGTCCCTCATGATCAGTCCTGTAAAACGTCCCTCAAATCAGTCCTGTAAAACATCCCTCATGATCAGTCCTGTAAAAGTCCCTCATAATCAGTCCTGTAAAACGTCCCTCAGATCAGTCCTGTTAAAACGTCCCTCATGATCAGTCCTGTAAAATTCCCTCATGATCAGTCCTGTAAAACGTCCCACGATCAGCCCTGTAAAACGTCCCTCATGATCAGACCTGCAAAACGTCCCCATGATCAGCCTGCAAAACGTCCCTCATGAACAGTCCTGTAAAACTGATCAGTCCTGTAAAACGTCCCTCAGATCAGCCCTGTAAAACGTCCCTCATGATCAGTCCTGTAAAACGTCCCTCATGATCAGTCCTGTAAAATGATCAGTCCTGTAAAACGTCCCTCACGATCAGTCCTGTAAAACGTCCCTCACAATCAGTCCTGTAAAACGTTCCCTCATGATCAGCCCTGTAAAACGTCCCTCATGAACAGTCCTGTAAAACGTCCCTCACGATCAGTCCTGTAAAACGTCCCTCACGATCAGTCCTGTAAAACGTCCCTCACGATCAGCCTGTAAAACGTCCCTCATGATCAGTCCTGTAAAAGTCCCTCATGATCGTCCTGTCAAACGTCCCTCATGATCAGTCCTGTAAAAACGTCCCTTCAGCTCCATCCACCAACTGACCAGAGCGAAGAGATCCTGATGATGCCCAAGCGGTCAGTGGCCCCTATCCTCTGCTCCTGAAGACAGGGGATCAGCCTGGACAGCATCTCAGAGCTGTACTGTACCCGGTACACCCCCTTCGTGCCTGCATTCACCTGTCCACACACACACACACACACACACACACACACACACACACACACACACACACAAACACACACAAACACACACACCACACACACACACACACACACACACACACACACACACACACACACACACACACACACACACACAGGGGTTGCTTCGTTTTGTCACATGCTGACAGGTATTCTACTAGCTACATGGTGTTGACTGGATGTGGAGACTGGATGTGAAATTTTTTTTTTTTTAAAAAGACAAGTGATTTTTTTTTAGCATTCTTGAAAAAACTTTGATTTGAATTGTGAAGTGCTATGTTTGCCACATTGAGTAGTGTAGTAGTACTACTCCGTGCCACTCTTGTCTTCCACTGGTGGATCGGTGGTCCAGAGTTAACGTACAACACACCTGCCTAGAAAGCAAAAAGTCTGAGTTCAAAGCGTGTGGTGGTTTGATCCCTGTTTGGACCAGAAATATCTTCCCCTATCCACTAGACCTTGAGTGGTGGTTTGGTGCTAGTCCTTCGGATGAGATGGAAAGCCAAGGTCCCCTGTTTTACACTTAATTATTTAACACACGTAACACACCCCCCCAGCAATAAGGGAGTTGACCCTGGCAAAATTCTGTCGAAAAAGCCACTCTGATAGGGAAACGAATACCACTGAGGCACCTGTTGAAGGGGTTTTCCCCCTGGAGTTAACATCAGTGATGACTCCACTCCACCAAAGTCCTTTGGATGAGACTGCAAACAGAGGTCTTGTGTGCCAATGCACGCAAATCATCTTGCAAACACATTTAAACCTCTTCAACTTTTTGGGAGAGTATGCTGTTGTGTGCCAGTAGGAATGAAGACAAAATCTACAAAACTGCATGCATACGGGGACTGACACACAGGGACTGGATGTAAAAAAAAAGTACACGAGTGCTTATTCCATTAAAAAAAGTACACGAATGCTTATTCCATTAAAAAAGTACACAAGTGCTGATTCCATTATCCTTCAAATAACAAAAAAAACGTAAAGAAAAAAAACCAACCACAGTCACCTCCACACATAGCCACCCCCACACCTCCCCAACCCACCACCACACACAAGCTCATCCCCTCACCTATACTGCAAAATCCCAACCCCCCCCTCATATAACCCATCACTCTTTCACTCCACACTCAGGGTTACCACACCTTCAGCCAGTGTCCAGGAGCCATATCAAGGAAGATAGTCGTGGCTGTTCCATCAATCAGAACTTTCTTGGTCTCTCCAGACTGGGTCAGGATGCTGATGGGTACCACCCAAAGGCAAGCCGCTGCTGGACTCTGGAAAATCACCACCATGCACTGAATGAATACCATGCACTGAATGAACATAGGGGGGGGGGGGGGGGGAGGGAGGGGAAAGAGAGGAGAGTGGGGAGAGACAGGGGGAGTGAGGGTGATAGCCTAGTGGATTAGAGCACTCAGTTTTTTTCTGTGATAAATGCTTGTCCTGTGAACTGATTACTTGTATGGCTTGTAACCCACATCAATTTATCTGTTTGTGAGAAAATTCTGTTTATGCAAAGTATTGGAATTGAACTGAATTGAGCTTGCAATCTGACAATGCAGGGTTCAAGCCACTACTGAAAAAGCCCATCTGAGGGGATTTTTCCACTTGATTTAATATTAGTGCTGACTTCACTCCCTCGAAAGTTCTTTGGATGAGACTATATAAACCAAGATTCCCTGTATGAAGCATGCAGTACATCTTGTGCACACATCAAAACCTGTTCCTTCACCTTTAAGAAGAGTGAACTGTTGAGAGAGAGAGTGTGTGAGTGTGAGTGTGTGTGTGTGTGTGTGTGTGTGTGTGTATTTTTAAATACTAAGAACTGGCAACCTTTGATTCGATATACCAAGAAAGATTAAATATAAAAGGCAAAAAAATATTGTAAGCACACATACACAAGCTTACACACACACACACACACACACAACACACACACACACAACACACACACACACACACCCATGCCCCCACACACACACACAAACACACGCACGTACAATACACACATAAATGCATATATACACATGTATATATATGCACAAATGTGCACACACAAACACACACATGCACACGCACATGCCAACACACACACGTGGACACACACACACACACCCACCCACCCAATAC
>CM060318.1:42406190-42408690 GCA_030674155.1 Stramonita haemastoma
CACACACACACACACACATACAAATTTGAACGTACTACGGCAATGTACAAAAAAAGTGTGTGTGCCTGCTGCAAGCGTGCGTGTGTTGAGGTGTGGTAGTAGTATGAGATTAGGTAGGTAGTATAGGTAGGTAGGTAGTTAGGTAGGTAGGTAGGGTAGGTAGGTTAGGTAGGTAGTAGGTTAGGTAGGTTAGGTAGGTAGGTAGGTAGGTAGGTAGGTAGTGTAGGTAGGTAGGGGAGAAAGGGTTTTTATATATAAACATAGAGGTATACATGTGTAAAGATACATTCATCTCCATATGTTTCCTTATAGACATGATACAGAAGAAAATGTCAATATAAATGCAAAATAATTTTCAAATCAATGTATATATATTCCCCTGAAACAAACTACACACATATTCTAAACTGCCAGGAAAAAAAGACAAAAAGAGAAAAACGTTTTTTCCCTCTTCCCCGACACAAAAATATCACTCAACATCCGGCAATAAAACAATTTCTCACCATCTTTTCCACTCGACACTGACACTCCTACCCACCTTTGTCGCGTAAATTCCCTGTTCCGATTTTCCCTGGGGAGTGAAGACTCGAACCTGGACCCCATCCTTGTCCACACAAAGTGTTTTGTGGTAGTCACCGACCGCGAAGGCCACTAGGTACGTGGGCATGAGAGGTGTGGTTTCAAATTCCACCACTTTCATGTTCTTCAAAGTGGCGTGGGGCTTTCCGACTTCACTGGCTGTCATTGAAAAAAGGGATGAATGAATGAATGAATATAATTTGAATAAAGTAAATGAAATGAATAACATTGTTATCAACTATGAAGGTAACTTACACACAATACACGCATACACATACATGCAACACGACACGCACTCACTCACATGGAGTGCACACTCTCAGAACACAAACATTAAAGGCAATTTTTAGCATTTCACACTACTGTGAGAAAAAAATCTAGAAATCAACACACACAACAAAAAATCAAATAAATCGATATGATACAGTAATAACATATTCAAGAGAAAACTTATCTGACTCTGCTAATGGAAATATCCTTTCTCCTTACCCACACCAACAATCCCCCATCCCCAACCAAAGTGAAAATCAGTACCGTCTTGAAACCATTCTTTATCAACTACTAGCTCCACCTGGGAGCTAGTTTAAGGAGCAGAAACCTGGGAGCCCTACCCACCCAATCCGATCCAATCCAATCATGTTTAATAGCCCCACCGACCACAAAGCCCAACCCACCCAACCCAACCCAACCCCACCCACCCCGTACCATGTTTGACAGGGCCACCCTGTCAGAGGGAACGATCAGCGTCACATCAAAGGTGGCTCGTATGGCCGGCTCATCAAAGCAGGGAAAGGCCCACCGAGCTCCTGTTGCCTCAAAATGGGTAAGCGCTCCATTGCGTTTCGTTCCGTCTGGCAGTACGTGTTTTGTGATGTAGAACCCTCGCAACACATCGTTCAGTACGGCCGAGAACTTCAACACGAGTTTGTAGGTGCCAGGCTGAAAGAGAGAAGACGTATGGAATATGACAATGGTGTGCTAAAAAAAAAAAAAAAGCTTAAAAAAAGAAATGACAACGTGGTAAATTAAGTTTTCTATTCTAGATGCTGTTCCCAATATATGTGTTTACAAGGCATCTTATTGTGGAGTCTACTTATTAACTGTTAAGCTACAGATGCGTAAGCATCCATCCACAGATTTTGTATGTGTGCACATGCATGAAGACACACACATGTACCCATGCATATAAATTCATACACTCTGACCGACTGATCACTCACTCTCTCTTTCCTCTCTATCCTCTATCTCTCCCCCCCCCCCCCCCCCCCCCCCACCCCCCACACACACACACACACAAATTGTCTAAATCACAATTTGTGAAAAGACGTTAAAAATTGGAACACAAACACACACACACACACACACACACACACACAACACACACACACACTGACAACAAAAAAAAATCCTAAACCTAGCTTAACTTCTCTGGTTAGGAATCCTAAAGTCTTGAATTGATTTCTGCATCATTTCATCCAATCAGAAATTCTAATCCAGCATCATCTTTGTAAAATTCTCCACCACCTTCTTCCCCTCTCCCCTACAAACTCCCCCCCCCCTCCCCCCCCCACCCCCTGCACTCTCACTAAAGCCCCCTTAACAGAATGGAGAAAATAAAAGACCAAATATAGTTTACCTGTACTGGATTTTTTTTTCGGTGGAACATCAGTTTCTCTTCCTTCGTTTCATATTCCACACACATCTCTTCAGTCTGGTCTCCATCTTCCGGGTTTCATACAGAGTTGCAAAATATGAAAAAAAAAGAAAAAAAAAAAGAAAAGCAAATAATGCAACGAGCAGAAAGATTAGTTTGCTTTGATGCAATCCGATACATAATAGGCAGATGCAGAAATGCAAATAGGTAATGAATGTTCAAATATTATATTCTAGAAAACAACACACACACAGACACAGACCACAC
>CM060318.1:42411190-42418690 GCA_030674155.1 Stramonita haemastoma
TTTTTGCTCCAACAAAAAAACAACTTTCTTCCTTTTACTTTCCCCCATCCAGTATTCATATATATATAGATCTCTAACAGAATATCTATAGGCATTAACCCCCCCCCCCCAACCCCCACAAAAAACAACAACAACAAACAAATGAACAAATATGAAATAACTTACATCCAGTGTAACTAGTACTTCCCAATACCTAGAGCCTAGTATAGGTATTAAGTTGAAAAACAACAACAACAACAACAACAACAACAAAAAGCAGCAAAAAAAAAAAAAACCCAAAGAGAAGAACTTACATCCAGTGTAATTGTCATTTCCCCATCACTGTGCTGTTTCTCTAGGTCAAGCTGAAGCTGCAATTTGTAATTCTGTGGCTTCACAGCAGCTGGTAGTCTTTCAAACACCATTTTTGCCACAGCTGCTGCACACACGTAACAATATCCATGGATTACATGAATCATAAAGAAATTAATATCAACCCTGCACAAATTTTTTGTAAATCTGCTTATAATTTATATGTTGTTAACGATGTGTGAGGCCGTATTTCTGCAAGCATATCTGATCAAACGTGCGCGTGTGCGCACACACACACACACACACACACACACACACATATAACAGTGACAAACAGTGACAAACACAGTGACATACACTGATACAGACAACACACACACATGACATACATGATACATGTATACATGTATACATGTACACACACACACACAAAAGTACGCACACATGCACACACACACATGCACACACACACACGTGACACAGACCAACGCACATGCACACACCCACACATATTTAGATATACACATACAGTCACACACAGTTTATTTCTTCTTTTATATCGAGGATAACAGAATAAGCAATCATGTGCTTTTTTTCATCCGGTCCCCGTGTGTATGCAGTTTTGTAAATATTGTCATCTGTTCCCACCGGCACACGATGGCCTACTCTTACGAAAAGCGGAACAGGATTTAACGTGTGCGCAAGATGTTCTGCGTGCGTTCGCACACGGGGCCTCGGTTTAAAGTCTCATCCGAAGGACTTTTGGGGAGAGTGGAGTCAGCACTGATGTTAACTCCAGGAAGAAAATTTCCTCGACCGGACTCGAACCCGGGTCTTCAAATTGCCAGTGACACAGTGACACAGTGACACACCACACACACACACACACACACACACACACACACACACACACACAATGATACACAAAACACACACACACACACACACACACACACACACACACACACACACACACATTTTAAGTAACTGTGTGATGCTGTGTGAACTTGCCTTATCGCTGAAGAAGAGTCCAATTGACAGTTTACTGTAGTGCATATGAACATGTTAGTAGCTTGTTTAGAGACAGAGACTTTAATCTCGTGCTGTTTCTTAATTTTCTAAAAAGTTCTGATTGATTGTTCAGCGTTTAGTGTTCACTTTTTGTGTTTTTGTTTCTACCATTGGTTAAAAGTTTTTACAAGGGTTTTTTTTTTTTTTTTTGTTGTTGTTGTTGTTGTTGTTGTCTAATATCACTTATGTGAATAGACATTAAACTGAAGAACAACACACACACACACTTGTTAAATTGTAAACTACTGGTTTAAGTGATCACTTTATGTGGAAAGATGTAAAAATAGAAGAGTACAGACAGGATTATAGCTCAATGGTCAGAGCATTCACTTTCCCCAAAGCTATGGTTAAGCAGCCTTGAGTGTGGCTAGCTCTTGGATGGGCGACCATTCGTGTGCCTTGGCTTCAGTACAATTCACCCAGCTGTAAATGGGTACCCACCCTCTTAAAGGATAGGAACGGTAAAGCAGTGAGGCAGAGGCGCCACCCTCAAAATGCTGGCTCATAGAGAAGCCGAGGCCTCTGACACCTTGTTCCCCAATGACTGCATAAGTTAGGGGAACACAAACCTTTTTAAAAAGTTTTACATGCCATACATGCTTGCCTTAAGCATGCACATAAGCATACACACCATACAGTGACACACACACATGCACTTAAGTTAAAATATCACTTGAGTCGTGTAAGTATAAACACACGTTCTGACATCACTAGGTCCAGTAAATAATGTGAACGAACATTAACAAAATACACTGTATACTGTATGCATGAACATAATCATGTGTGTGCACCTCTGTGTGTGTGTGTGTGTGTGTGTGTGTGTGTGTGTGTGTGTGTGTGTGTGTGTGTGTGAGAGAGAGAGAGAGAGAGAGAGAGAGAGAGAGAGAGAGAGAGAGAGAGAGAGAGAGAGAGAGAGAGAGAGAGTTGTCAGTTGTAACATTTGCACAATCACTTTTGATACTTTTCTGCCAATATCAACATCAGTCATGTGGGGGGAGGGGGGAACATTTGCACAATCATTTTCCACTCTTTTCTGCCTTTATTAACACAATCATGAATCAATCTAGCTCAATAATCATCCAAGTTTAAAACTTTTTGAATTAAGCACTCTACACACAATGTTACAATACAAAGCATCATATCCCATTTGTTTCTAACTGAATAAAAAAAAGTTCACTGTACTCGTCTTCCTAAATAAGAAATTTATCCACTGAGAAGATTGGGGTTTTTTTAAAGACCGGTGTTATACAGTTATGACTAGGCCTAGGCTACTCTCACTGAAATGCATCTGCGGAAAGTGGCCAATTAGCCTAGGTAACTTTACACTGTTGGGGCCTAAGGGGACAGAACTCGCAAGTGTTTAGATTTCAAGACATTGCCGCAATCAATAAGCGTTAATTTGTCCAAACTCTCATAATTTTCTACAGATCGAGTAACAAGAAAATTGAAAAAGCCTAGATTTATAATGTAAGCTATAGCAAACAATGCTGAAGCGTTGTGTTTCGAACTTACGTACGTAGGAAGTTGTAGCAGACAATCTCACAAGCGCAACACAGTGAATTAGTCCACGAGACATGCGCAACAGACAATTTTCAAAGAAGCACATGCGAAAAAACAGTTACCCAGTCAAAATTGTCCGGGAATTTTTTCCCCACACCATGCTACTTCCACAGGTAGATTTGCCCAGTGCACATAATCATTCTGCTACTACAGATTGCACATCACTTCTGTAATTTGAACTAAACATGCTGATTGCCAAAATGATGGGTAGGGTACTGATGCCACAGTAAAATCAAAGTAACAGAGCCACTGTAGCTCTACATTCTAGGAAAACAGATGTTGCGTGGTTGAAAGATTAATTTCGACGGACTTCCCGATTAATTCCTGACAATTCATTTACTCATTTTTATTGACCAGCTGGGCGCAGCTGCTATCTCTTCAGTTGCCATGTGTTGTGTTATACATGTGCTGAATGCATGCATATGAGAATAAGAATGGAGGTCTTTAATTGAGCATCTCTGCACAACACCTCGGGGGTCTCAAGCAGACAATGTGGCCTCTTCAAAGAGGCTGCATTGATACATTTTACCACGAAGACGAAATATAGGTCTATGCTACGGTCTATGCTATGCTTGAGTAAATCAATTTTGCTATGGGTTCTTTGGGAATTGCGCAAGGCCACACAGTCGGACATCATGCACGTTAAATAATGCCAGATACGTCTTTGAATGTTGATCACACTTGATCACAGATGTGTAGGCCTATTTTTACTTTCAGTCTGGCAGATTTGTCTGCAGGGTTTTTCAGGCTGCTCTCTCCAAGGAGAGAGCATCACACAATCAGCGCTTCCCATTATCTAAAAAGAAAACTTTCCAGTCGGCATATACATAATTATTTGTTTCCCTAGGAGAGTGGCTTCGTTCTGGAAAATTTGCTATATCTTCTGTTGCCATGTGTTGTTATATATGTGATGAAGGCATGCTTATGAATATAAGAATGGAGGTCTTTAATTGATCATCTCTGCACAACACATGGGAGGCCGCAAGCAATAGAATGTGGCCTCTTCAAAGAGGCTGCATTAGGCCTAATGCTACATTTTACCATGAAGACGAAATATAGGCCTACGCTAAGGAGGGTTTTCGACCGCCACCCAAGGAACAGAGCATCGCACAGCGAAACAAACCTCAACAAAAACCGAACCAAACAACAAAAAACCGACCTCAAATAACAACACAACACCCACCAAAAAGAGCATGGCCAAATGCATGTTTCAATATTTTGTCTTCAAGAATTCAGGTTTTTTTTTCGGCTTCATTTTTTTCTTTAAAAAATCTATAATTAAAAAGATTGTGCCCAAGTGCAGCATCCCAAAAATTTCTAACTCAAAACACCCACTAAATTTTGTTTCCCACTACACTAAAGGTATTCAACAACAACAACGTCAAAAAAATTAACTTCAAATCAATGAAACACAACGCAGAGATAATCATACATATCATCCAAAAAATTTTTTAATGAATGGATCACACACCGCGCGCGCGAAATCAACCATCACCACAACACAACAAACACAACAGCACAACAACCACCACACACACACACACCATTACAGATATTTGAACAATACGATTATTATGGGCAGCCTATTGAGGATGGTGCCCATCTCCTCTCCCTCGCTGTTTTACCTTCCCTGACCCTGAAGAGGACAGGTACCATTTGCAGCTGGGTAAACTGAGGGACTGTACTGAAGCAAAGGACGCGCATCCACTTGGTAACCATGTTCAATGCTGCTTAACCTTGTAATGGAGAAAGCGAGTGCTCTGACCACTGAGCTATCCCGTCTCCTTGTTTCCCAGTGGCTAAAAGCAGTGCTCCTAGTTCAAACTAACTGCTAAAAAGACTTACACTTCGTTTGGTACGTTAGCAGCGTTTTGTTGATTCAGCCAGAATGCTTTGTATGACACTGTTGAACCTTGTTCTCTGTGGACACACACACACCACACACACAAGGAAAGTGGATGGAGAGTGAGTGTAGCACCTTTATGGCTTATGGGTGAACGCATTGTTATCTCAAAAGCACGAGAAATTAATGTGGGTCAGAAGCAGGCATTGCTAAAAGCAATCAACAAGTAAACATAAAATGGGGCAATTCAATATCACAGGCCCAAGCAACAATTTCCCACGCTTTAATTTTTTTTCATCCGCATATTATGGATGGTCAAGCATAAAAACACGCAAGCATGGGCGAATGGTGTGTGTGTGTATGTGTGTGTGTGTGTTTTGAATCGGGTTTTTATACCAGCATATCGATGAAAAAGAAATGACACCCAAAAATCATCTAAGACGTTCGCAAAACGTTACCAATTACCTAAAAAAAATAAAAATAAAATAAAGATGCGAGAAAGGCATTTCTTATTTGTCACATATATGTATTTGCAGTATAGTTGATTATTACCAGTGACAGAATTTGCGTATTAAATTTTTTATTCTTAAATACGTTACTTAGAGTTTCATACTATCAATATAAAGATCTGTTATATATCATATCTGTATTTGCAGTGAAGTCTGATTTATCATCAATAATAGTAAATGGTAAAGGTGTCCCATAACCTACGTGGTCTAGGGCAGCGAGGCGTCAATGGACGTCACTTCTCTAGGGGCTAGCATATTGAGGGCGGCGCCCATCTCCTTTCCCTCGCTGCTTTACCTTCTCATGACCCTCAAGAGGGCAGGTATCCATTTACAGCTGGGTGAATTGGGGGACTGTACTGAAGCCAAGGTGCGCAGATGGTCACCCATCCAACTGGTAACTACACTCGATGCTGCTTAACCTTGTAATGGGGAAAGTGAGTACTCTGACCACTGAGTTATCCTATGACAGTATCTAGTATAGTATATCAATATATATATATATATATATATATATATATATATATATATATATATATATATATATATATATATATATATAATATATATAAAAAAAATGCCTAGGTACGTTGTGATATACAAAATCATATCATATATATATGATATATATATATATCCAATGACAGTACCTAGGCATTTTTATTCATTAATCTGTAGACTTGTATACCATAAATAAAGATCTGGTACAGCTCTGATTTTTGTGCAAGTCAGTTAGCATTTCTGCAGTCTTTTTAACACTCAAGTCCCCCCCCCAAAAAAAAAAAAAAAAAAAAAAACAGGAGAAAACGACTTTTTCAGAATACATAAGATGAGAGGTGGATAGATCTACAAGAGCAGAATCATCAGAATATTTGATCAATGGTGTAATATCAGATCCAGTGCAGCATCAGTATGTTATAGAGTGAAAAGGATAGGAGACATACAGTACAATGCATGAGGAGAGCCTGTGGACGGTTTACTTTTCAGCTGATATTGCTTTTTTTTTCTCAATCGGACACACTGTGTTCGATTCACCAGAAAGTTCCAACCCAAAGGATGAGCCGGGGACAGACATTCACTGAAAATAATTGGAGTGCGAAGAGATGAAGCTGGACGATATTGGAAGCAGAAGAAAAGTCAATAAGAAGTATGCGAACAAAAGAGCCAGGGTTTCCAGCGAGAGTAAGTATTGTGCAACAAGGTGAGAGTAGCATCATTTACACTCCTCTTTGCTTTACATGCAAATTGGAAAGGATCTAGGTGGGTGGAAGTGCACACGAGAATGGGTGTTAGGATATTACGTTCAAAACAGTTTATAACAATTGGGGTGAGAGCAAAAGGCCTGTAATCATTTAGATACTTTGGATGGTTGTTTCTGGGAACAGGACAAATGATTAACTTCTATCGGAGGCTGGGTATACGACGTTTTCAAAGATAAAGAAAGGAAAACACTGAAAACATAACACAACTGCTCAGCACACACCTTCAACAATCGTCCACCAACACCATCCACACCCTCAGCTTTCTTCACACGCAATCTCCCAAGCACAAAACTGACATCTTTAGCATTAACAGTTAACTTTACAGTACTTAGATTAGTACCACATGTTTGCTTTTGTATATTAGACATAACACACTTGAACTTATGGCCAAGATGAGAATGGTGTCGAATATAGTCGATATATTCGTAGTGTGAGCAAACATACATTATTATGAACAATTCTGGATCTCTCTCTCTCTCTCTCTCTCTCCTCTCTCTCTCTCTCTCTCTCTCTCTCTCTCTCTCTCTTCATTTTAGGGTCGTTGGGTAGCCTATCATTCGAAGTGGAGAGGCATTAACATTGAAGACTCACGCATAGGCTAATGGTGCCGGCACGGCTAAGCGCAATAAGCATTGGCTACAGGTTTCATATATTATTTTACAGCTGTCTGCGGTATTCCACCACGCGTGCTGTAGAATATGTAGGCTTATAGTATCTTTAGTCTTGCAGTTAGTCAGCCTGGTAGGCTTACTTTAGCTTTAAGCAGTCACTCACGTATAATCATGTCACTAGTCCATGTAAAACGTTTCAAACCATCTCTTGCTTCGGTGATCGTGCATGGTTTTGGCTTTAAAAGACACGCGCGCGAGCGCGAGCGCGCGTGCGTGTGCGCACATACACACGCATGCTCCTGCGCGCGCAGTCACGTAACACACACACACACACACACAACACACACACACACACA
>CM060318.1:42443690-42458690 GCA_030674155.1 Stramonita haemastoma
GGCTGCCTAAGTTGACGTAGCCTATACAGCACTTGATGCATACAAGGGCATGCATACAGAGGGCAACCGAGTTTTTAACTACTGAGGGTCAGAAAGTTTTGGGTCATGGTTCCAAACTTTGTGGCGCCTTGTTGATGGAATTAGAAATGTGTGTGTGTGTGTGTGTGTGTGTGTGTGTGTGTGTGTGTGTGTGTGTGTGTGTGTGTGCGTGCGTGCGTGCGTACGTGCGTACGTGCGTGCGTGCGCGCACGCACTTCTGTCTGTGTACTTGAAAGTTTTGAGAGTAGTAGTAGTAGTAGTAGTAGTAGTAGTAGTAGTAGTAGTAGTAGTAGTGATGTAGTAGTAGTAGTATGTGTGGAAGGAGAGGAGAGAGGAAAGAGTAGACCATTGTGTGCCGGTGGGAATGGATGACAAGACTGACAAAACTGCATACACATGGTGACTGGATGCAAAAAAACCAAACTCGAGTGACTTATTCCATTATCCTCGAAATAAAAGAATAAGTAAATTAAATAAAATAAAAAACACACACACACACACACACACACACACACACACACACACACACACACACACACACACACACACACACACACACAATCCAAGGCTGATTAAGCAGATTAAATCATCCTACTTGTGTATAAACTGTCCTCGCTCCCCCCCCCCCCCCCCCCACCTCCCTTTTCCGGAAAAAACACATATAAACTTACGACGAAGTGAAGTCAAACATGAGAAGCTAAAAGATCAGAACTAATCAAGTGTATGTGAACGGCCCTGTGGCTTTTGGTGACTTCAAAGAATGGAAACCACACTGTGTTTTGAGAGAGGGTTCAAAGGGTTGGGAAATGGTTTTGAACCGTAATCCCCCAACGTAGCGGGGTTCAAAAAGAGGCGACCACGCCAAAAGGAAAACCTCACCATTGGAAACATTTGGGACTCATAGTCAAGAAAGAAGAAGAAAAAGAATTGCAAAGAAGAAGAAGAAGAAGAAGAAGAAGAAGAAGAAGAAGAAGAAGATGATGATGATGATGATGATGATGGTGATGGTGATGATGATGAATGATGATGAGAAGAATTGCAAAGAAGAAGAATTGCGAAGAATACAAGAACTACGAAGAAGAATACGAAGAATTGCGAAGAAGAAAAGAAGAATCGCGAAGAAGAAGAAGAAGAATTGCGAAGAAGAAGAATTGCGAAGAAAAGAAGAAAGAAGAAGAAGAAGAAGAAGAAGAAGAAAGAAGAAGAAGAAGAAGAAGAAGAAGAAGAAGAATCGCGAAGAAGAAGAAGAGAAGAAGAAGAATCGCGAAGAAGAAGAAGAAGAAGAAGAAGAAGAGAAGAAGAAGAAGAAGAAGAAGAAAGAAGAAGAAGAAGAAGAAGAAGAACGAAGAAGAAGAAAAGAAGAGAAGAAGAAGAAGAAGAAGAGAGAAGAAGAAGAAGAAGAATTGGAAGAAGAAGAAGAATGCGAAGAAGAAGAAGAAGAAGAAGAGAAGAAGAGAAGAATGCGAAGAAGAAAGAGAAGAAGAAGAAGAAGAAGAGAAGAAGAAAAGAAGAAGAAAGAAGAAGAAGAAAGAAGAACAAGCAAAAGAAGCGAAGAAAAATAGCAAAGAAATGAAAAGAAGAAGAAGAAAAGAAGAACTCTAAGGTCAGAGTTGTCTGTCCTTTCCACTTCGCCTTACTTCTCCTTAGATGGTTCCAGGTCACTTGGGCACTGCACTGTGTCAGTACACGGGATGGTATGGTGGATCGGTGGTCTAGAGATAACGCACCTGCCTAGAAAGCCCAAACTCCGGGTTTCGAAGTTTGTGGTGGTTTGATCCCCATTTGGGCCAGAAACTTTTACCCTATCCACTAGACCAAGAGTGGTGATCTGGTGCTATAGGCTAGTCTTTCAGATGAGACGATATATCCAGGTCCTGTGTGTTACACAGAATTATTTAGCACCTTGTAAAAGAACCCACAGCAGCTAGGGAGTTGTCCCCAGGCAAAATTCTGTAGAAAAGGCCATTCTGATAGGGAAACATACAGTTGCTAACAGTAAATGAAAATAAAAATAAGGGGCGGTGCTGCTTTTATGACGACGCCCTCTCCCCGCGGGGCGAGAGCAGCCCGAATTCAAGATGAGAAATTTGCCGTGACCTAAAGGGGTGTGGACTAGAATACAATACAATGCAACACACCAGAGTCCTCCATAAATGTCGGCTGTGTGCCAAAGCTGGGTCTCTGTCAATAGCATTCACGTCCAATCTTCTCTGTTTTAGGGCCACTGTTTGTCTGATCCACCCGCCCTCAACACGTTCTTGACTGATAGCTTTAGGGAGACCGTGGGATTTTGCTACGTGGCCAAGACAGCCTAGTTTTCTTTGCTGAGCTGAAATCAGCAGATTGTTGTTGTTGTTGTGATTGAATTTACATCCCAGCGGAAATTTCTCATTTAAACAGTCTTGCCACCATCCTTATTACTCCTGTTATGTAACATGCTACGCCTTATAGATTAATGTAGACAAAATACAATGTACTGGTCTATCTTTGGAATAAAGCGATAGTAACTCTGGGGTGCTTATGCGCCTGTAACGGCAAAGTTTTATGAAAAAGTCACCCCACCTCCATCCGAAAAACCACCACCAACAAAAATAACAAACATACAAGGCCCTCCCAAAACAACCAAAAAGCAGACAAAAAAAAAAAACCGCAAAAAAAACCCACATACGCACACAAAAACGAAAAAAAAAAAAAGTAACGATACTGCCACGAAAGAATTTTTCCAGCAATGTGTGAATACCATCTTGCAATGAGAATAGTTTTATCAGTATGTATATTTTAACCGTTAAGGATGGAGATTGCTGTTAGCGACACAACACTGGCTGGGTGAGACGATGTGGTTTTGATGATAGAGGGAACCAGTTCCAACTGGTGGGCTATTATCTGTGTGCGTTTCTCTCTGTCTCTCTGTCTCTCTGTCTCTCTCTCTCTCTCTCTCTCTCTCTCTCTCTCTCTCTCTCTCTCTCTCTCTCTCTCTCTCTCTCTCTCTCTCTCTCTCTCTCTAACGAGTGTTAACTTCAAATAATATGTCCGAGATGATATCTTTAGCAATATATGTAACACAGGCTCTAGAAAAACGCAAGCAGACTTTGAACCAAACAGATTCTATAAGTATTAACTAAAAATATTTGTTGATATTTGTCTGGATTTCGAGTTATTATTCATGTCTTTTTTCTGTCCATCCATTATTAACATGACATTTATAATTAGCCCCCTTTGACTGATGGGCTTGTAGCTTTTGTCAAATAAAATTCGTTCATTCGTTCATTCGTTCATTCATTCGTTCATTGTTCATTCATTCATTAATTTCTATCTCTCTCTCTCTCTCTCTCTCTCTCTCTCTCTCTCTCTCTCTCTCTCTCTCTCTCTCTCTCTCTCTCTCTCTCTCTCTCTCTCTCTCTCTCTCTCATCAATTACATTTCAGAGTTCAGAGTTCTCTCTCTCTCTTAGAAAAAAGTTAGAAGTCTGAAGTATGTGTCTCGGTCTCTGTGTCTGCCTCTGTGTGTCTGTCTGTCTCTCTGTGTACTTTTAAATCATAGGTTGAACTTATGTTGTTGTTGTTTTATCTTTATTGTTATTTTTTAAATTTTTGTTTTGCATTGGTAGTCCTTAATCAGGGCAAAGTCCGGATGAAAAAAAGTTTGTAAATGCTTATCTGTAACCCTTTGAAAATAATAATCCTCTCTCTCTCTCTCTCTCTCTCTCTCTCTCTCTCTCTCTCTCTCTCTCTCTCTCTCTCTCTCTCTCTCTCTCTCTCTCTCTCTCTCTCTCTCTCTCTCTCTCATTGATTTAAACATGATGTACTCAGTATACACATACACATAAACATATATCAGCAAACATCATACAGCAGGGGAAAGGCATAAGCTATACAATTTATTTTGATCCCCCCCCCCCCCCCGACCAATCTACACAACCACACAATCATTGTTGTAAAGACACTGTGATGGGAAGAACTGACAGTAATTATAGACACTATTATTGTTCATGTTTGCTAAATCCATCAGAACCATGGTATGGAATCTCCCCATGTCATGTAGATCATTTGGGGTATGATGAATAATACTGTTAATTAATGATATGTTTTGTGCTCATCTCTCATCCCCCCTGTCCCCTTGTGATGGGCGAAATCACAATAACACTTCAATGTCGTTGTTTTTCTCTTCTGTCTCTGTCTGTCTGTCTTGGTCTGTCTGTCTGTCTGTTTCTCTGTCTCTGTCTCTGTCTGTCTGTCTGTCTGTCTGTCTGTTGTCTGTCTTGCGTCTGTCTGTCTGTTCTCTGTCTGTGTCTGTGTCTGTGTCTGTGTCTGTCTGTCTGTCTGTCTGTCTGTCTGTCTTCTGTCTGTCTGTCTGTCTCTCTCTCTCTCTCTCTCTCTCTCTCTCTCTCTCTTCTCTCTCTCTTCTTCTCTCTCTCTCTCTCTCTCTCTCTCTCTCTCCTAAGGGAACAGCGACAGTTACAAAACTGCATACACACGGGGACTGGATGTAAAAAAAGCACATGAGTGCTTATTCCATTATCCTCGATATAAAAGAATAAAAATAAAATAAATAAATAAATAAGGAAGCAGCCCTTTACTTCTATAGGGTCTACCTACCAGTTGTTCTGTACATGAGCGGTGCATGTCCTGGAGTCTCTCTGTCTCTACCTAGCCATTATAAAGAACAAATCTGTGAATCAAATACACATAGCAAAAAACAACTACTACAACAAAAAACAAAACCAAACATCCCCCCACCAACACCCCCCTTGCTAGTAGCTATGTCTCTCTCATCTGTTTCGTCTTTCCCATGAAACGATTGCCGCACCCACCCCCTCCCCCTCTCCCACACCCACAAAACCCACACACACCACACACACACACACACTCACACACACACAACACACACACACACACCACACACACCACACGCACACACACACACACACTACACACACACACAACAAATTGCGCCTCAGGATTAGTAGTACTAGTAGTCCTATCCTTCTTCCATTGGAGAAAATATTGGTCGCGTGACCAGGTTTGACCTTGACCAGGGGGTGTGTTCTTGTAAACCAATGAGATTCTCCAAAAGTGCGCCAACACGCATGCCCTCACCAACACACACACACCCCCACTAGCCCATGGCTACATAATAAAAGACGAAGAAAAAGAAGAGTCAGCAAACGTTGCTCGCACACTATACTTAAAGCTAGTAGCTTAGACAAAGGCAGTAGTCAGAACGCTGCCGAACTGTCATTTGTGAAAGACCTGTCTTGTGTGTCTACATCGATTCGCTTTGGACTTGTAGCTTTATCCCTGGTGCTAGTCTTAGGCTTGCTGCCATCACATCACTGAATTCATAGAGTGTGCGACTGCATTTGTTGTTTTCTCTTTTTTTTTCTGATCGTCTTTACGCTTAAAGACAGCACCCTGGTTTCTCTGCAAATATATAAGAACGATTTTTTTTTTAATTTAGTGAGAATCAGAACAATATTTTGCGTGTAGGCTAGTTCACATATCGGTTGTTCTTGAAGTGTGTGCATCTCCTCTCGACCTTGCCAGGAAAGAGATGTCGTCTGCTACTGGTTTACGTCAAGCTTTACGATATGCGTCGTCGGTTATTCACTCTTCCACTGGTGAGTTGATGGGTTTATTACAGATAATTATGTCGGTGGTTATGATTGTAACACCGAGCAGCAGCAGCAGCAGCAGCAGCAGCACAGTAGCTACATCAAACGTAGCATTTAGTACAAGTACAGTTGTAGTAGTAAAAATAGAAGCAGCAGCAGCAGCAGCAGTAGCAGCAAGCAACATTCACAGTAGCTGAAGTATAAATATCACGGTCTTGCAGTACCAGTAGTAGTTGACGTGTGTAGCATACTTGTGGTGAAGTGTGTGCGTGTGTGTATGTATGTGTGTCGTGTGCTCGTGTGTGTGTGTGTGTGTGTGTGTGTGTGTGTGTGTGTGTGTGTGTGTGTGTGTGTGTGTGTGTGGGGTGAGATGAGAGAAGAGAGAGAGAGAGGAGAGAGAGAGAGAGAGAGAGAGAGAGAGAGAGGAAGAGAGGAGAGGAGAGAGGAAGGAGAAGGCAAGGCAAGGCAAGGCAAGGCAAGCAATTCTTTTATTCGAGGATAATAGATAAGCACCCGTGTGCTTTTTTACATCCAGTCCCCGCCCTTTTCAGGGATAACATCAAGATAAAAAATAGCCTCAACTACACAACAACAATTATAATGATCCAAAATAACAAAAATAAGGAACCATACTAAGTATCAAACAACAGGCAAGAAATAATACAGAGATACAATATTAAGGTAATGTTAAAGAGAGAGAGAGAGAGAGAGAGAGAGAGAGAGAGAGAGAGAGAGAGAGAGAGACAGAGAGAAGAGAGAGACAGAGAGAGACAAGAGAGAGAGAGAGAGAGAGTTGTCACGCTGATTTTGATGTTTACCAGGTGGCATACTGATGAGTCCAATGCATTGTCTTGAGCACGCTATAAGCTAATAGCTTGTTAATGTTATTGCTGTCAATATGTGTAGGCCTACATGTAATATTTTCTGAAGAAAAGACATATCTAAGACAGACAGACAGACAGACAGACAGACAGACAGACAGACAGACAAGCAGGCAGCAGACAGACAGAGAGAGAGAGAGAGAGAGAGAGAGAGAGAGAGAGAGAGAGAGAGAAAGAGAGAGAGAGAGAGCGAGAGGAGCTAGAGAGAGAGAGAGAGCAGCGAGGACGACTACTACTAATTATAGCAATTGCTACTACTGTTTATGGCTCTGTCTGCCTGCCTGTCTGTCTTTCTGTCTGTCTTTCTGTCTGTCTGTCTGTCTTTCTGTCTGTCCCTCTCTCAGTGATAGTCACTTGTCTTACTAAGAAAAGAGACCAGTGAAGTGACAGTCGGCAGCACTTTTGGCAGGTTATAAAGTGTCTTTGTTTGTTTGTTTGTTTGAAATCGTTTCTGTCCTTAGAACTAGTAGAGAGATTCGAATGGATTGACGATTTTTTTTAATCAAACAGAAGCCAAAGCCCTTTAGTTGAAGAGGTTCATACAAAATCCAGACACTGTTTGTGATCTTAAAACATGCTATGCATTTATCTAAATAAGCTAGAAAATGACAGACAGACAGACAGACAGACAGACAGACAGACAGACAGACAGACAGACACACACACACACACACACACACACACACACACACACACACACACACACACACACACCAGAGTCAGAAAGACAGACAGAGAGAGAGAGAGAGAGAGAGGAGAGAGGAGAAGAGAGAGAGAGAGAGAGAGAGAGAGAGGAGGAGCAGCAGCAGCAGGCAAAGACAGACCAACACATACACACACACACAACACACCGCACAGCACACACACACACACACACACACATACACACGCACACACACACACACACACACACACACACACACATTGACAGGCAGACAAACAGATAGAAGAGGGTACCTCTTTTGTAGTAGGCTAGTGGCAGTAGTAGCTATATCTGTGGTAGCCCTGCAGCAGCTGTGGTGTAAGAATGAATGGGGGGGCGGGGCTGTTCAATGAAGTGGAACCAGTAGCCTTTAGCCTAAGAGGGGAGCTTAGGCATCAGAGACCTCAGCTTCACTAGGGGCCAGTATATTGTGTGTGTTATGTATTTATTGATTTATTTATTTAGTCTTTATATCGAGGATAATGGAATAAGCACTTGTTTGCTTTTTTACATCCAGTCCCATGTGTATGCAGTTTTGTAAATCTTGTCATCTGTTCTCACCGGCACATGATGGCCTACTGTTACGTAAAGTGGGACAGGATTTAAAGTGTGGGCAAGATGTTCTGTGTGCATTCGCACACAGGACCTCGGTTTAAAGTCTCATCCAAGGACTTTTTGGGGAGTGGAGTCAGCACTGATGTTAACTCCAGAGGAAAAATCCTCCTGAGTGGGAAAAAATTGTGAGGGCAATGTTCTGACCACTAGGCTATCCCGCATGTGTGTGTGTGTGTGTGTGTGGTGTGTGTGTGTGTGTGTGTGTGTGTGTGTGTGTGTGTGTGTGTGTGTGACTGTGTCTGTGTGTGTTGTGTGTGTCTGTGTTTATGGGCCTTGGCTTTAGTACAGTTCTCCCAGTTCACTTAGCTGTAAATGAGTTCAAGCCCTCTTAAATTAAGGGTCAGGGAAGGTAAAGCAGTGAGTTAGAGGAGATGGGCACCGCCCTCAATTTGCTGGCCCCTAGAGAAACTGAGATCTCTGATGTCTGCTCCCCTACAACCACATAGGTTATGGGACACCTTTATATTTACCTATTTTACACCCAGTCTCAACTTTTGCCTAAGGGCCGACTAATGACTACTAGTTCCACTTCATTGAACAACCCCTGCCCCCCATTCATTCCTACACAACAGCTGCTATAAGGCTACTTACCAATATAGCTACTGCCACTACTACAAAAGAGGTACATACCCTCCACTATCTGTTTCTCTGCCTGTCTGTGATTCCCACGCACATGTGTGTGTGTGTGTGTGTGTGTGTGTGTGTGTGTGTGTGTGTGTGTGTGTGTGTGTGTGAGTGAGTGAGACAGAGAGAGAACAGAGAGACAGACACACACACACACACACGCACACACACAGAAAACTGGAATCACCCACAGGCAGACAAATAGATAGAGGAGCTAGTAGTGGCAGTAGCAATATTGGTAGTAGCCCTATAGCAGCTGGGGTGTAAGAATGAATGGGGGGGCGGGGTTGCTCAATGAAGTGGAACCAGTAGCCTTTAGCAGCCTTTAGGGACAAAGGTGAGACAGGGGGTAGTATAGGTAAATGTAAAGGTGTCCCATAAACTATGTGGTCATAGGGGGAGGAGGCATCACAGACCTCAGCTTTGCCAGGGGCCAGCATATTGTGGAGCAGTGCCCATTTCCTCTCCCTCACTGCTTTACCTTCCCCGACCATAAAGAGGGCAGGTACCCATTTACAGCTGGGTGAACTGGGGAGACTGTACTGAAGCCAAGGCACACAGACACAGATATACAGACATACACACACACGCACACACACACACACACACACACACACACACCACATCACATACACACACACACCACACCAACACAAATCAGTGCCACACCACACACACACACCACACACACACACACACACACACACACACACACACACACAACACACACACACAGACTCTCTCTCTCCATATATATGTATATATTATTATCATTATACATATTATATATATATATATATATATATATATATATATATATATATATATATATATATATATATATAATATGCGTGCGGTGTGTGTGTGTGCGTGCCTGTGTGCATGGGTGTAGTGTGTGCGTTTGTGTATAGCTGTCGTGATCTTGTCGAGTGTATCCAATACAAAACCACTCGACATAATCAAGTGAAGAAGAAAGAAAATCAATCCTAGGGTGTGTTTGCCACGCACGTTATCTTCCTAACAAGTAGCGATGCGAGATTCGCAGGGAAAGAAAAAGAAAGCAATATATCCCAACGCCATACATCTCGAAGATAACATTTCTCAGTAGTCGAGGCGTTTGTCTGTAACGTTGCCTTCTTTCTGTGGCTCCTGCAACATCGATTCTGAAGAGAGGATCTCCTCTCTGTCCTTCCATAATTCTTGTAGAGGAAGAAGAAGAAAGTCGCCCATGGTGTAGCAACGTGATATCTTTCCCTTTTCTTTGAGGAAACCCAAACCAAAAGTACAACTAAACATTAGACTGAAGATGTCATCCTCACGGAATATATAGCCTACGGAAGGATGCCCACATGCATGATGATCAGTGATGATGAGGATGATGTAATGATGAGGACGCTTCCTTCATAATATATCAGTGCCGCTGCTAACCTCTAAGCCAATCCGCCCCCTGTAAAATGTTTCCCAATACAAGTCTCTCGGCCGAAACATCACCTGGACCTTGTCTCTTTGCCATGACTAGTGGGCAAAGGAATAATATATATATACATATATATTATGTATGTCCTTTTATTCTTGTGAATGCTATGGGGAAATGGATGGAAGGAAAAAGCCCGAGCTCCGACAGGATTGAACTAGCGACCCCTTGTTTTAGTGTTCTGGTTGTTGTTGTTGTTTTTTGTATATATACATAGTCACGATACTGCATGACCTCTACCACCTCCGGTCAGGGTCGGGAAGAAGTAGAGAGGCTAGGTAAACAGCAGGCACGCAGGAGTTATGTATCGGTCACACCGCACTGCCAAGCGGGGAGAAGGCAGACATATATCAATTAACGCCCAGAACTGGGCCAATTGGCCTGGACAGTACATACACTATACTACTACACTACAGTCCTGTAACCAAGAGTTCGTGGTGCAGTCTTTCTTACGCTTTTATATTAATATAAGTTAACGCAGATTTCTCTGCGTAAAATTCGGGCTGGTCTCCCAGGGGATAAAGCGTCGCCACAAGAGCAGCGCTACCCATTATTTTTTTTTTCTTTTTCTGTCTGCTACTGTATTTGTTTCCCTATCAGAGTGGATTTTTTTTTACAGACTTTTGCGCTAAATAATTTTAAGTATCTTACGGGACCTCGGTTTATCGTCTCATCCAAAAGACTAGCACCCAGACCACCACTCATAGTCTATTGGATGGGGGGAAATTTTGGGGCTCAAACCACTGCACACTTCCGACCGGATTTTTTATTTATTCGTTTGTTTTATGAAAAACACAAATTATTAGTTACAGCATATATACAACAAAACGTATGTCATGTCGCAAGATCATTTCGTTTTACTTCTTTGACATGTTTCTTTGCATTATGTCCTTTTTATTTTTCACGCTCTTTTTTTGCGCGCGCGTTTGTGCGTGCGTCGTGTGTGTGGTACGTGTGTGTGTACGTGTGTGTGATGTGTGTGTCGTGTGTGTGTGTACGCGCACGCTGCGCGCGCGCGCGCGCGCGCGCGCGTGTGTGGTTTGTTGTGTGTGTGTGTGTGTGTGGTGTGTGTGTGTGTGTGTGTGTGTTGTGTGACTTTATGTAGAGAAATTGTTGCGTATTCACATGGATAGGTGCGTGCATGCGTGAGTGCGTACCTGTATGCATCCCTCTATCTCCCACCCCCACCTCACCATCACACACACACACACACACAACACACACACGCACACAAAACACACACACACACACCACACAAACACACACACACGCACACACACACAACACACAAACACGCATACACACACATGCACACACACACACACACAACATACAACAACACACACACACACCACACTCCCCCACCCCCCACCCCGACACACACACACAACAACAACAACACACACACACACACACACACACACACACACACACACACACACACACACACACACAACACAACACAACACAACACAACAAACACCCCCCACACAAACCCCCCCACACACACACACCACACAACACCACACACCCACACACACACACAAGAAATAAAAAAAAATCATTACTAACACGACTATATGATCCCGTTCTATGTTCGCCAGTTGGTGGGGGACAGAGAACATATTCGTCAGCGGCAGCAACCTCAGCCGCACGGGACCCCGCCCTGCCTGAGATAGGCAAGGAGCCGGCAGGTCCTGTCATGAAGACCTCAGTGCCTGGGCCTCGCTCAGTACAGCTGAAGAAAGAGCTGGACGAAATCCAGGTAAAGTGGGAGAGAGAGGGATGAGAGAGGGAGAAAGGGGGGGGAGGAGGGAGGGATGGAGGGAGGATGGAGAGAGGAGGGAGAGAGAGGAGGGATTGGGGAAGGGAGGGAGAGGGGGGAGAAAGGGAGAGAGAGAGGGGATAAGAGAGAGAGGGAGGAGGGGGTGAGAGGAGAGAGAGAGGGGGAGAGGGGAGAGAGGAGGAGAGAGGAGAGACAGAGAGAGAGAGAGAGAGAGAGAGAGAGAGAGTGTGTGTGTGTGTGGTGTGTGTGTGTGTGTGTGTGGTGTGTGTGTGTGTGTGTGTGTGTGTGTGTTGTGTGTGTGTGTGTGTAAACCCGAACACTTATGCATGTCATGTGTATGTTGCAGTACGTACTCGCCTACAGGCATAGCGCATGTTACACACGTGTGTATATATTTATTCTTATGTATTATCTATTTATGTATTCTTTTATTTGTCCTTTTATTTCGAGGATAATGGAATAAGCACTGCTCAAGTACTTTTGTACGTCAAGTACCCGTGTACACAGTGAAAGCCCCCCCCCCCCCCCCAACTCCCTGGGCATCCCCACGGGGGAATGCTATTTTATTTTATTTTATTTTATTTATTCTTTTATATCGAGAATAATGGAAGGATCACTCATATGCTTTTTTTTTTTTACACCCAGTCCCCATGTATATGCAGCTTTGTAAATCGTGTCCTCTCTTCCCACTAGCACACAATGGCCCTACCCTTACGAAAAGTGAAACAGGATTTAACGTATGCGCAAGATGTTCTGCGTGCGTTCGCACACGGGACCTCGGTTTATAGTCTCATCCGAAGAAGTAAGACGTTCTGTGCCAGAAATACGCCTTATTGTGCAATGGGATGCTGATTAACTTTTGCAGAACACAGACGCAGTGCATTTCTTCGTGGACTATGAGAACAGCCGGGGGAACTATGTTGCGGACGTAGATGGTAACCTTATGCTGGACCTCTTCACACAGATCGCCTCTCTACCTCTGGGTAAGAAAGAGAGAGAGGGGGGGAGTGGATGGGTGGGTGGGGGGCTGGGGGTGGGGGGAGAAGGATAGTGGTGGGGGTGGTAGGGAGGGTGGGGGTGGTGGGGGTGGCGGTGGTGATGGTGGTGTGGTGGTGGTGGTGGTGGGTGGTGGTGGTGGTGGTGGTGATGATGTGGTGGTGGTGGTGGTGGTGGTGATGATGGTTATGATTGTGGTGATGGGGGTTATGATAGTGGTGGTGGTGGTGGTGGATGATGGTGATGATGATGGTGGTGGTGGTGGTGATGTGTGGTGGTGGTGGTTTTGGTGATGGTGATGATGATGATGGCGTGGTTGTGGTGGTGATGTGATGGTGTGATGGGTGTGATGGTGATGATGGCGGTGGTGATGGTGATGATGGCGGTGGTGATGATGGCTGTGGTGATGGTGATGATGGTGGTGGTGATGGTGATGATGGCGGTGGTGGTGATGGCGGTAGTGATGGTGATGATGGCGGTGGTGATGGTGATGATGGTGGTGGTGATGGTGATGATGGCGGTGGTGATGATGGTGGTGGTGATGGTGATGATGATGGTGGCGGTGGTGATGGTGATGATGGCGTTGTGATGGTGATGATGCGGTATGGTGATGATGGCATGGTATGGTGTGATGGCGGTGGTGATGATGGGTGGTGATGATGGCGAGTGGGTTGATGATGGCGATGATGGCGGTGGTGATGATGGCGGTGGTGATGGTGATGATGGCGGTGGTGATGGTGATGATGGTGGTGATGGTGGTGGTGGTGTGTGATGATGGTGATGGTGATGGTGGCGGTGGTGGT
Source organism: Stramonita haemastoma (assembly GCA_030674155.1). Taxonomy (NCBI): domain Eukaryota; kingdom Metazoa; phylum Mollusca; class Gastropoda; order Neogastropoda; family Muricidae; genus Stramonita; species Stramonita haemastoma. Next base: position 42,457,222 of record CM060318.1, read on the forward strand.
TTTGGTGATTTGTGTGATGATGATGATGTGGCGGTGGTGATGGTGATGATGGCGGTGGTGATGATGGCGGTGTGATGATGGCGGGATGGTGATGATGGCGGTGGTGATGGTGATGATGGCGGTGATGATGGTGATGATGGCGTGTGATGGTGTATGGGGTGGTGATGATGGTGATGGTGATGATGGCGGTAGTGATGATGGCTGTGGTGATGGTGATGATGGCGGTGGTGATGATTGCTGTGGTGATGGTGATGATGGTGGTGGTGATGATGATGATGATGGCGGTAGTGATGGTGATGATGGCGGTGGTGATGGGATGATGGTGGTGGTGATGGTGATGATGGCGGTGGTGATGATGGCGGTGATGATGATGGCGGTGGTGATGATGGTGGTGGTGATGGTGATGATGGTGGTGTGGTGATGGTGATGGTGGTGATGATGGCGGTGGTGATGATGGCGGTGGTGATGGTGATGATGGTGGTGGTGATGGTGATGATGGTGGTGGTGATGGTGAGATGGTGTGGATGATGTGGGTGGTGATGGTGATGATGGCGGTGGTAGTAGTGGTGGTGGTGATTAGAACAATGAAGATGGTGGTGTTGGTTATGATGATGGTGATGGTGACAGTTGTGGTGGTGACAGTAATGATGATGATAGTGCTGAGTGTGACAACGATAACAACATGGATTGATGACGATGACACTGGTGGTAATATTGACTATAACGATGAAAATCGCGACAATGACGAAGATGACGATGAAAATGAAAAGGGCAAAAGAGAGGGAAGCAGAGGACAGGAAAAATCGAAATGAAAAAACAAAACAGATGACTGGAACACAGAAAGAAGGGACAATTACCGTATAAAATTATATTCAGGTAAAGATGTCCCATAACCTGCGTGGTCGTAGGGGAGCGAGACATTAGAGACCTCGGCTTTTCTGGGGTCCAGCATATTGAGGGTGGTGCCCATCTCCTCTCCCTCGCTGCTTTACCTTCCCTGAACCTAAAGAGGACAGGTACCAATTTACAGCTGGGTGAACTGGAGGACTGTACTGAAGCCAAGGCGCGAACGGTCACCCATCCAACTGGCAACCACTCTCGATGCTACCTAACTTTGACTTGGGGAAAGCGAGCGTTTTGACCACTTAGCTATCCCTCCCCCACATTATGATATATACTATACACGCATGCAGGAGATCTAGTAAACGCGCGAAAGATACCGTAACCAATGCCATTATTTCATGGGTTGCGAAAACACACACATACCAGCATACATTCTGTAAACTGGGGAGAGATAGGCTTTGCTCGTTCAAATTGCCAGGAGACAGCCCCTGAAAAATAAAGGCCTGTGTCCCAACTAATTACCCTAGTTGTAACTGTTTTCCCACTTGTGACTGTTAAGCAGCCTATGACCCAAGTTGCAACTATTTTTCCAACGTAGTACCCGACTTTTGACTGTTTAGTAACTG
>CM060318.1:42463690-42476190 GCA_030674155.1 Stramonita haemastoma
AGAGAGAGAGAGAGAGAGAGAGAGAGAGAGAGAGAGAGAGACAGAGACAGAGAGACAGAGAAATGCATGCATGCAAAGAAGGAAACTAGTTTCTTTCCCTGCTTCCCTTTGCCCTGGAAAGATTGAAGGATTTCATTTGATGTGTCCGTAAGCTCTGATCTCAGCAGTACCAGATGAAAGTTTTCGGGCCACTAGCTCCTCAATCTGACGCAAGGAGAAAAGTTGGCCTATACAGAGGATTAGGGAGACTGTGGAGGGTGGCTTTTGTCTTGTTTGAACTTTTATTACTGTTGTTGTTGCTGCTGTTTTTAGTGTAATGGTAGTAATGTTGTTTTTCTTGTTCTTGTTCTGTTTCTTGCTAATGTTGTTGTTCTTCTTTGTCATCGTCGCCGTCGTCGTCGTTGTTATTGTCACTGTTGTTGTTGTTTGTTGTTGCTGCCAACGTTGTTGGTGTTTGATAGAGAAATACAGGTAGAAGGGGGCTCATATGTGAACTCATTCAATCAATCAATCATTCATTCATTCATTCGTTCGTTCGTTCGTCTGTCCGTTCGTTGGTTCATTCGTTTGTTTGTTTGTTTGTTCGTTCGTTAGTTCGTCCTTTCACTCACTCACTCACTCACTCACTCACTCATTCGTTCGTTCGTTCATTCATTCATTCATTCATTCATTCATACATTCATTCATTTATTCATTCATTCATTTATTCACTCACTCACTCACTCATTCTGTGATCAGGAAGAGGATCTGATAGAGAAGTACAGACAGAAGAGGGCCCCATATGTGAACTCATTCATTCATTCATTCATTCATTCATTCATTCATTCATTCATTCATTCATTCACTCACTCACTCTGTGATCAGGTAGAGGATCTGATAGAGAAGTACAGGCAGAAGGGACACCCTGTGGCTGGCATTGTGTGTGAGCCCATTCAGGCTGAAGGGGGAGATAACCACGCCACCCCAGCCTTCTTCCAAGGACTGCAAGACATCGGTGCTAAGGTGAGCAAAAAGATTCAATCTTTTTTATATATATATACATAGACAAATCCAATACATGAATGGGTAAATAAACCAATCAATATTTGATAAGTGTATAATGCATATTTAGATATAGGTAAAGGTAAAGGTGTCTCATAACCTGTGTGGTCATAGGGGAGCGAGGCGTCAGAGACCTCAGCTTCTCTAGGGGCCAGCATATTGAGGGCGGCGCCCATCTCCTCTCCCTCGCTGCTTTACCTTCCCTGACCCTGAAGAGGGCAGGTACCCATTTACAGCTGGGTGAACTGGGGCAACTGTACTGTAGCCAAGGCGCGCAAACGGTCCCCCATCCAATTGGCAACCACACTCGACACTGCTTAACCTGGCTGGGGGAAAGTGAGCGCTTTGACCACTGAGCTATCCCGTCCCCAATGCATATTTAGATATCATTTAAATATGTGAACAAATAGTAGATAAATAAACAAAAACAGAAGACACGTAGTTGCTGCATTTTAATGGCAAAGTTCTTTCTCAAGGAGAGCAGCCTGAATTTCACTCTGAGAAGTCTGCCACGGTTATAAAGAGGTATACTGTGATTGTTGAATATGATGCGAAACGATGTAATAAGATACAATACTATACAATACAAAACAATACGATGTGATGCCATGTGATACAATGTGTCGTCTTCTCTTTAGTTTATATGTTATTACACAGTGCAACACGAAAAGACACAATACAATATTATGCAGCCCGGCAGGTGAGCACTCTTCTGCGGGCACGTGTATGTATCCACGTATGCACACGTGTACGTACGTACGCACGCGCGCGTACGCACACACACACACACACACACACACACACACACACACACACACACCACACACACACACACACACACACACACACACACGCGCGCGCGCACACACACACATACACACATACACATACACACACACACTCTTTCTCTCGGAGACAAACACACTCTCAGAGACAAACACACACATTCACACTCACCCCCTTGCACACACATACAGAGTGCCGTGGCTAAGTTATAAGTAGTCGTACATTTACTAAAAAAAAATAAAATAATCATCAGCTATTTTACCACCCTGTCCTTATTCTGTTTATTTTCCTCAACAGAACAACGCTTACCTGCTTTTGGACGAAGTTCAGACGGGGTGCGGCGCTAGCGGCAAATTCTGGGCACACGAGCACTTCCAACTGCGCGAGGCACCAGACATTGTCACCTTCGCCAAGAAAATGATGTCCGGGGGTTCTATTACAAGGAGGAGCAAAAACCTACAGAGGTACCGGGAAGAGAGGATGTTGTGGTGGTAGTGTGATGTAGTGGTGGTAATGGTGGTGGTGGTGGTAGTTGTAGTGTAGTAGTATTTAGTAGAGTAGTAGTAGTAGTAGTAGTAGTAGTAGTAGTAGTAGTAGTAGTAGTATGTGTGTGAGTGTGGTGTGTGGTGGTGGTGGTGTGGTGGTGGTGGTGGTGTGTGTGTGTGTGTGTGTGTGTGTGTGTGTGTGTGTGTGATGTGTGTGCGCGTGTGTATGTTGTGGTGGTGGTGGTGGTAGTGGCCCTACAGCTTTATTTACATTTAACTTTTTGAACAGGGTGGTAACTCTAGATTTGTCTATGTTAAAAACAAAAGCGTTATTATCACAGCTGGATGTTACCTCTGACAAAGTGGTTTCTAAACTTTCTTTCATATTGTTTCGAGGATAATGGAGCAAGCACTCATGTACTTTTTTCCATCCATATCCTGTGTGCATGCGGATTTTGTAACGTTTGCCATCCGTTCCAATCAACAGAAATGGCCTACTCTTCTGAAATGTTGCACAGGTTTTAACGTTTACACAAGATTTCTGTGTGTGTTCGCACACGGAAATCGGTTTATAGTCTCATCTAGAGGAATTTCGGGGGGAGTGGAATCGTCACTGACGCTATCTCCGATAGCGGTTAGAACTCAGACCCTTAAATCACAATCTCAGTATGCCGAGGTGTCTGTAAACAGTCACGCATGCAAACTTCTCATCCAGTGTGTCCTTATGGTCAACACAGAGATTCCTAAATTTACAGTGATGATATGAGTGAGCCAGAGTGCATATTCTGGTTAAAGTTTCAAAATGTTAAGCTGGGGAACTCCCAACAACAAGAACAACACTAGCAACGATTGGTGTGTGTGTGTGTGTGTGTGTGGTGCAGGGGTACAGAATCTACAACACGTGGATGGGAGACCCCTCTAAGCTGGTGCTTCTGGAAGAGGTGCTGAAAGTTATCCAGGAGGGAGATTTGGTCAGGGGGGTTCAGGAGAATGGCACCTACCTGCTTCAACAACTCATCTCCCTACAGGTTTGTTGGAAAGAGTGCAGGGGGGGGGGGGGGGGAGAGGAGAGGAGAGAGAGACTGGCGGCTGGTGTGTTTGTTTTGGTTCCTGGCTAGAGCTATGAGGTTCACCAATGGTAAAATTATGCCTACGTGACCATTTTTGTCCCCCTTTGCCGTATTCCAACTTCGGGAGGTTTGCTGGGTATGTTCGTGTTTCCTAACCCACTGAACACTGACATGATTTACGGGCTCGTTAACGTGCATATTTTGGTTCTTCTGCATGTGTATATACATGAAGGGAATTAAGGCACTGGTAGGCCTGCACTTAGAGTTCACCTAGAGATCGTAAAAGAAAATCTCCACACTTTATTCACCAGACACCGCCGAGATACAAACACACGACTTCATGGACCCATGGATTGAAGTCGGACGATCTTAACCACTTGACTATAGCGTTGCCCATTTTTGTTTCTGTTTTTGTTTTTGCTGTTTTTTTTTTGCCATGGTTGTTGTATCTTTTTTGTTTTGTTCTGTTTTGTTTTGTTTGTGTTTCTTTCATTGTTGTTTTCAGTGGAGGTTAATTCATTATTTTGTGGGTGAGGGAAGGGGAGGGGATTAGGGGAGAAAGAAGATGGAAAACTGTTGTTGTTCTTTCAATTTAAAGTCTATACACGCTTGGGGATATTACACTTTAAAGAAAAAGAAAAGAAAGAAAAAAAAAATCAACCAACTAAACAAACAAGAGGTGCGATAAAAAAAAGAAAACAAATAGACAACCCTACAACAAAGAATAGAAAAAAACTCACAATAAAAAATATGTGTGTGTCTGTATGTTATGTATGTATGTGTGTGTGTGTGCGTGCACTTGCGTGCGTGAGTACGTGCGTGCGTGCGTGTGTGTGCGTGTACGTGTGCGTGTGTGTGTGGTTGTGTGTGATGTGCGTGCGTGCGTGTGTGTGTGTGTCTGTGTGAGTGTGTGCATGTGTGTGTGTGTGCGTGCGTGCGTGCGTGCGTGCGTTTGTGTGCGTGTGTGTGTGTACAGAACCAGTACCCAGGCCTGATGAAAAACTCCCGAGGTCTCGGAACATTGTGTGCGGCTGACTTCCATACTGCCGACCAGAGAGACAAGGTTGTCAGCACGTTACGGAACAGAGGTGAGTGCACAGAGGTGGAGGCATGATATCATCATTATCGCCATCATCATCATCATTATCGCCATCATCAACATCATCATCATCATCATCGTCATCATCATATCATCATCATCGTCATCTCTCCCCTCTTTCTCCTCCTCCTCTTCATCTTCTTCCTGATATTGACCTTCATCCTCCTCGTCCTCCTCCTTCCCCACATCCTCCTCACCTCATCATCATAAATATCATCACCTTCTTCTCTTCTTCTTCTTCTTCTTCTTCTTCTTCTTCTTCTTCTTCTTCTTCTTCTACCATCATTATCATAATAATCATCTCTACCATCACCACTACACCATCGCTATCATTGTTGTCGCCATCATCCTCATAATCACCCACCACCACCACCATCACCACCATCATCATCATCATGATCATCATCATCACCATCATCATGATCGTCATCACCATCATCATAACTATCACCACCACCACCACCACCACCACCACCACCACCACCATCACCACCACCACACCACCATCATACCACCACCACCTACCATCATCACCACCACCACCACCAACATCATCATCACGTAACAAATTTACTATTCTTCTCAATGTTGTGTGTATGTGTGTGTGTGTGTGTGTGTGTGTGTGTTTGTGTGTGTGTGTGTGTGTGTGTGTGTGTGTGTGTGTGTGTGTGTGCTAGGAGTGAACGCAGGCACCTGCGGAACAGCCACCATGCGACTTCGGCCCAGTCTGCTCTTCACCCGCAAACACGCCGACCTCTTCCTCTCTCACCTGGAGGCCACACTCAAAGAGGTCCACTCCTCCAGGACAGCCAGCTCCTAATGGTCAGCTTCTAGTGGTCAGCTAGCTCAGAACCCACCCTGGGAAGGAAGACCTCAGCATTTGAACTGTCTGAAAAAATGTTGAGGAAAAAAAAAAAAGAGGATGTCAACCAGGAACCACAATTCTCATTGATGTGACTGCATTTGTTTATGTTGGAGGGTTTGGGTTTTTTTTTGTTCCTTTGTGGGAGCAGGGATATTTTTCTTGGTATTTTTTTTGTTGGTTTTGAGGTTTTCAGGGTAATGAAGTGTGTTTGATTGTGATGTTTGTTTCTCATTCCCTCTTCTCCTCCTCCTCCTCTTCTGTCTTTTTTTGTTTCCCCTCTCATCTTCTTTTCTTCAGGTTTTTAAAAGAACTAAGGGTAACAGATTTTTTGTTACTTTGATATCCTTTCTTCTTCTTCTTCTTCTTCTTCTTCTTCTTCTTCTTCTTCTTCTTCTTCTTCTTCTTCTCTTCTTTCTTTCTTTCTTTTTTTTTTTCGTCTTCTTCTACTTCTTACTCTTGTTCTCCTTCTTTGCTTCTTCCTTTTTCTTGTTCTTGTTCTCGTTGTTGTTGTTATTGTTGTTGATGTTGTTGTTGTTCTTCTTCTTCTTCCTCCACCTCCTCCTCCTCTACTTCTTCTTCTTCTTCTTCTTCTTCTTCTTCTTCTTCTTCTTCTTCTTCTTAACTCCCCATCTATGCTAAAGTTTTTACTCCAGTTTGGATGGCAAAGTCTGCAGTCTGTGGTAGTAGTGACCCTGCCGCTCCCCAGAGTTTTTCCTGGAGCTGTATTGTACTGAGCTGGGCCGTCTGGTGCCTCAGGGTTGTTGAAGGTAGGACAGGACTGCAGGATAATCATAATCATGAGAGGGGGGGGGGAGCGGCGGGGGGAGGGGGGGGGGGTTTGGGCACTGGTGCGCATAGGGGTACTGGTCAGTGTGGGATATTTTCAGGTGGTGGAAATGGGATAGGAGCTGGCATTTGTCCTATTCGCAGTCTAACAATGTTGACTTATGTCGCTCTTTCGAGGTTTTGTTCGAAAAATTAAAGTCCTTCGTCAGTCTCTCTACATCTCACCCCTGTCTTCTCACATCAATTGACCACCTGCTATCCATAGTGTCATACTCCCAAAAGAGAAATTAATACATGAATTCAATTACGTTCATCCCCGAAGTCGGAATGCGGCTACCTAAATGGTTTAGGGGACCCATCGCATGCGCAAAAGTCTCACCATTGGTGAACCTCATAGCTCTAGCCGAGGAACAAGAAATAAAGTAAGTTCATATTGAAAAAGAAAGGGAAGTAATGTGGACAGCATAGGTAAATAAAGTAAGTTCATAATATTGAAAAAAGAAAGGGAAGTAATGTGGACAGCATAGGTAAATAAAGTAAGTTCATATTGAAAAAAGAAAGGGAAGTAATGTGGACGGCATAGGTAAATAAAGTAAGTTCATATTGAAAAAAGAAAGGGAAGTAATGTGGACAGCATAGGTAGTAGTGGATGCTTTCCCTCTACCAAACCTCCCTTTTTCTTTCTTTTTATCAAGTGTTTTTATTTGAAAATTCGATTTCATTATCTTGAAATCGTTAGATTCTTTAGACAGAATATATATAATGCAAAAGCTGAAAAAAGTGAAAGTTTTGTATTTTACCTCTTTTTTTTTTTTGGGGGGGGGGAGTATACAGAAGAGTTGCCATGGTGAGACAGACAGAGAGAGAGAGAGAGAGAGAGGAGAGAGAGAGAGAGAGAGGGGGGGATAAGGAGATTAAAGAGAGTCAGGAGAAGAGAGAGAGAGAGAGAGAGAGAGAGAGAGATATTTTATTAGTTAAAAAAGCACAAATTACTCCTGATATACGAATGTCTTCATAAATGATGTAAGGCTTCTTTTTCTCTTCCTGTGGTGCTTTGTTTATGATGCACAGTTAGTGGAGAAAAAAATTCATGTAGAGAGAACTTTTTTTTCATATCAGGAAATAGGAATGCTGTTTTTAACCCTTTGATACACACATGCGTGTTTGGTTTGAAAACAATTGTATTTTGCCAGCTGACACTTGCAAAATTGCTATTATTGTATTGGGAGGGGTTTTGTCATAAAAAACGAACATTGCCAATTATGAATGTTATTCTAAAGTTAGTCTTCTTTTTGTCTTTCTCTCCTTCTTCATCGTCATCACCGTTTTCTTCTTCTTCTTCATTTTGTTGTTATTGTTGTTGTTGTTGTTGTTGTTCTTCTTCTTCTCTTCTTCTTCTTCTTCTTCTTCCTCTTCTTCCTCTTGTTGTTGTTGTTGTTGTTGTTGTTGTTCTTCTTCTTCTTCTTCTTCTTCTTCTTCTTCTTCTTCTTCTTCTGTCTTCTTCTTCTTCTTCTTCTGAATTCTTCCTCACAATTCTTCTTCTTAATTCTTCTTGCAATTCTTCTTTTGTCCATGTCGTCAACATTTTTCTCCTTTGTTTTCTTTTCCTTCTTTTTTTCTTCTGATTCATTGAAGATACTCCACTATCATTCAACAGAAATTTGCAGCTCAAAAACTGTCACATTTATTTTTTTTTAAACGGAAAACAAAGAGACAAGAAAATACAACACTGCCTCCCTCCCTCCCCTATGTATAACTATCAAGACTGACAATGATTGTTATAGATGTAGATTCCTTCGAAACCTTATCTGGTATTGGAGACAGAATGAAAGAGTTATTAACCCCTTGAGGACTGAACTGAAATCCTAGACAATACTACGAAAGCAGTATTAACCCTTTGGGAACTGATGAGTTTTTTTGGATGGATGGTTTGAACTCTGTGACACACACGCACAGTGAATGTCTTGTGAGAGAGGGACAGTTTAACTCGAATGTTATGTTATGTTATGTTATGTTATGTTATGTTATGTTATGTTGTTGTGTTGTGTTGTGTTGTGTTGTGTTGTGTTGTGTTGTGTTGTGTTGTGTTGTGTTAGTTGTCAATTTGAGTTCGTTTTCGTGTCTTGAATGAGTTTTTATTGTTTGTTTATGAGTTTAAGTGGTGATGGTGATGATGATGATAAGTGCTGCTGCTGCTGATAATGACGATGGTTATTATTGTTGATGGTAGTAGAAGTAATAGTAGAGTAGTAGTAGTAGTAGTAGTAGTAGTAGTAGTAGTAGTAGTAGTAGTAGTAGCGGCGGGTGTGTGGTGTGTGATGGTGGTAGTGGTAGTAAGTAGTAGTATAGTAGTAGTAGTAGTAAGTAGTAGTAGTAGTGTATAGTAGTAGTAGTAGTTATTTTCGTTGTTGTTATTGCTGTTGAAGTATAGTAGCAAAGAAATAGCTTTATCATCATCATCATCATCATCATCATCATCATCATCATCATCATTACCATTTTTTTCTTATGTAATTCGGTTTAATGAGCTTTGTTTTTATGGTTGCTATTTTCTTTGTAATGTGTTTTGCTGTTCATACCTTTATTTCTTTTTCTTTAAGGAATTCATTTTCAATTATCTTGATTAATTTTGTTTTCATATTGTTTGCATTTTCTCTGTTTCTTGTACTCAACATTCAATTTCATGATTTTATTTCGCTTTATTTGTGTTTGTGGTAGTTCACTGTATTTTAAACGTTTAGTTGTGTTTTTATTATTGGGATTTTTGGTTTTGTTTTGTTTGGTCTGTTTTGGTTTCGTTTCCTCTGTGTCTTCACTGTGTAGTTTAGCTCCTCTTTGACACGGCATTATAATTGTAAACTTGTAAATCACTCAGGTAAACACATCCTTTTATCCTCAACAATAAGCAACATATCATGGGGTCAGGAGGAAAGCCTTCAGTCTCGTAAAACTATGGAGTTGTGCTCTAGATGTTTATTCTGGTACAGGGTTGGTTGTGGCTGGCCAGTCCCACATGAGTATGACAGTCCCTATGGCAGAGGGCACAGAGGAAGTCTGATGCTGGTCTGTCTGCCAGGTCTGCATTCTCTTTGCCTCGCGTGGTGCTGCTGAGCAAGTGTCTCTTCCAACTTGGAGAGATTATAGGGTATCACTTCTTAAACTCGTTTTGTCAACATACTGATAACATTTTTAAAAAAATAAAAGATTCTTAAACTCATATGGGTTTTCCATTTACTTTTTCTCTCTAGCCCTGTCAGTGTTTTTTTTCCTGATCTCAGTCTCTTGAAGATTTTTAAACATAGCAAAGATGTATACGCACCATATTTTAATTTGCATAGCAGAACATCGTGTTTCACCAAACCACCAGCAAAAACATTCATATTCAATTTCTCTGTCCCATTGTATGTTGGCTGCAACTGGACTGCGTGTTAGACCATGTGTAGTGTTTGATTGGGTACCGGTTATTGTTTGTTTATGTACTGTGACATTCATTATGGTGTGCTTTTTTATATGCATAATATGCAGAAGAAAGGATGAATTCCAAGTTTCCATTGTGTATGGACTTTCGAGAAAATAATGAAAGTATGTGTGTGTCAGTTAATCTAGCTTAGATCATGAATTATCCAGTCATTTATGGGAAATTGTGTCCATTTTTAATGGAAAATTGTGTCCGTTTTTTATGAGAAATCGTGTCCATTTTTTATGAGAAATTGTGTTCATTTTTTATGAGAAATTGTGTCCATTTATAGGTGTCTTGTATTTTGCCAAGTTTACTTCCCTTGCTCTTTTAAGATTAGTTTTTATTTGGGTAATAGTATTTGTATGTCAGAAAAAATTATAATGTGATAATAATTGGTGATGATGATGATGCTCGAGATGAATATGGTGACGATGACGACAACGACACTGATGATGATACTGATGATGACGGCAATGATGATGATGATCATCATCATCATCATTACCATAACGGCCACAAAAACAACGACAATGATGATGACGATGGTAATGATGAATTTTAATCAATTTGAACACTTTTTAAAATTCTTTTACTGGATATGTTTACAAATGTTTGCCAGGACCTTACAAGGAAAAAGGATGTATTTCTCTGTGAAGAGTAATAGTGAGTTATCACTTTTTTGCCATTTTCCTTGCTCATATTTAAAGGGAACAGAGATGCAGCTTCAAGTCAGTGAATTAGCAAGCATTTTGTATACTGTTGCACTTTTAAGTTAAAGCAAACAATGCTCTCTGCTTGCATTACTGAGTGAGAGTTTAGGTTTGCTAGAGAAAAATGCATGTATGTCTAAATGGGTAAATACAAATCTGTGAGAATGCATGAAACTATGTTAGGCAACTTGTGTGTACCGTTTTGTTATATGTGTTGATTTCTTAAAATGAAAGTTTGATAATCGATGGTATGTAAAAGCTTATCCTTTGCGTCGAATGTCATGCTTTTCGTCTTTCAGTAAGGACATTTCTCTGTCGCAGAGTCCTTTTCTTGTGTGTGTGTGTGTGTGTGTGTGTGTGTGTGTGTGTGGTGTGTGTGTGTGTGTGTGTGTGTGTGTGTTGTGCGTGCGTGCGTGCGTGTGTGTGTGATGTGTGTGTGTCTGTCTGTTTGCTGTGTCTATGTTTGTGCACACTTCGTGCGTGTGTGTGGATTTCTGTCTTTCTGTATGCTTGTGAATGTTTTTGTGTGTGTATGTTTGTGTGATTATGTGTGTGTGTGTACACGCGCGTGCTTGCGCGCTTGCATGTGTCCGTGTGTACGTGTGTGCATGCACATTCAAACTCACGCCCTCCCCCCCCCCCCCCCCCTGTAAGTACAGGCAGACAAGGATAGCGAGCACATGTTGACTACATGATAAGCATAAAAGCTTAAACGTTGTCTGTCTGTCTGTCTGTCTGTCTGTCTGTCTCTGTCTGTCTGTCTGTCTGTCTGTCTGTCTGCTGTCTGTCTGTCTTCTCTCTCTCTCTCTCTCTCTCTCTCTCTCTCTCTCTCTCTCTCTCTCTCTCTCTCTCTCTCTCTCTCTTTTCTCTCTCTCTCACACACACACACACACACCACACACACACAACACACACATACACAAATCACACACAACACACACACCACCGCACACCACACACACACACACACACACACACACACACACACACACACACACACACAACAGAACGAAAAAAACCCGACATATTTAAATACGTTTTCAGTTCAGTTTATTTCATTGTGAAAAGCAGGTAAACAAAATTAAAACACACAACCCATGGTTTTATAGGTATGTTTGGGTTCAGAAGCAAACACAGCATTATCTTGAATCATTCAGTTTGTTTGTTGACATGAACAGTACACAGAGTAAGCAAGAGGGTTGGTAGATGGAGGTTGGAAGAGGGATGAAGAGTGGGGAGGGGGGGGAAGGGGGGGGGAGGGAGAGGGGGTAAAGACTAATTGCAAGGAAAAGCAGTAACAACAGCAGCAGCAGCAGCGATCATTTTTTAAAAGTTTTTAACCAAAGGTTTGGGTTGGCTTGGGTTTGGGTTTATTGTTTTTTTTTACAAACCCATGCACGTACGTACACCCTCGTGCGTATGCATGCACACACACTCACAACACACACGCGCGCGCGCAGCCCCCCCCCCCCCCACACACACACACACACAAACACACATGTACGCACGCACGCGCCAGGCTCTCTCTCTCTCTCTCTCTCTCTCTCCTCTCTCTCTCTCTCTCTCTCCTCTCTCTCTCTCTCTCTCTCTCTCTCTCTCTCTCTCTCTCTTCAAAATCTCATTTACATGTACATTAAAATACTCAGAGAACGACATATTTAGAATACATAAAGAAACTCACATACATCATGCATGCATCTATGAACGCAAAAATTGACGCACAATACATAACTCGCAAAAAGGAAAAAATACACATATATAAGATACAATAACAAATGACATTAATATAAACGCGCGCGCGCACACACACACCAACCACACACACACACACCATAAAGAGGAAAAATGCACTTTTTAGTATCTACCTTAATAAATACATAACGCTGCACATATATGCTTATTCTTTTCTTATAAAATATTCAGTAGAATACAATTTCTCAAATTGCAATTTTAGCCAAATCGCTTAGATGTTTTATTTATTTGGGAATTCATTTATTGATTTAAAAAGTATATTTTCAAACTTTACACAGCGCAACCTGCCCTTTTTATTTATCATTTATTGGTCTATTTCCTTATTCGACTAGTTTTATTTTTCAGCCTTAAACATACAAACTGACCAACTAAATTATCTTATATTCATTCATCTATTTATTCATAAACTCCTGCTTTAAACAATACAACCGGTTCAGTTTATCTAT
>CM060318.1:42481190-42498690 GCA_030674155.1 Stramonita haemastoma
TCCAGGAGCCAGCATATTGAAGGCGGCGCCCATCTCCTCACCCTCGCTGCTTTACCTTCCCTGACCCTAAAGAGGGCAGACACGCATTCACAGCTAGGTGAACTGGGGGACTGTCCTGAAGCAAAGGCTCTCAAACGGTCATCCATCCAAGATGGCATCCACGCTCAATGCTGCTTAACCTAAGCTTGGGGGAAGCGAGGTGTCAGACCATTGAGCTATTCCGTCTCCAAATAAACACATATAATTATTAATAGAAAAAAAAAACACTCACAAAGACCACAACACGTCACAATAGCCAGATTCATAAAAAAAAAGTAATGGATTAAAAAAAAACTAAAACAACAAACCCTTGTTCACGCACTTATGACGTCAGCAGAAGAAACCACTCCCCCGTCTAATGACGTCATTACCTCGACAAGTCATCTTGGGTGACGTTTTTGATCATGTCTTTCAGCAAGCGGTAGCGCTGCGGGATGAGGTAGCGCTTGGAATGATCGTAGCTGGATTCCAGTTGTTGGATCAGATCCCGAATGATGGAGCATTTTCTTTTCACCTCGCGAAGCTGTTCTGTTTTTCTGGCGTTGTCTTCGTGAACGTCTTGCCGCGTCATCTCTGGTTAGGGCGAAAACAACAAACAATATGTTATAAGAGGAAGAAGAACAGAAATAACGGTGTGGTGGTGGTGGTGGGGAGGGGGGTGGGGGGGGTGGGGGATGGGTGGTGTGTGTGTGTGTGTGTCTGGTGTTGTCGCTAGTCTGATCTGTGTTTGTGTCTTCTGGTGTCTGTCTCTGTGCTGTCTCTTGTCTGTGTCTGTTCTATGTGATTTGAGTTTGTGTAGTTGTAGTTAGAAGCTGAGCTAGTCTCAGTAGTGTAGTTTGTAACTGTCGTCGTTCGTCGACGTTTGGTTGTGTAGATTAGTAGTAGCAGCAGCAGCAGCAGAGCAGTAGCAGCTGAAGCAGGAACGACATAACATGGTAAAAGAAGGAAACAGACACAACAACAAACAGAAAGAGCAATAAAAGACAAACAGAAAAACCAGAAACTGACAGAAAGACAGACAGAAAGACAGACAGTATGCAAGCAAACAGCAAAAACAGTAACTAAGCAGACAGCCCACTAGCAGTAACAGAGCATCAGTAGCCAGGGCAGAAGCAGCAGCACAGTAACATACTATCGTTACACCTCCACTGTCTGTGAATGTGACGATGCAGGGAGAAGAGAGAGAGAGAGTACGTTCAGAGACAGTGGATGGACGATGAGAGAGAGAGAGAGAGAGAGAGAGAGAAGAGAGAGAGAGAGAGAGAGAGAGAGAGAGAGAGAGAGAGAGAGATCAGACTCAGACTCAGATTAGACTTACTGTACACGGCTTGGGCACAATACAAAGCAAATGAGGATAGGAATGCTTCACGACAGTGTTGTTAATACATTACTACTACCCATACATGAAGATTGAACTGATCACAATTGATTGATTATGAAAACAAGCATATTACATCAGCCATACATGAATTATCACTTGATGATATGAAAGAAGATGATTAGACGAGCAGAAGAGAGATGATGAGATGAAGAGAGAGAGAGAGAGAGAGGAGAGAGAGAGAGAGAGAGAGAGAGAGAGAGAGAGAGAGGAGAGAGAGAGAGAGAGGAGAGAGAGAGAGAGAGAGAGAGAGAGAGAGAGGAAAAAGAGTTAAACTGAGTGGAATTGAATTGAACTGAATTGAATGACCTTTACTTTTTCAAGGGTTACAGATGAGCATGAACATTCTTTTATCAGGAAGCACTCACGCTCATTTGGAACTACAAAATTTAATTCATCCTATGTGAGAGAGAGAGAGAGACAGAGACAGAGACAGAGACAGAGAGACAGACAGACAGACAGACAGACAGACAGACAGGCAGGCAGACAGACAGATAGACAGGCAGGCAGACAAAGGGATAGAGAAGGGGGAGCATGCAGCAGGTAGACAGACAGACAGACAGACAGACAGACAGACAGACAGACAGGCAGACGGACAGACAAACAGACAGACAGACAGGCAGACGGACAGACAAACAGAATGACAGAGATACAGGGAGAAGGAGCTTCAGATTCCATGGCGATAGTTTGTCGTTACTATGCGAACAGACAACACACAAAAACCAGCAACAACATCAGCAGCAGCAAACACAAAAAGAAAGAAAGAAAGAAAAAAAGAAAGAAAGAAAGAAAGAAAGAAAGAAAGAAAGAAAGAAAGAAAGAAAGAAAGAAAGGAAAGAAAGAAGAGACATGACTAATGACTGACTGACTGACTGACTGGCTGACTGGCTGACTGAGCTGACTGACTGACTGATGACTGACTGACATGACTGATGAACTGGACTGGCTGACTGACTGACTGACTGACATGACTGACTGACTGAATGAATGAATGAAACGAAAAGAAAAAGAAGAAAAGAAAAAAAGAAGAAATAAAAGAAAGAATAAAAATAAGAAAGATAAAAAAAAAGCAAAAGAGAAAAGAAAAAGGAAGAAGGAAATAAAAGAAAGAAAAAAAAAAGAAAGAAAGAAGAAAAAACAGACGAAAAGAAAGAATAAAAGAATGAGGAAAGATAAGAGGAAGAAAAAAAGAAAAGAAAGAAAGGAGGGAGAAAAAAGAAAAAGAAGCAAAAAAGAAAGGGAAAGAAAGATGGAAGAAAAAGATGGAAAGAAAGAAGGGAAAAAGAAAGAAAGAAAAGAAGAAAAAAGACAGGTGGACAGAAAGGAAGAAAACAGAGAGACAGACAGAAAGAAGAAGAAAGAAAGAAGAGAAAGAAAGAAAGAAAGAAGAAAGAAGAAAGAAAGAAGAAAGAAAAGAAGAAGAAAGAAGAAGAAGAAGAAGAAGAAGAAAGAAGAAAGCAACAACAACAACAAAAAGAAAAGAAGAAGAAGAAGAAGAAGAAGAAGAAGAAGAAGAAGAAGAAGAAGAAGAAGAAGAAGAAGAAGAAGAGAAGAAGAAGAAGGAGGAGGAGGAGGAGGAGGAGGAGGAGGAGGAGGAGGAGGAGGCAACATATCAGCAGAAAAAGGAAAGCTGGTGACGAGATAGGTCGTAAAGGACTAATGCAAAAAAGTACTGGCGGGGGAGAGAAGAAAAAAGCTGCCATGTCTAATGGTATTCCAAAATGGTACCGGGGGACTTTAGAAAATCTATAGCTTGGACGTGACTGAGGAGAATAGATAAGACATTGATCTGTCGGTCTGTGTCTGAGTCTATAAGTCTATATCTATGTCTGTCCGAGTCGGTCTGTGTGTCTGTGTGTCTGTCTGTTTGTGTTTGAGGCTGTATATGGATGGGCCTCTCTCTCTCTCTCTCTCTCTCTCTCTCCTCTCTCTCTCTCCTCCTCTCTCTCTCTCTCTCTCTCTCTCTCTCTCTCTCTCCTCTCTCTCTGTTGTAATTATTTGTGCTTAAATGATATGTTTAATACCAGCCACCATGGTTCAGCGGTTAGCACATTGGCCAGAAGGCCGCTGGGTCGAATTCTGTAAGAATCCTTTTTTTTCGGCTGATTTAGGTTTTATTCAACCTTGCCATCCTTCTGTTTTTATTTTATTTTCTGTCTGCATATGCATACCCAGTGCTAGCTTTTCTTTCTTTCTTTCTTTCTTTTTTTAATTAAGAAAGATTTTTTCCCGGCTGCGTGCATAGTTATTGGTCTATAGTGTTATGCAGAATATTGTGCATGTATTCGTGCTCTGTGTGAAGGAACGCCTGGACGTGTATATGTGTAGGCTTTATGCGTGCATGAATGTGTTCAAAACTTGCAGGTATAATAATAGCTTTTTTTGCATTTACGTGCATGCATGTATTGTTATGTTTTTACATCTCTGTTTGTACCTGACAGCTTCCAAGAATGCGTAGTATGCACGCATGTGCACAGACACACACATCACAAGCACATCTACAAACACACACACACACATACACACACATACACACACACCACAAGCACACATACAAACACGCACACACAGACATACACACGCACGCACGCACACACACACACACGCACACACACATGCACACACGCGTGTGTGTGTGCTCGCGTGCGTACACACATACACACACACACACAAATACACACACACATACACACACACACACACACACACACACACACACACACACACATACACACACACACTGCCCAATTCCTTTACCTTGTCAATCCCTTCCTCTACCTTACCCCCCCACCCCCCCCTTTACCCACCCCCCCCTCCCATCCCCCACCCCATCCCCTCCAAGCGGAGATAAGGGGGCAACTCGTGCAGATTAAAGTTCCCTCCCAAGAGTGGCAAGAGTTCCAGATTAAATTATCTCCCTCGACAAGGCTCTTGACATGTTGAAGTAGTTTTCTGACACCTCCCCCCCCCCCCCCCCCCCCATCCCCTCCATTTTCTTCTTTCTACACTCATCTTTCTCTCATCTCTCTTCTCTTCATCTCTCTCTCTCTTCTCTCCGTCTCTCTCTCTCTCTCTCTCTCTCTCTCTCTCTCTCTCTCTTCTCTCTCTCTCTCTCTCTCTCTGATTGATTACTTGTTTTTTTGCAGACGAATATGTTGCGTGTCTAAATGTTTAACAAATACTTACATACGTCCGAGTGTCAATACAAATGAGTTAAGTAGGTATACATTCATTTATTCATTCGTTCATTCATTCTGTCTTTCTTTTCTTTTTCTTTCTTTTTTTTACTTTCTTACCTTCGTTCTTTCTCTGTTTTTCTCCTTCTTTATTTGTTTCTTGTTGTATTCCATTTTCGTTATATGTTATCATTTATTTATTTATTCATTTATTCATAAATTCAATTATTCATTCTTTCAAATCTCTATTCATTTGTTCATTTATTAATACGTTCATTCATTCATTATTTCAGTGTCTTTTGGTCTTTCGGATGAGACGATAAACCGAGATTCCGTGTGTTACACATACTTATTTAGCGCACGTAAAAGAACCCACAGCAACAAAGGAAGTTGTTCCTGGCAAAATTCTGCAGGAAAAGCCACTCTGATTGGAAAACAAAGTTGTTCTACCTTTCAAAAACGTTGGCCATTGTGTGTCGATGAGAGCGGATGATAAAATTTACAAAACAGCATGCACACAGGGACTAGATGAAAAAAACAAGAGTGTTTATTCATTATCCTCGAAATAAAAAGAATTGAATTCAAGAAAAAAAAATCTAAACATTTCTTAATGTACTTTCAATCTCTCTTTCTTGAGCTTCGTTGATTTGTTTGTGATCAAATGTGTCAATCTTTTTTTCCAAATTCAATTATTTACTACTGGCAGCAGGAGTATTGACATGTTTAATTAGTTTAGGGGCCACAGACATCATATTGTGTTTTCTTTTCTAATTTGGTCTCTAAATATATAGCTCTCGCTGGCTTTTACGTCAAGACGACATTAGAGTGATCAATGGACGTTTACGATGGGCATCTTGTGTGTTTGTGTGTGTGTGTGAGAGAGAGAGAAGAAGAAGAAGAAGAAGAAGAAGAAGAAGAAGAAGAAGAAGAAGAAGAAAGAAGAAGAAGAAGAAAGAAGAAGAAGAAGAAAGAAAGAAAGAAAGAAATACAAGGATACAGAAAAAATGGGAACAGGGAAGAACAAACAAGATAGCAAAAATAAGAAAACACAACACACAAACAACACACACACACACACACACACACACACACACACACACACACACACACACACACACACACACACACACACACACACACCACACACACACACACACACACACACACACACACACACACACACACACACACACACAACACACCACAGAAACAAAAACTGTGAAATAACCACAATCAGCTCCCTCCCCCCCCCCCACCCCACCCCCCCCACCTACCCCTCTTACACTCACTCCTATCTCTCCCCCAAAAAAACAATAACAACACAGAACAACAGCACCACAGAACCAATAAAACACAGTAACACGATTGTAAACAAACACACTAACGAATAAACAAAACCCAACACAGAAACACAATAGGCAACCTCAGCACGACTCAACACAAATGGGAGAGCTAGTGGGGGAAAAAATAAGGCAGCAACAGACAGACAGACAGACAGACAGACAGACAGACAGACAGACACCACAAAACAACACACACACATACACACACATACACACACACACACACAAACACAAACACATACACATACACATACACATACACCACACACACACACCAGTATCACACACTCTCTCTCTCTCTCTCTCTCTCTCTCTCTCTCTCTCTCCTCTCTCTCTCTTCTCTTTCTCTCTCCAGTAGTCCCCAGACAACAGAGCGCTAAGCAATCTAATGCAGGGGTTCAGAGACTGACGTCTTACGAAACGGCCACCTTCGTCATTCATGACCCACAGGGTCACCCAGCTTCTTCCGTCATGCGCACTGGATGAACCGGAAGTGACGTCACTGAAGGAGAAAACCCCAATCCATGAAATTGCATGAAGCTGCATACATGTCATCCTGTAGGTTTCAATTACCAAGTTTTTGCATAAACATTGCTGTTTAAATTTGCTATTGGCACTATTCTATTTGTTATTGCGGTTTTTTTTTGGTTTTTAAACATCACCCTAAGAGTATAGGTACAATATCTTCCATGTTGCATCGGTGGTCTAGAGGTAACGCCACTGCCTAGAAAACGAAAAGTTCGGATAGGCAGTGTGGGGTGGTTTGAACCCCGTTTGGGTCCAAAACTTTTTCCCCATCCATTAGACCATGAATGGTGGTCTAGGTGCTAGTTTTTCAGATGAGATGATAAACGAGGTCCTGTGTGTTACAGAAAATCCTTTAGCGCACGTAAAAGAATTCATGGCGACAAGAGAGCTGCCCCTGGTAAAATTATGTTGCCACTATGATAGGGATACAACGTTTCCGAAAAGAAAAAAAGAATTTGGGCGCTGCTCTTGTGGCGACGCGCTCTCCCCGAGGCGTGCAGCCCTAATTTCACGCAGAGAAATCTGCCGTGACTTATTGTAGTGTAAAATGTAAAAACAAAAATGTTTTTCAGTCTGTAATTATTTATTTGTATGCACATCCATTAACCTACGTTCATATTTCTGAAGTGTCATGATTTTGTTTTTAAAAAGGGGTCCATCATATGCTACCAGAAAGCGTGGGTGGTGTAACGGTTAGCATGGTTGCCTTCCAAGCAGTCGATCCTGGTTCGACTCCCGGCCGACTCGCCATTTTTTTTTATGTGCTCGGCATCAGGGTTTTATCATAGATCTTGATTACACCATTGACGCTGGGCGCAACAGCAAAGTGAGAGGCTGTATGATCAGTGGCTTTCCCACTCATGGAATTCCACTTTACAGCTTTGTCTTCAGTGATTGACTATGACTCTCTGACTAGGAGGCTTAACTTGCACAGTCCTTATGTGCTGCAACCCTGGGGGCTAGTTGGCCTTTGGAGAACATCTCCAACGCTGACTGTCCGTATGCCCTGTGGGCCGAGAGAGTGGGGATGCACTGTGGGCAAGGCATCTCCACTATAATCAAATTTCGGCCCAGTTTCCTAAACAGCAGCTGCCTCCTGTGCTGTTTTGGAGGTCATCGTCGAACACAACGGACAAACACACATACATACACACATACATATGCTACCAATTACAACAAAAAAGGATATTCACCGAGCCTTATTATCAATCAAATAAAGACACTGACAGAAAAAAAGAAACATTGTTTAACCTCTCTCAGACATAACGGATTCAGAGACACACAGAGGAGAGAAGAAAAAGAAGAAAAAGAAGCTTGGGTGTTTCTTGAACGTATTTCCTGTAACACCACTGAGCACTGAAACAATTTGATTTAAGTCAAACTTGTAGGTGCACTAAACCATGTATACATTTATGAAGCATGCAAGATAGCGCAACACACACACACACACACACACACACACACACACACACACACAACACACACACACACACACACACACACACACACACAACAGATATATATATATATATATAATATATATATATATATATATAATATATACATATATTTTATATACATATATAAGAGAGAGACAGACAGACAGAAAAGGACAGGCAGAGAAGAACACAGACAGATAGAGGGAAAGACAGAGACAGAGGGGGGGGCATAGAGAAAAAGTAACAGAAAAAACTCAGAGAAAGACAAAGATATGGACAGAAAGACAGAGACAGAGACAAAGCAGACACAGAGACACAGACGGACGGAGAAAAAACAAACAGAAGGAAAGAGAGAGAGAAGAAGAAGCTGGAGTAGGGTGGGGGGAGATACATACTTACATGTATGCAAAGCATGTGAGAGCATGCATGTGTGCATGAGCATGTGTTAGTGTGTGCGCGTGTGTGTGGCCTTTATTGTCTTGGCAAGGCTTAGGCTATCATCTGTATGCGTCCTCGCGACCGTTCCCCCCTGTAAAACCCCCTGCAAGCTTCCCTTCCTGCCCGTTGTTTTAAGAGATCGTTCCAGCTATCGTCATTGTACTCTTCTTCGATTCCTTGATGTGGTTGTGTGTGTGTGCGCGCACGCGCGTATGTGTTTGTGTGTGTGTAGTGTTTGTGTGTGTGTGTGTGTGTGTGTGTGTGTGTGTGTGTGTGTGTGTGTGTGTGTGTGTGTGTGTGTGTGTGTGTGTGTGTGTGTGTGTGTGTGTGTGTGTGTGTGTGTGTGTGTGTGTGTGTGGTAGTGTGTAGTGTGTGTGTAGTGTGTGTGTGTGTGTGTTGTGTGTGTGTGTGTGTGTGTGTGTGTGTGTGTGATGTGTGTGTGTGTGTGACGCGCGCGCGCGTATGCATGCAGGTGCACATTGATTGATTGATTGATTGATTGATTGATTGATTGATTGATTGATTGATTGATTGATTGTGTGTGTGTGTGTGAGAGAGAGAGAGTGTGTGTGTGTGTGTGTGTGTGTGTGTGTGTGTGTGTGTGTGTGTGTGTGTGTATGTGTGTGTGTGTGTGTGTGGTGTGTGTGTGTGTGTGTGGTGTGCACGCGCGCGCGCGCGCGCGCGCGCGTTTGTGCATGTTAAATTGAAATCACTTTTAGTCACAGCATGAAATTCGGGCTGCTCTCCTTTGGGAGAACGTGTCACCACAAAAGCAGTGCAGCGCCACCCATATTTTGTTTTTGGTTCTTTTCCTGTTTGCAAGTGTGTATTGTGCTTTCTTATCAGAGTGGCCTTCTTCTACAGAATTTTGCCAGGAACAACTCTTTTGTTGCCATAGCTTTTGGGTTTTTTTTCACATGCCTTCAGTTTATCTTATCATTCAAAGGACTAGTTCCCAGACCACTTCTTAATGTCTAGTGGATGGGGGGAAGGTTTTGGTACGAACAGGCATCGAACCTCCGCTTTCCTCGTTTTCTAGGCAAGTGTGTCTAGACCCTCTTATTTATCAATATATATATATATATATAATATATATATATATATATATATATATATATATATTATATATATATATATATATATATATATATATATATATTTTTGTACATTCGTGTGTGCCTGCATACTTGTGTACCTGTTAGTACATGCATTTGAACAAGTCAAATTTAGTGTCAGCTTTGGGTAGCCTAATGCTTTTTTTCTTCTTAACGCCCTTATTCTTTTTATTTCTTTCCTCAAGTAGACATTTGTTTTATTTGTGAGGTGTATATTTTCTAATACCCTAAACAATACAATCACAACTTCAAAACAAGCCAGCTAAAACAAGCGGAACAAAAAGTTATATTCATCGTATGCTGCATGCAAATGATCTCCTGTGTTTTTGGCGCTACAAAATGCCGTAAATGAAGACTTTACAACTTGCCTTGAAAGTGAAATATTGCAAACACACACACACACACACACACACACACACACACACACACACACACACACACACACACACACACACACACACACACATCTACACACCCATCCATACCCCATTCCCCACACACTTCTACACAAATATCCATACCCCCTCCCCCCTTCATACACACACGTACACACGCACACACACGAAACACAAGGAAAGAAGGCAATATCTTGGCTATTGATGTTTACGGAATGTAGATTGATACAATCACAAGACTGTCCTAGTCCTGACAACTTCCGTCCTGCGCACTGACAGCAGGAAATACAACGTCCTCCAGAAAATAACCGCTGTATATATGCATAGCAGCTGTTCACCATAACTTCTGTCCATCGTGTATATGCATAAACATGCATTCTTACACATTTGGTGGCCGTGACATTATGCATGCGTTTAAAGATGCAGGGAGCGTGTAGTTCGATTCCCCGCATGTTTTTCTTTTCCATTGCATCTGCTTGAGATTGGGTCTGGCTGCTAGTTATCCTATTGTGGTAATAAACTATTGTTGGTGTGTAATGTGCATTTATTACATGTTAAATAATCCATGGCATCAATACATGTGTGAGGTTATGTAGTGAAAACCCGTTTACGTATAAATAATTCTTATACAGAAAAGACACGCCCCCCCCCCCCAAACACACACACACAAAGTAACAATTACAACAATAGCAACAGTAAAAACAATTACAACAATTACAACGTTACAGCAACAATAAAAAAATTACAGCAATAACAACAAAGACAACAAAGAATAAGACAGAAAATGCAAAAGCGTGTTATTGTCTGAAAGTAGCAGTGTTGATAAAACGCAGAAGAGAAAGAAAGAAAGAAAGAAAGAAAGAAAAGAAAGAAAGAAAGAAAGAAAAGAAAGAAAGAAAAGAAGGAAGGAAGAAAGGAAGGAAGAAAGAGAAGAAGAAAGGAAGAAAGAAGAAAGAAAGAAAGAAAGAAAGAAAAAGAAGAAAGAAAGAAAGAAAAAAGAAAGAAAGAGAAGAAGAAAGAAAGAAAGAAAGAAAGAAAGAAAGAAAGAAAGAAAGAAAGAAAGAAAAAGAAAGAAAAGAAAGAAAAAAAAAAGAAAGAAGAAAGAAAGAAGAAAGAACAGACAGACAGAAAGACAGACAGACAAAAGAAGAAGAAAGACAGACAAAGAAAGAACGAAAAAGAAAGAAAGAAAGAAAGAAAGAAAGAAAGAAAAGAAAGAAAGAAAGAAGAAAGAAAAGAAAGAAAAGAAGAAAGAAAGAAAGAAAAAGAAAGAAGAAAGAAGAAAGAAAGAAAGAAAGAAAGAAAGAAAGAAAGAAAGAAGAAAGAAAACAGACAAACAGACAGAAACAGAAAGAAAAACAGAAAAGAAGAAGAAAACATGAAGAAGAGAGAAAAAAAACAAAGAAACAAAGAAATAAACTTCAGTTTTCAGTTTCAGTTTCTATAAATCCTATCATCCCTTTAGGGATATGAAGATTATACAAAGTAACAATAACAAAAACATAAACGAACGGCTGAATTTCACACAAACTTTTTTTTTTATCAGCTAAAGCCTCGAGGATTCCCAGTGGTGAGATTTTTGCATATATACAACTGTGTGTTGGAAGGGGTTTTGTGTTGTTTTTGCACGCGAGTTTGGGGAGAACAGGAAACATTCAATCATAGAATTAAAACACAACATTATAAAAACACCCCCAAAAATCTAGTGGATGTAAAGAAAAATTGCTTTACGAATAGATTTTTTTTTTTACCATGACAAGATTCTGCATAAAAAAACCATTTTGAGAGGGAAACGAATACATGTATATACATACGTACATACGTACATACGTACATACTACATACATACATACATACATACATACATACTAATACATACATACATACATACATACATACATACATACACACATACACACATACACACGTACACACGTACACACGTACACACATACACACTACATACATACATACATACATACATACATACATACATACATACATACATACATACATACATACATACATACATATCATACATACAGACGGGCAAGTCATGAATAAAAGGTGATACTGTATTTGATGCCACAAGCTCTCCTATCCCTGGGACAGCAGCCAAGTATCACACAGAGAAATCTTAGCTTGGCCAAGCCAAGTCGAGAGCAGACAAGGCAAGGCAAGGCAAGGCAAGGCAAGCAAGGCAGGCAAGGCAAGGCAAGGCAAGGCAAGGCAAGGCGAGGCAAGGCAAGGCAAGACAAGGCAAGGCAAGGCAAGCAGGCAAACCAAAACAAGACACACAAGACAGACGACACAAAGACAAGACGAGCTAAAGCAAGCTAAGACAAGATAATTCAAGGCAACGCTAGGCAAGATAAGACTAAGACAAGACAAAAAACAAGACAAACAATACAAGCCATGAAAAAAAGAACACAAGACAAGCCATGCTGAGCCACGGCAAAGCAAGGCAAGACAAAGCAAGACAAACCACGCCAAAATAAGGCAAGACAAACCACGCCAAAACGAGGCAAGACAAGGCAAGACAAACCACGCAAAACAAGGCAAGACAAGGCAAGACAAACCACGCCAAACAAGACAAGGCAAGACAAACCACGCCAAAACAAGGCAAGACAAGCAAGACAAACCACGCCAAAACAAGACAGACAGACAGAGAGAGACAGAAAAAAGACAGAAAGAGAGACAGAGAAACACAGACAGACAGACAGACAGACAGACAGACAGTAAAGCAAGCAAACAGAGGAGAGTAGAGACAGACAGAAGAAGACAGACAGACAGACATAAGACAGAAATAGAAACAGAGAGAAGAGAAAGAAAGAAAGAAAGAAAGAAAGAAGAAGAAAGAAAGAAAGAAGAAAAAAGAAAGAAAGAAGAAGAAAGAAAGAAAGAAAGAAAGAGAGAGAGAGAGAGAGAGAGAGAGAAGAGAGAGAGAGAGAGAGAGAGAGAGAGAGAGAGAGAGAGAGAGAGGAGAGAGACGAGAGAGAGACAGAGAGATGAGAGATGAGAGAGGACAGCGACAGAGACACAGGCACAGACACAGATAGCACACACACATAGATAGATACACACGCAGACTGACAGACAGATAGACAGACAGACAGACAGACAGACAGACAGACAGACAGACAGTCTGACTGACTGACTGAAGAAAATGGCTATAGGAGGAGATATAGTGGCACACACAGATGCATACAAATGATGCTGTCAGCCGGCCTGGACATTCAGGCTACAATGCCTCTCTTGTCAGCTGCATTGGCTGAAAGAAATTCACTTCCCCTTTCAGTTTGGCTCCCTGCCCCCCTCCCCCCCCCTTCCAACCACCTAAACCTAGGCGTTTCCCTGCTTGTGAGATATTCCATGATTATACTCTACACACCCTATGCATTTCTTTAAAAGAATCTGCTGATAAGTTTTATGCCATTGAATAACTTAAGTGTTTATGCATGTTCTGCAATATTTGGGGTGGGGGTGGTGTGGGGTGGGGGGTTCGTTCCTAGGTTAGAGTTCAGAGGTTCCGTGGACCCACTATTAAGGTAGCGTATTCCCTTCAGGAGGATATCTGAATTTGACACCCGTGTGCCTGTGTTTTCTAAACTGTTCTTATCCATTCCTACCAAGATTTACAAAACTGCATATACACGGGTACTGGATGTAAACAAGCATAGGAGTGCGTCTTCCATTATCCTCGATATATAAACCAAAAAAGTAAATAAATACCGGCACGAAATGGCCAAGGCCTATTCTCCCGAAAGGTCGAACGTGTTTTGATAACGCTCGTCGATAGATGTTCTGCGTGCGTTTGTACACGGGACTTCAGTTTACAGTCTTATCCGAATGACTTTTGGGGGAGTGGAGTTGGTAGTGATGCTAATTCCAAGGGGAAAAATCCCCTAGAACAGGTCTCTCAGCGGTGGTTTGAACCAACAGTTGTGTAAAATCCAGTTGTGTCAAAATGTTCCATCCACAATCCAGTTATGTTAAAGACAAACAAACAATTTACCTGTGAAGCTCTGGGAGCCTGATAGGGTATGTATATATTTTCTGCAACCTATTATTGATATGAACTACGAGTTCTGAAAGTGTGTAGCTGATATACTGCCTGCGTGTGTAACACGATGTTCAAATGCATTGGCAGGTTTGCACATGTCTATCTTCGATAATCGGGAAAAAAAAACCCCAATCCCATAATAATCATGTACTGCTGGCATTCAAACCCACGGTCGGATATTTCAAACCCAATAGAATTTAAAGCTTTCTCCTCCCGTGGGGGCCTATCAGTATAAATAGCATCCCACCGTCCAGAAATTCTGTGCCAGAAATTCCCTCTCTTCTATCCCTCTTTTGTTCCTTTTCTTCCTGTCTCCTTCTTGTCTATCTTCTGCCTTTTTGGTCCAGTCTTCTGCCTTTTTCCCCAGAAGGAATTCAAAGATAACAATTCTTTCCTATACCAAAGTCGGATGCGCTGGACCTCAATGGTATATCAGCAAATTAACTGATGAAAGGAGAGAGAAAGAGGATATTCAAAAACAAAGGCACAAACAAACAAGCAAACAAACAAACAAACAGACTTTAACAATCCTCAAACACAACAGAGACAGACGGGAGGACAGGAAACAGACAGCCAGATATACAGACAGGAAGATAAGCGCCAGACAAACAGACAGATAGAAAGACAAGCTGTCACACAATCAGACAGTCAGGCAGACGAGTCGACAGACAGACAAACAGATAGACAGATAACAGACAGACAGACACAGACATTAAGGAAAACCCCAGTATCCACCTTGTCTTAGATGTAAAAAAAAAAAAAAAAAAGAGCAAGAACAAAAAACAAAAAAAAACACAAAAAAAACAAGAAGACAAAAAAGGACAATGTGCCCAAGAGGGGCAGGCGTCGTGTGGAGTCAGAAATGCTGCCAATGAACCCAATTTGGGACACAGTAAGCCGCCATCGCTGTCCACTCCCCCTTTCTCTTGGCATTAACGGCACAGTCTCTTGATCCTGGTCAGGGGAAGAACTGGAGACAGAGAGAGAGGAGGGGGGGGGGGGGGGGAGAGGAGAGAGAGAGAGAGAGGGAGGGAGAGAGAGAGAGAGAGAGGGGGGGGGGTAGAGAGAGAGTGAAAGAGAGAGAGAGAGAGAGAGAGAGAGAGAGAGAGAGAGAGAGTGTGTGTGTGTGTGTGTGTGTGTGTGTGTGTGTGTGTGGCGTGCGTGGTGTGTGTGTGTGTGTGTGTGTGTGTGTGTGTCTGTGTGTGTGTGTGTGTGTGTGTGTGTGTGTGTGTGTGTGTGTGTGTGTGTATGAGAGGAGAGAGATAGGAAAAGACATATACACAGACAAAAGACACTGAGTCATACACACACGTGCATGTGCACTAGTACGCTGGCACGCGCGCGTGAACTTGGACACACATATGCACACATGCAAACAAACGTACACATACATACACAATGTGGGCAAACACGCATGCACACCACACACACACACACGTACACACGCACGCACGCACGCACGCACGCACGCAAACACACACACACTCACACACACACACACACACACACACACACACACACACACAGTATGGCTGAAGATGGATAAAAACTATACTCCTACCCTTTATACCCGTTCTCTAACACCTCAAAATCTTTTTTCATTCCTGAGATCAGCTCCAGAAAGCAGTGGTCTCAGGGTGCCACCATGCCACCCGCCAAAGTAGGCCTGTACTTGTGCAATAAGTGGATAGGTTTTCTTTGTGTTCTCAACATGATCATGATTGTGTTTTTGTGCAATAAGTGGATGGGTGGCTTTTCTGCGTGTGTTAAACATTACCATTATCTTCTTTTTATGCATAAAGTGATTTTATTTTCTGCGTGTGTTCAACACTATTACTATCTTATTTTTGTACACAAAGTGGAGAGGTATTTTTTGTGTTCCCAACATTATTTCTATTTTGTTTTTTGTACAAAAGTGGATTTTTTTCGTGTGTAAAACATGATCATTGTTTTGTCTTTGTATATAGAGTGGATAGGTTTTCTGCGTGTGTAAAACATCATCACTATCTTGTTTTTGTACACAAAGTGGATGGGTTTTCTGCGTGTGCTCAACATTTTTTACTATTTCTAAACTTTTCAGTCACTACCTAAAACATAGTTAAAGGTTCTAAACAAGTGGGAAAGGTCAGAGGCAGAATAAAAACGGTAATAAGAAAAAATGCAGAGCACAAAAAAGATTATTGGGCATTAAAGGGAATTGGGTAATAGGAATAAAATGAAGGTATGGGCAAAAGGAAAGGTCAAGCCCATAAAACAAGATCTGGACATTTTAAAAAGTAACTGAATTCTAGACAGACAAAATAACATTAAAAGGAAAAAGAAAAGACAATAAGAAAGTCAAAGTAATATACAAAAACTTATTTCTAAAAAAAAAAGAAAGAAAGATAATTCAGCACAGAAATGATTATTACTTACATAGAAATGATGCTGCCCTAAGAAGAAAAAACTGCATAGTGGAAAAAGAGCGAATACAATATGAAAGAAAAAAATATAATGACAGCTTACGCCCCCCTCCTCCCTCCTCCTCCCAACCGATGCAAAAAACTGTTGAAGACATTTAAATCCGGGGACGGGAAGGGTGTCCTAAGAGTTAGAGTTGAGCTTGCGATCTTGTGGTACGAGTTCAAGCCACCACAGGTTTGAAAAAACTTTTCTCCTGGAGTTCACATCAGCTGAGACTCCATTCCCCGAAAATCCTTCAGATAAGACTAAAGACCGAGCTCCCGTGAGTGAATGCACACAGAACATCTTGTGCGCATGTTAAAACCCGTGTTTTCAAATACCTCGCTATAGTCTGACCTTAGAAGATGAGGAAAAAATATATAGACTTCAGAAAGACACACTGTTATGCAGAAAAAAAACAAGCGTACCCTAAGGTCCTTAGAACAGTCTACAAGAACTGCACAGTGGAGAGAAAGACTACAGCGTTGAAAAAAGTCACGGACCCCAGCAAGCCAGTCGCTGTTACAGAAACGGAATGGAAGAAATAGAATTACAGCGTAAAAAGGACCGCGCATTTCAAAGATGTCATAGAACATTCATTCCCTCTTCTCTCTTCTACCTAAGGTCGTTGGGCACAACATTAACTTGTTAGGCAGCAGCCTCTTGGGCAGTTTGAGTCTGACCGGAGCCCATCCCTCTCCAGGTATGCTGACATGAATTATGGAATCTTTTTTTTTAAAGTTATTTATTCTCTTATACCAAGGATAATGGAATAAGCACTCGTGTGCTTTTTTACATTCACTCTCCGTGTCTATGCAGTATTGTCAAACGATGGCCTACTCTTTTGAAAAGCGGAACAGGAATTAACGTGTGCGCAAGATGTTCTGCGTGCGTTCGCACACGGAGCCTCGGTTTATAGTCTCATCCAAAGGACTTTTGGGAAGAGTGGAGTCAGCACTGGTGTTAAGTCCAGGAAAAGAATCCCCCTCGAATGGGAATCAAACCCAGGGCGTCAAATTGCGAGCGCAATGTTCTGACCACGAGGTCATCCCGTTCCGTCTTAAACGAGCCTATTAGATCTGTTGCATATGTATATAGGCAAAGGGGATTAAGGCACTGGCAGAGCTGTGCTTTCAGTTGTTCT